>JBBBDQ010000131.1:2557500-3025000 GCA_037127315.1 Ascarosepion bandense | reverse complement strand
ATGCTGATAAAAGTGGCAGAAACTGAATGTAGGGGGCCCGTCACAAGATCTGGCCTAAGACAGCCCCCTATATGTGCCTACATGGACAATATGACATTAACAACCACATCTGTCATAGGAGCAAGATGGCTGCTAAAAGGAATTGAAAAGCTTATTATGTGGACGAGAATGAGCTTTAATGCCTCAAAATCAAGATCTTTCATGTTAAAAAAGGGAATCTTAACTGAAGAACTTTTTAAATTATCAGGCATACCCATCCCTACAATCAGGCAAAACCCGGTGAAGTGTTTAGGGAAGAGATTTGATGTCTCCCTAAAAGACTCTGTAGCAATACACCAAACTAAAGTCAACTTGGAGATTTGGTTAAACAAGGTTGACAAGTCAGCTTTACCCAGGCGTTTCAAAGCATGGATATATCAACACACAATCCTTCCCAAGTTACTCTGGCCAATAACCATATATAATTTTACAACTTCCACTGTAGAAATTATGGAGAGACGCATAACAGCCAGGCTACGTAGATGGCTTGGTTTACCTAGATCATTGTCTAGTGTAGCTTTGTATGGAAACTCCAACGCATTGTACTTACCTGGTGGAGGAGTATAAAGTTGCCAAAGTGAGATCTACCATACAATATAATTTCTCCAATGACGCCAAAGTGGCTGGGGCAGGCATTGAAGTTTACACAGGAAGGAAATAGAAAGCTACTGACGAATTAAATATGGCAGAAGAAAGACTCCACGCAAAAGCTATATTAGGTACGGTAGCAAAAGGTCATGCTGGCTTGGGCTATTTCCCTTCAATTAGATACAACAAAGTAGCAGGGAAAGAAAAATACACTCTGCTGCAAGAAGTGCGGAAAGGCGAAGAAGAATCAAGGATAACCAAAATGGTAGGAATGAGCAAGCAGGGCACCTGGACCAAATGGGAGTCCATCATCCACCGAAAAGTGAAATGGGCAGAAATCTGGCATTATAACATGGGGTTGAAATTCATAATCAATGCCATGTATGACACTCTACCCAACCCGGCTAATCTGAAATTATGGAACAAAGCGGATTTGCCTCATTGCCAATTGTGCAGGCAGATAGAAACGTTAAAACACATCCTCAGCAGCTGCCCATCAGCATTAGCGGATGGTCGGTATAAATGGCAGCATGATGAGATATTAAGAGAAATCACAGAAATAGTACAACTAATGGCCCAAGCAAATGTATTAGACCCTCACCAAAGATCCACAGAGTTTATAAAAGCTAGTTCTAAACCTCTGAAGGAAAAGCCCTAAAAAATAAACCTACTCACTGGATCGTAAAGGCCGATTTAGAGCCTAGACTGATGTTCCCAGAGCGTATAGCCCTCACACAATTACGTCCAGACATTACGTCTTCACCAATAATCAAAAAATTGTAATTTTGTGGGAATTGACAGTTCCTTTGGAAGAACATGTAGAAGAGGCTAATGAAAGGAGGAAATTCAAATATGAGGAATTATTAAAAAACTGCAGGACAAATGGCTGGAAAGCAAGCTGTATGCCAATCAAAGTGGGAAACAGAGGCTTTGTAGCACGGTCGTTCTGCAGAGCCTTAACAGATATTGGATTGATGGGGTTAAAGAAACGAAAAGCCATTAAAACTATTATGGACACCGCTGAGCAAACTGCCAAATGGCTGTGGATAAGGCGAAATAGCGCATGGCTCCATAAAAATTAGAAATGACCATTTTTGATCATAAAAGTAAAACCAAGGTTAAAACGCATAATTAAAATTTATTACTTGTAGAAAATGCTCATAAACACCCACTGAGCAATTGAAAGTCTGTTCTTCCTTTGCTTGTGCTGTTTTTTTTTGTTTTTTTTTTACAAAGATGGGCACATACATTTATTTTAAAGAAGGATAAAAAGGGAAAGAAAGGGGAAAGAGGAAGAAAAAAGGAAAAAGAAGGAAAAAGGAAGAAGGGGGAGAGAAAAAAAGGAAAAAGGGGAAAGGGGAAAAGAAGGAAGGGGGAAAAAACAAAAGAACAACAAAGCTGTACATACACACACCAATGTATTTGATTTTTAACTAAACTCGTACATTTATTTTAATCATTTTTACTTTCAGTCTTTTGGGGTGGGGGATATATATTATTATTATTTAGTTAATTATTTCATTTATTTATTTTATTTTCATGTTGGGTAATTTAGGAATTTTAACTTTAAAAACAACAATTTTGTACATACGTATAAGTTGTTGGCTGGGATCTACTCATGCATTTTTTTTATCTTCAGGGTAGGGTATATCATTATTATATCATTATTACTTACTTCTCTTTCGTAGGGTAGCTTAATGGTTGAATTTTAACTTTAAAAACGACACATGTATATACACGTACATATCAATGTATTTTATGTTAAAATTTGTGGTTCTGGGTTTTCGTGAAATCTCATTCTTTTAAGGGGAGGGGGTATTATTTGTCTTGTACATAATCTTAGACTGAAGATTGTATTTAATTATATTAAATGAATTTTTTTTTCTTTCCGACTTCTTGAAAAACCCAATTTACCCGAGTGTTATGGACTCTCCCAATGTGTTTCTTGCCAGTATTGAACATAAGTCGTCTTAGAAAATAATAAAAAATCAGTGTTGCATAGTGTAGAACAGAAGGAGGGAGCGTCGGAGCCTGATCAGCTATGACGAGGTCAACTCAGCGAGGGTAGTATGATGTTGGAAGACCCGAAACTGCCCAATGACCTGAGTAAAGTACATCACTGACGACACCCTCCTGCACAAGGGAAAGTGCATATTTTCGAAGCTATGATATTTGATATTTAATATATTTGACAGAGTCTGGCAGGCTGGCCTCCTACGCAAACTGCAAAGCTATGGTATAACTGGACATTTGTTTGACCTAACCCGCACATTGAAGATGGTATTAAACGGACATGCCTCCCAGAACTACCATACAAACGCGGGTGTTCCTCAAGGCTCTATTCCTAGGTCCTACACTCTTTCTGATCTACATTAATGATCTCCCCGATGTCACAAGATCCCAAGTAGGCATGTACGCCGATGCCACCACAGTTTACTCTTGCCTCGATCAAAAATCTAGTGTGGGCAACAAAGTGAACCTTGTTGCCGAGCTTGAAAAGGCCTCCAAATCTGAAGTGGACTGGGGTAAAAAATGGCTCATAAACTTTAATGCTTCCAAAACGAAGCTGCTATCAGTTAACCATCATAGACAATCGCACCTACCTCCCATTAGCATGGAACAGGCTTGCCTCCCAGAGAGTAAAACACTACGCCCCCTTGGCCTCACACTCTAGTGGACCTCAAGTGGAAAGATTATATCAAATCCATTGCTAAATCCGCTGCTATAAAAGTTGATTCACTGTGTAGGGCCCAGAAGTGTTTCTTGTATGAATTTATCCTGCACATATATAAATCTACCATCCGCCCGTGTATTGAATATTGCTGCCACATCTGGTCGAGTGCCCCTGCTATTCTCCTCGGGGTTCTTGACAAAATACAATGAAGAATCTGTAATGTGATTGATACCGAATTGGTAGACTGCCTGCAATTACTTTCTCACTGGGGTGACGTGGGTTCCCTGTGCCTCTTCTATAAATACTTTCACAGCTTCTGCTTCAATGAACTTAAATCAATGGTACCCCCTAGGTTCGAATTTGCATGAGATACTAGATTAGCAATTAGGTCCCACCCTTTTACAGTTAAACCAATAAAATGTAACCGCAATTTCTACTCCAACAGCTTCTTTTCTCGCACTTCCCGCCTGTGGAACTCGCTTCCACATACTTGCTTTCCCAACAACTACAATCTCCAGGAGTTTAAATGTAAGGTAAATAGACACCTCCTAACACACTAACTTGCATATATTCTCTCAAACACTCTTCCCATCTACATCCTTACACGTCTATCACCCTCCTTCTGACATTTCCTATATCTAACCACTCTTTCTCACCACCTTCCCCTATGTAAACCCCTGCACAATAGTGCCAGTGGAATGCCTTGCTTGGGGCGAAATGATTAAAAAATATATATATTATATATATATATATATATATATAATATTTAACATATTTTTTTATATATATATATACATGTGTGTGTGTGTGTGTGTGTAGTTTTAGATGATAACCCATCTATAAGGAAGTACTATAAGCAAGCCTGAAATTTAGTGCATGACATTTCACTGAAGTGTAAACAACTTCATTTTGTATAGCGTTAAACATGTCGACTTCATACCAAACAAATTGGATTTGTGGAAAATTTCACTGCAGTGCTTTATTCTAAAGAAATCTGCAGCTTAAACTCACATAATTCTTGTTAAGACTTGCAGCAACTATTCTGTCAGAAAAAATATGCTGAAGTCGGTTTAGCTGTTTCAAAAATATTTAGATTTAGATGTTGAATATAAAGAACGCTTCAGCTCAATGAAAATGTTTGAAGGCAAAAATTTAGAGGCATTATTTCATGAAGACTCATGCCAGGTGCAAAGCAAACTTGCAGAACTATTCGGAGTTGATCACACAACATTTTCACAACATTTGAAAGAATTAGGAATGTTTCAAAAGCAGGGATATTGGGTGCCATACGAGTTGAATCTGAGAGACGTTAAAAGGTGTTTTGTTACATGTGAACAGCTGCTTCAGCAGCAGAAAAGGATATGTTTTTTGCACTGTATCATGACTAATGATGAAAAGTGGATACACTGCAACAACTCTGAACATAGAAGATCATGAGGTAACCCCAGACATGCAGCAACATTGGTGGCAAAGTCGAATATCCATGGTTCAAACTTCTGCTCAGCATTTGGTGAGATCAGCTGGGTGTAGTTTATTAGGAGCTGCTCAAACGAACCAAAACCATCACAGAAAATCCTTATCAACTGCAATTGATGCATTTGAGTAAAGCATTGAAGCAAAAATGGTCGCTAAATAAGCAGAGACATGGCAACGTGATTTTGCAACATGACAATGCAAGGCCGCATGTTGCAAAACGGGTAAAAACCTATTTGGAAACGTTTAAATGAGAAGTTTTACCCCACCCCAGCCGCTGTATTCACTAGACATTGCCCCATCTGATTATCCCGTGTTCTGATTGATGTCACATGGCCTGATTGAGTAGCACTTTCATTCTTATAAAGATGCCAAAAATGGAATGACTCATGGTTAGTCTTAAAAGATATGTGGTTTTTTTGACATGGAATTCAAATGCTGCCAGAAAGATGGGAAAATGTAGTGGCTAGTGATGGACATTTATTTCTATGACATGTTTCTTAAAAATTTTTGTAAATAAAACATTACTTTTCATAAAATCATCAGCAACAATTTATTCAAAATCCTTTTTTATATATATATATATATATATATATATATATATATGACACCATTTAATATATACATAAATATATATTTAGTGTATCGAGGCAGCAGGTAATTTTCTAAACATATATTGTTAAATACAATAGACAATGAATGTCTATTATGTTTAATCATGAGCTATTCTAAATATCGTATAATACACCTGAAATTAAAACCAAAATATGATGTTTAGAACATCTCATTATTGAGCATAATAGACAATCATTGTCTGTTATATTAAATAATATATTATTAGATTTATATATAAGATAACTTTATATATATATATATATATATATAACTTTAATCCAAAAGGAAAAGCAGGTAGGTAAATCCCAAAATCCGTGTGAGTTTTATTCTCGTAGAAATGGCTATTTAACAAATTTGAACATTGGAATTTTATATTTTAAATATATATATATATAAGCAGTATAGCCCGGCGTTGCTCGGGTGTAATGAAAGCTTTAAAACTAATCCATGGTCCTGGAGCTCACACTCTTTGGACGTTGGCACAAAAGACTAAAAAGTAATAGTTGTTTCCAGTTAAAGCGAAACCGTAGGCTGAAAGAAAAATGAATGGATGTAAATCAGATTTTGATTTCCTGGTATCGATATCAAATGAGTTTTTTTCGTCGTAAACTGAATTTTGGCTAATAAATAAGCTAAATAAGTCCTCTGAGTAAATGGTATCATGGCTGAAACTAAGAACTACAATTATACCTACTTAGAGCCAAACCCGAAGCAAAAACTAAAATAAAAGGGCTGAAAAAAATACAGATATACAGGCAGATAAACAGACACACACACACAAACATCTTACCTTTTATATATATATAGATAGATAGATAGATAGATAATATATATATATATATATAATCGATTTTCTGCAATATTGTAAGAACTGCAACCTTGAAACTTCTGAATATCATTTCTTATGTCTTTGTCTATGAGTGTATCAAATTTGATTAAAATCGAACCACTCCTTCTATAACACGATTTTTTCGATTATCGACATTTATCTGGGGTACCTTGACACAAAACCTAGCTAAGAACACTCGCAGATGCTTATAGTACAACTGTGTAAATTTTCAAGAAAATCGGTTCAGCCATTTCTAAGTCCATAGGTAACGGACACACACAAAGTTCCATTTATAAATAAGTTTAGATATATATAAGACCATGCTATATATATATATATATATATATATATATTAGAGAAAATTTTCAAAATTCAGCTGTAATTCTGTGGATGCCTGCCCAGTGGAGGGAAAATGCAAATCTACCCAGGTGATTTATGAAGCCCGCATTTCTCCATCAAACAAAAAAAACGACTTCCAGACCTATATCAGTATGTCCGCCAGTCCTTTCAAACAAAGACTGTATAACCACAGGTACTCTTTTTTGAACCCCAGTCAGAGGTACCAGACAGCCCTTTTGCAAGCATTCTGGAAAATGAAAGAGGAAGGGCTGGATCCTGAAATTAGCTGGAAGCTAGTAGGTTCAGCCCGTATTCCGAGGAATTTTTGTGATAGGTGCTGTCTATGTTTACTGGAAAAAATTTCAATATTAAAATACCCCCACCAACACCGGCTACTGAATCTTAGGAGGGAATTCATCAGTAAGTGCCGCCACAAGGCAAATTTTTTGAATACTTAAATTTAGAATTTAAATCCCCGTTGACTAGATGTTAGAATATAAATTAAAAGGATTCAATTTAAGTTTTAATCTTAATTTTACCTTAACGTTAACCTTAAAAAGTATTTTAACCACCCTACCTTCCTATCCCAATCTCTTAATTGCCTATCTTTAGAAAATATGGATTATTTTACTAAACTCCTTTTTCCTTGGTTAACACATCTATGTATATATGTTTTTCTCTAATAATTTTTAAACTGATAATTTCCTGTAATTGGCATTTAGCTCGCATCTACCTAAAAGGATTAATTAAATAAACTTAAATAAAATTTTTTTAAATTTTATATTGAAACCCATTCCTTCCCTCCTAAATACGCCTCTTCAAACAGCTCAAAATCTTAACCTTAAAAAAGTAATTTAACTCCTTTAGTTGTCTATCTTTATAAAATATGAACTCCTTTACCGAATCCCTCTTTTCCTTTGTTAACATACACACATGTGTATGTATATATATATATTTCTTTAATAACTTTAAATTCATGACTTCCTGTAATGGATAAACTTAATTAAAAAATTTTAAGATATTACATTTAAATCTATTCCTCCCCTTCCTAAATATACCGTTTCAAACCCCTGTAAACATTCACTAGCCTCTACCATTTGATATTTGATACCCCGTCTATCTCTTGTCTCTACATCCTGTAACCTTGCAACTACCAGCTCTGTCCTGTTCTACTTTTCTTTAAAAAAATCCCACTTCTTGATTATCGATTTTCGATATTTATCGGGGGTACCTTGACACAAAACCTAGCTAAGAACATTCACAGACGCTTATAGTACAACTGTGTAAATTTTCAAGAAAATCGGTTCAGCCATTTCGGAGTCTATAGGTAACGGATACACACACACACACACACACACACACACAGAGACAAAGTTCCATTTATAAATAAGTTTAGATATATGTGCATATATATGTATGTACAAACATTCAAAAACATTGGAAATTCTATGAAAAACAACAATCAGTCAGCACAACAAAATTCCATAGAAAAAAAAACAAGGAGAAAAAAGAAATTAAGAAAAAATTGATGAAAAAGTTGCCATGACAGCCAACACATGCTAATATGTACACAAACGTAAATCAACATGAATGAACAATTCAAAACTGTATAAAATGCTGAAAATTTGAAAATATTCAGAGTAAATTTGAAAAATCTCCTGGAGAGTGAACATAAAACCCCTCCTATGAAACTCTGGAGTAGGGATGCAGAAGGTAACATCAATCAGCTAAAAGGAACTCTATACCTGCTTTGTTGACCTCACAGCAATATATATATATATATATATAGAGAGAGAGAGAGAGAGAGAGAGATTTCCTCTCGTTATCCATTTGAAATTACTGTTCAAGTTTTGAATCCACTGAATATATTGATCTAATAGAGGAACTGCATCGGTCTAAAGAATTTTGTATGTCTAGTGAGAACCACAACATGGAAACCTGTAAAACATTAGCAGAAGTACAACAAGGAGGAAATAAGAACCCTAAACTATTTAATCATTTTGTAAATTATAAATATTTTGATATTACGTGCATTTAGTATAGGAGAAAATAAAACTGTGCTGAAAGGAATTTTGCCCAAACCATGCAAAACGAAAACATCAAACTGAAAACTGAAGTCAAGTTCTTAAATAGCCCCATCAAATCAAGAGCTTCTTAAGAATACCACGGATGATGACAACCCCATTCAGCCAAACACACACACACAATTATATATATATATATATATATATATATATATATATATATATATATATATATCAGAACCTGAACCACAACATAAAAAATAAAATAAAATCTCTTATTCCTGAGAACCCCAAAATAGCAACATTCTACACTATCCCAAAACTACATAAACTCCCCAAAATCATTTCAGAAAAATACCCTAACACCTCTTCATCCAACCTACATCATACTAAACAATCAAATAATGAAGAGATCTATAAAATTTCAAAAGCCCTTAAAATCACACCACCTGGCAGACCCATAATATCAGGCATTGTTACCCTCACAGAACTTATATCTGGGTACATAGACAATATCCTAAAACCTTTATTGCCTGACATACCTAGTTATATTAGAGACACTACTGACTTTCTCAATAAATTACATAATATCCTAGTAACGATGGATGTTATGTCTCTGTACACGAACATTCTACATGTTGAAGGAGTATCAGCTTGCCATGAGTTCCTTAGTAAACGCAAATTACCTAACAACCAAATTACAGATATATGCCAATTAATAAATTTCATTTCTACATATAATAATTTTAAATTCAACAACAAACACTATTTACAGATTAGTGGCACAGCAATGGGCACGAAAATGGCACCTAGTTATGCCAATATCTTTATGCACATTCTAGAAAGAAAGATACTAGACAATTCAGAATACAAACTATCACATTATTTTAGATACATTGATGACATTTTCTTATTATGGACTCATAGATTAAAAAAAATTAAAAAACTTTTTTACTTTCTGCAACAACTTCCACAATACAATTAAATTTACCATAGAGTACTCATACACATCTGTCCCTTTCTTAGACGTCATGATAAAATTAAACAAAAATACACTTTCCACCAGTCTATACAACAAACCCACATAAATTCCTACACTTTAACAGTTGTCATCCCCTTAAATATATACCACCCTCTCTGTCATACACTCTCCACCCATAGGACAATCAATTTTAATTCTACAATTGCATTTTGTTATATTATTGCAATGTCCAGTTGTATTCCTCATGTCTGGTAAATTCCTGGCAACTTTAGGGTTACTTTGGTTGGGAGTTGCGGAACTGAGGCTGGCTCGACTAGTAGTTGTTTCTCTGGATCGGCCGCTATGCGTGTCATCTGATTATATGATAGTAGGTTTCAGGTTATCAGTTTGGTTTTTATATCTAGCTAAGTTTCTTCTATTGTGGGAACTGATTATATTTTCTATATTTTAGTACATGAATAGCAGATTTTTAAGGTTTTTCTGTTAAATATTGTATGAAGGGGACTAGAACTGCTAAAATGTTTATTTACGAGTTTTAAAAAATATTTACCTATATTAATATTACATAATTTGCAAAATGGAGGGTTGAATCAAGCAAACTGATATATTTTTCTTAATTTTTTTCTTTTAAGGGAGCGACCGTTATTTTCATTCGTTTTTTTAGGTTTTTGTGAATCTCATTTGTGTAAAATCCTTTGTTAAATAAAGACGGAAGCTGACGATGGTTCGCCTGAAATAGGCCTATACTTCCAATTCACCATGGAATAACATGTCTGTCTTAATTTTTCTTATATTTGCTCTATATGTATTTATATGCATATATGTTTAGAGCTCTCTTAGAGAGTTATCCTACACTGTATGTACAGGATACTCCTTTGGATTCTTCTATACCCACACTGCATGCTTATATATATATATATATATATATATATATATATATATGGTATTTTATAGTAGAGATTTGAAAGACAATGTGATGCCAAATTTGCTTACAGTCAATTGAATACCGATAGAAAGGAATTTAAGGCAAGCAAGACAGAGTATTAATAGAATTAATATGAGTAAATTCTCCTGGTATGCAATCTCCTGGAGTTTGATAAATAACATATATGCCATCATTGCACTTTTTATCAGAATGAAAACCAAACTGGGTTGTGAGGAGCTGACTTTCATAAAACGATGTGAGCCTAATAAATATAATGTTCATTATTACTTTCAATATAACGGATCCAATTAAGTATGTGTGAGGGTCTTTTTGTTTTCACAATACAATAATACTTGATAAGACCCACATTTTGGAGACGCTTTTCTTTTTCCAGACTTCTTTGATAAAATAGAGAAAATTTATCATTGAATTTGGGGAGAAAGTAACCTATTTTCAAAATTTCAGCCTCAATGATGAGTGATACCTTATTATTTTTAGGTTTCTTAAATATCTAGAAAGTGTTTTAAAAAAGAGTGGAAACTATGACAACAAAATCTTAATGCCTATCAGAATAGCAAAAAAATGGCTTCCAAAAGCTAAACAAAACATTAAAAGAGAAATTTCATTAGAAACAAAGAAGAGAAGAGTTCTAAGTAATGTCAGTCTTCCTATAAAGCAGTTAATGTTGAAGAATTTCCTCACAGATGCGATTTGAGGCAAAAGAGAGGTGGTTCTACAGAAGGATGCTGGAAATACAATGGCCAGTGCATGCAAAAATAACAAGAAAGTTTGTGGTGATACCGACTGAGCAAAAGCGAGAGACCAGATGTTCGCACTTTCACGATCAAAGAGCAAATGACCAAAAGTCGTAGGTGCACATCCAGGTTCACACAAATGTTCCAGTTGAAAAATAAATATTAATTAAATATTATATTTCCAGTTCGCAAGCCTACGCAAACCCGGATGCACACCAACAACTTTTGGTCATTCGCTTTTTGTTCGTGAAAGTGCAAACATCCAGTCCCTCGCTTTTGCTCGGTCGATATCACCACAAGTTTTAAGGAAAATGGAAACAAAAAAGATACTTAGAATAAGAAAGAGATATTTTAAATTCCTAGGGCACATAATGAGCAAGAAGGGTTAGTAGATTTTACATTCACAGGACATTGCAGGCATATGGAACAGGGGAGAACATCAAGTAACCTTGTGTATATAAATGGCAGAACAGAGACGAATATTAAAAATGAGCCATGCCACTTCCAAATGTCTTAGTTTTCACCATTTAATCAACTGTTTTGTTTGCCACTACAGTCACCAGGTATTGAACTCACAACTCTGAGTCAAGTCACTGAATCCCACCAATGCTTTTATCCACTGGACCATATGTCCTTAAAGGGAACAATATACACAAGTAATCAAAATAAAAGGTTCAGTTCAAAATTTCAGTCACCTAAAGAAGGTTGATGCATACAACAGAAGAAACATTGTGAATATGCCAATAAAGATGAGAACATTTTAGTATCACATGAGTTGCTATATATATTTTTAGCATTTCATGTTTAAGCTATCATTAGTATGAAAGAAACTTTGAAAATATTGATTTAAAACTTGCCCATGATGCTGGATGTGTGTTTAGTGTAGCAGTCATCATCATGGAAAGGGGATCAGCATGATGACTTCAAATTATAGCCAATTCACACAAATATTCTGGGAAAAAGTATGAATCCATCTCTTTTCTCATCTATGTGTTAAATAGCAGACTGGACTCGCTAGCCTTGGATGGAAACCAATCTAAGAGAAGAAAAATTCTCAATTCCAAAGTTGTTAAGAGAGCTACAAGAAACCACACCACTAATTTCTCTTATGAACAAGCAATAATTCCCCAGATTATAAAAGAATCTATGGAAAATCATTATCATTTGCATCCTAAAAGGACATGGCTTTTTTATATACCCACAATATTAGGCATAAACAAATTCTACTCATGATATTCTCTTTATTCTTCTACATGTCTCTTCATGATTTGGGCGATCATGACTCTCCACAAATTCCTGTTCTTTGTAGGTCTTTATGGTTTGTCTTTTTACTATCTCACTTAATCTCTGTTCTGTCACATATTTACACAAGTTCATTAAATCCTGCCCATCATATCAGAGATTATATAAAGCTTGCCCAGGATCCTGATTATATAAATCCTGCCCAGGATCCTGATTATATAAATCCTGCCCAGGATCCTGATTATATAAATCCTGCCCAGTATATCAGGATCCTACCCAGTATATCTCTCATATACTGGGTAAGATCCTGCTCAGGAAATTAGGGGTTATACAAATTCATAAATTAAATACTTAAAAATAAATAAAGTTACTGTAACATGATGCCTAATGAACTAGTTTCAGAGACTACTTTTTTGATAATTAGTTTCATCCTCTCTGGGCATTCAAGTCATGTGTTAGACTTGGCTTATTTCATTCTCTCTGCACCACCTGATTATATACAAGTAGAATTTAAACATACATACCTTCTTCAAAGAAATACTAAGCTGTAGTCGTATTCTTCCCACAACTCGAGTAGCCTTGGATAATCTCCCAGCACTGACACTCAAGTCAACCCAACGATCCTCACCAACATTCAAAATGTCCTTTCAACAGAAATATTTTTTAAAAATTAGAAATTTAAATTTTTAAAATGTTAAAAAACAAGTTATTACATTATATAGATTTACTAAGACATTTGAACACACGATAGAAATTTGACATACATTTTCTGAAAGAAAACATTTAAACAGATTCTTCTATATACAATTCCTGTGTAGATTGTGAATTTTAAATATTCTTACAGTAGAAGTGAAAATGAAAGAGAATGTGATACATTTTCATCATTTCATTCTTTTTATTACTGGAAAGGACAAAACAGCAAAATAAATGTGCTGTTAATGAAAATGGTGCAATACCTGAGAGTACTGTTCTTAAATGGTTTGCTAAGTGCAGAAGTGGCAATTTTGATTTGGAAGACAGAGAATGTTTTAGCATGCCTGCAGGTATCGATAATATCAAAATCAAAACATGATTGATTGAAAATAATCGAGTATAAGACAAAGCAGAAATACTCAACATATCTCATATGAGTGTTGTAAGGTAATTTAAAACATTTGGATATGTGATTGCAATGATTACCTCCAATCAGTTGTTAACTGGAGAAAAAAATCTAAATGCAACATCAGTCTTCTGTTTTCCTGAAACCTGTTCTTTTATTGTCCCCTCTCCTCACTAATGCATTCTCATTTTCTTTTACTTTCAGTAACACCTTATACCTTAGTGGCATTATTGCTTTGCCTGGAATGAAATGATTAGAAAAGAAAAAGAAAGAAAAAATGAATGGCGAATAATCATGGGACCTACCTTCACAGGCAAAACAGCAGTACCCAGGCTCATGATTCCTCTTCCTTGATCAGAAAGGCGAGAAAATGGCAACAAACTAAAAAGAAAAGTAACAAAACAAAGATATTTTCTAAAATTACATTCATACTTTGTTTTGATTCTACAGATCATTTCTATGTAAACATCAGTTATTCTTAACATTGCAACCCCTAGTAAACTCAAGCTAGTTACAAAATTAATAATAGATACATTGCTTAATATATTACAGTATGAAATTTATCTAAATCAAAAACAGTCATGACTTAAAGATGTACCTTCAGGCTGAGTAAAATAATCTAATTAAAGAAAGAGTAGATTATTGAATCACATGACTGAGTACATATTATGTGATGATGTGGTCTTGACTATAAAATGCATGTACGTGATTCCTAGACTGGGATATAATCAACAAATTAGGCTACATTTGAAATCCCAGAACAACTAAATTTTGAATAGTTTCTCTACAGCAGCAAGACAACTTAATCCAGTGTATTTTAAAAAGTAGCTCCAAAACTTTGTGGAACAGACACCTGACAAGGGGTTTTCCCAATCACTACAATCTTGACCTCATCTAATTGAGGGTTAACTGTTATCTTTCTTCTATAGCACCATGAACTTCACTTCTTGCTCTTTCTTACACTCATACAACACCAAACCTCTACTTTGATGGCTCCTTGGCTTTGTATTAAGTGAACATTACTGTAAAAAAATATAGTATTTTGTAAGGAGCCTTTATACAAGATCCTTTTTCTCCTACATTTTGATTACCTAACGACGAAGTGTTAGAAAGAATGGCAACAAAAAGGAAATTGATGCTGAGCATCAGGAAGAGACAACTGAAGTTCCTGGGACATGCAATGAGGAAGGAAAGCCTGGAGAACCTGATACTGACTGGTCAGATAGAAGGAAGGAGAGACAGAGGAAGGCAGCGGATAACATATATGCAGGGCCTGATCAGGTGGATGACGGAACGGGGGTTGCCAGGAGCAACAGGAGCAAACATACTAAGAGCCACAAGGGATAGGGAGACGTGGAGATCCATGATCGCCTACGTCCTGAAGGGACAGGGCACATAGAAGAAGAAGAAGTGCATCAGTGAAAATAGCAATACAAACCACATTTTTTTTAAGACCTGATCAAACAATTTGAAATGAAATTTTGTTCATTATGATTTGAAATAAGAAAGCCTGGTTCCATTCTTCTATGTCCAAATACAGAGACCATCCACAACTACCAAAGAGCCATGTATTTTTTCTACTTATTGCAACAGTGCTAGATCCCTGACCAATATAGGATACAGGACATTTGTATATAACAATCTAAACCCTTAACACTATTCTTCACCCAGTGCAAAGACCCTAGTGCTGCTGATTTGTTGTTTTATAGAATACTTTAGAAAGGGAAAAAATTATATACAAATTTTTATATACTAAAACAATGTTAGATATCATGTTACACCATACTAGCAATGACATAAAACTAAGTATCCATTACAAATGAACTAATAATAAAAATGGTGTTATAAATTTCAATTCATAATGTACAAAAATAAAAACCATTATAAATCTCAAATTCTACTGAAGTGCACTTAGAATTTGAAGAAAAAAAATATACTAAAAATACTTTTAAGCTTTTTCAGTACCCTAATCAATTTATGTTCAACACAAAACAAAAAGGCTCACAAGATATTTCAAAATAGAAGACTTGACCAATTTAATAAACCCAATAATTCAAAATACATTATTCTATCTACTAACTCATAATTAAAATTAAAACAAATTTATCTTAGCTGAACATAAAATTTGTTACAATTACTTCTAAAATGAATGAATATAAAACAATAATAATAAGCTAAAAATTGAAGAAGGAATTTACTTTGGTACCTGTATTAATTGCCATAAGGAATATATCTAAGAAACCTCAAAGAATTTTAACAAAAAATTGTATGAACACAAAATAGATCTTTTACAAAACAACACCTTAAATTAGGTACATCGACTCATTTTCAATACCTAAGTTTTAAATTGAATTTTTAAAAATAAAGAAATTTTCTTGAAGATTTCATTTTAGCTTTAATTGAAATGGTTAAATTTACTATTTCTAGTAAGCAAAATACTCCGGTCTATTTTAACTAGAAATCTCAACCCTTTTTTCAAATTTTCAAAATTCATCATTTTTGGTGTCCATTTTGACATGTTTGTAAACAAAAGTTAATTCTTGGTTTTACAAATCTTGCAAAAAATAAAATATACATCTGTGACACTTTTTTCTTTTTTTGGGAAAATTAGCAAATTTAAGTTAAATTAATCTGATTTACACAACTATTACTTGCTTATAACATTAAATTTAAAATAAAAGTATTTCTTAATAATGGAGGTGTGAAATGAATGATGACAACTAGATGATGAGTGAAGTGACTGATGACAGCTAAAAATGGTTGACCAGAATTGACATGATTGTCCAAATTTTCTCCCTGTAAGGGAAAGAAACCATGAAACACATGACCTTTTAATGTAATACAAGCAATACTTAAAAAAAAAAAAACATCCAAAACACAAAAAAAATTTTAAATTATTTAAAAACTCTTTTGGCTTAAAGATTTGTATTAACTTTTCAATTTTGATTAGTAAATATAGTCTTCACTTAATAACTGAACCATGACAAGGCTTTCAAAATTTCTTGAATTTATATGAAGGGGTGTAACAGATGTAAAAATAAAAATAAAAATTTCACTAAGATTTTATAAAATAATGATTTCAAAAATAATTTCATTGTCTTCTACCTTCAGTTATGGGTAAATAGCAAGACAGACTTAGTTCTATAGCCTTGGGTCGCAACTGGTCTAGAAGAAGGAAAACTCTTTATTTAAAACCAGCCTGGAGTCCTCCTCCCCCAGCTATGAGTTGAACAGCAGGACAGACTGGGTTCTATAGTCTTGGTTGGTAACCAGTCTACTGGAGAAAGAAACAGTAACCTACTGCAGGATAAATTGTTTTTCTAGTCAGCCATGAATCAAAAGAGACATGATCATCCACACGTGTATCACATATAGAACTTAACCAATCGACTGAAATCCTAAAAGACAAACTTGTCACAGTAAGTTTTTTTTCCACTTTCTCATTAGTTTTCCTAATTCTTTAAAATAAATACTATCAAGCAAAAACAAAAAAATGCCATTATGAGTTTATATTTGCTTTAATAAATTAATTTTCTAAAAAAAGTACAACTACAATGCAGTACAAAAGTAAGAGAACCTCAAAGATAAAATTTTAAAAATTTGTCTCTTTTTCTGATAATCAACAAATCTTAATTAAATTATATATTCATTAAGAAAAACTTATATTAAATTAATTACAACCACTTTCAAAGAATGTTATCAAGCTGAAATAAAAATATTAATTAAAAATTAAGATATACTGAAGTAAATGAACCCTTATATTTAATATTTGATGACTTCTCTTATTATAATTTTTAAGAACTTTCTGACAGTAGTGAACATCAATGGTTTACCATTCTTCTTGGCAAACCTCCCACAATTGTTTGATATTACCTGGGTTCTTTGTGTGTACAGGAATCCCTTGATTAATGCATTTTCAATTAGTGCACACCTAATACTCGATTAGTGTGGCAAAACATTCTATGGTTTAGCAATAGTAATTGAAAATTAATATTTTTATAGTTACCGATGTATGTATTAGCTGCACTAATTGAGGGATTCTTGTACTGCCTTCTTTAACTTGAATTTTCAACTGGGTTTTGAAACCAATTTCCAAGACTTGAAATTTCTTTTTTTTCTTTTTTTTTTTATTGAACCAATTCTTTTGTAGATTTGCTTTGATATTTTGAATCATTGTCCTGTTGGAAGCTCCAACCCTGACCTAAACCCAACTTCCATTCAAAATTACTTGGCCTCTTGCAGAGTCCATCTGCTATCAATGCATATTATTTTGCCTGTTCCAGCTGCAGCAAAACACTCCCAAATCCCTGCCTTATTTAACTGTTTACACCAAATTTTATTTTTCAAAAGGTGTATTAGAAGTTTGCCAGATATATCACCTTTCATTCCTCACAAAAAGCTCTTAGTTTGGTCTTCTCCAACCATAAAACTTAAAAAAGAATGTTTTTAACTTATTAATATCAACTCTGGCATGTTTGGGCTTTTTTGTAAGCAGTGGCTTTCTTTTAGGTTTTATTCGTTGCAATCATATACGCGCAAATACCCTTGGGAAAGGTATTAATCCGTCTCTTCCTTCCAGTTATGGGTTAAATAAGAGGACAGATTGGGTTCTTTAGCCTTGGTTGGCAACCAGTCTACTGCAGAAAGCAATGGCAACCTACTGCGGGATAATCTTCTGCCCAGTCAGTCATGTCTCTTTCGAGACATGATCACCCAAGTGTGTATCACGTATGGCACTTAACTGACTGACTGACTGACTGACCATGAAAACTGACATTCAGATTTTGTCACACTATAGACATATGCACATTGATTCTGACATTGGCCAGGGAGCTTCAGAGAACTGCAGTGGTTACAGCAGGATTCTCCTGGGCTTGCTGAACTAGATGTCTACTTGACTCTTGCAGTTATGTTTCATGGACAGCTACTTCTTAATTGCAGTGTTATCATACCAAAGGCCTTTCATTTATATATGGTGGAGATGTGAACTCCTAATCATTTAGATAGCTTTTTGAAGCTTTCATTATTATAGACTTCAACAATACAATTTTTTTTAAAGCTGCAGGAAATTCTTTTGATCTTGGCATATTATTTTTAATTTATTCTCCAACTGCTCCATCTGGAATATACAGTGAGTTATATTGGTTGACTGCAGTATACACAGCGTACCAACTACGTAAAACAAAAATACAAAATGTAAGGGTTCACTTACTTTTAACATCTTCATTTTGAATTAATATTTTTATTCCAGCTTGATAAAATTTTTTGAAAATGGTTGTAATTCATTTAATAAGAGTTTTTCATAATGAATATATAAAAATTCTTGTATAAAAAGAGACAATTTATTTGAATATTATTTCACAGGTACATTTACTTTTGTACAGCACTGTATAATGATGTGGTCACTATACACTCCAATTGATCTAATCTCAACAATTGTCTTACAGTCTATTTAATCATTTAAATGTAAACAAAATAGAAATAGTTTGATATTAAATATATCATTATAATAACATTTCAAAAGAAAATTATTAATTCCTTATCATGAGTCTCATAATCCATTAAGAGTATGAATGAGAGTACCACATGTGCTGCAGCTGTAGCAGTAATGGGCGTGCAATGGGGTAAGACAGAACCCATCCATCAGGCTAGTTTCAAATTCAGAGTTGTCCTCTTAGATTGGTTGCTCTACAAAATTTAAAGAGCCCACTCTGTCCTTTGTTTAACAAATAGCTAGAGAAAGTTTAAAGGGCATAATGAATGAAACAGACTTGTTTAGAATGTATATTCAGCATGCCAATAGCTCTTACACTATCCACACATCCTTGATCTTCAACAAAATCACTCAAATCTTCCTTCGTACCCATAATTCTGGAATAAGCCTTGATATCTGAAGTTCTTATGAGAAAGTAGCTGTCATTCTTGGGTCAGATGAGATCTAGCAATTTTAACATTGTTCTGTTTGAATAACACTTGACTTATTCACTAAAATGGGTTTCATGATTAGTGAAAAAGAAATCAGTTAAAATGGAAAGGTTTTAAAAAAGAGAAAGCAAAAATCTTGTATAAGATTTACCCAATTGAAAATAAAAACAAATTAAAAACCCAACCAACAAGAATTTAAGTGTGATTAAAAACATCTCATTGCATTTGTCCCATTATCTTTGATTTCATTTCCAAGGTGTTTTCTAGAATGCAAAACTGTAAAAGAATAGATCATTTTAATGAAATAAAGAAGAAAAGTTTGGTTGTAGATTGAAAAGTGGAGGAGTCTCATTCACTTGGTTGTTAGAAAAGTAGATTTTGTGTCAAAATTTATTGAGACATGAAATAAAAAACTATTTTGGAGAAAGGAAAGATAGAAGGAAAGTAAAATTGATAAGAAAGAAAGAAAGAAAAGAGGTGGGAAGATAATGAAGGAAGATAGGTACTGAAATTAAAAGCTAAAAAGGAAAATATAGGTAAGTGGGAAAAATAAGATGAAAAGCAAAAGGTCATAAGGGTCTTGTGACAATGAAAGTGAACAAAGAAACAAGAGGCCACAGAAGCAAATAATAAAGTCAGAGGCAAAGAAAGTGGACAAAGGGGCAAATAATAGGGCAAGAAATGAAGAAAGCAGACAAAGGGGAAAGAGACAGTGGAAGCAGACAAGAAATAATCAAACATAGGAAAAAATGCAAGGAGAAAGTGACAAAATAGAAAAAAAAGAAGTTCAGAAAGAAATATAAAAAGGTAAAGAGTCTAGAAAGAAATATAAAGTTAGAAAGAGAGGAAAGTGAAAATTCTTAAGACAAAAATCAAGTAGAGACTGTTGGATATTGGTTAATAGTGAGTGATTTGGCACACAAGTATGGTGTAGTCAGTTCAAATGAAAGACCAAGCTCTTGAGCGATCTAATGGAGAGATATATATGAGTGAATAAAATCCACTCATGCAAATGTATTGAGCAGGTCCATTATAGTAAAGTGGACTAACCCACTTGCTGCATTAGATACTCTTCTAAATGAGGTAGACAAAAAGGAGACAAAAAAAGAAGGCAGCCATGTTAGAAGGTAACATTTGATTTGTACATCTCCCTCCTCTCCCCATTGCAGAAGCATAGTGGACGCCGGGGAGGAATCAGTTTCTTATTGCCTGGCTGATTGTATGAGAGCAGTTGGAATAGCACCCTGGGGACCCTGGTTCTTGATGGCAGTGATTGATTAGAGATCTGGGATGCCATGTCACTTCACAAAGTAATGCCTCCATTTTTGAATTTTTTCAAGGAAAAGAGAAGTGAAAATACCGAACAAAGATGGAAGAAGGAAAAATAAAAAAAGAGTGTATTTTTAATTATTTTTTATTTTTACAATAAGATTCACCCTGTAAAAGTAGGGGTGGGGCACTCAAGGTAGAGGGTTGCAATAAGGGGTAGTTTATATGGATAGGAGAGGAAGATAACAATTAACTTAACCTGTTCAAGTCTAGATAACACTAGACTTGAACAGTTTAGGATTTTAGTGAACAGAAAAATGTCCTCTTGAAAATCTGTTCCACAGAGCAATGGTTTGCAGGAAGAAGCTGTTTGAGTAGAAATTACTTCTCACTGATATAATACAGAGGGAATGGAGATTGTTTGCTACAATGCAAGTATCATGATGGCTCCTGGGTACATGGGAGTTAAACCTACCAGAACCAAGGAATGTAGTTTTTCAAAGCACTTTCAATGGAAATAGCAATAGAACAGTGAAAGGCTTGCCACATCCCACCTGTGAGAGAGGTTGGAGGGTGGAAAAAAAGGACTCAGAGGTGTTTTTTGAATTCTATCAAGACTGGAAAGTGAGGACTGAGCAGCTCCAATGCATAAAACATAGCTTAGATAAAAAAATTTTTAAAATCATGAAAAAACAAAATAAAAAACAAATGGAGAGAAAGTAAGAAACATTGGCGAAAACTGAGAATAAAAGAAAAATTTGAAATCAAGTTTATCTGAATTTCTGAGGTGAGGAGTTATCATTATTTACATTGGACTATTGTCCTCATCTTTATTGTTATTATCACTGTTGTTCCTCCTGGCCTTCATCAGGTTCTTGTCAGGTAACCTTCAGGGAATTTTACACTGAACCCTTTATTTAATGTATGTGAGTAGAATGTATTCAACTGGAATTCGAACTCGGCTCTCCAAGTTCGAATTCCAGTTGAATTCATTGCATTCACTTACGCGCAAGTACCCTTGGGAAAGGTATTAATCCGTCTCTTCCTTCAAGTTATGGGTTAAATAACAGGACAAATTGGGTTCTATAGCCTTGGCAGGCAACCAGTCTACTGCAGAAAGCAATGGCAACCTACTGCGGGATAATCTTCTGCCCAGTCAGTCATGTCTTTTTTGAGACATGATCGCCCAAGCATGTTTCACGTATGGCACTTAACTGACTGAGTAGAATGTTCTCATTGCACTGTCAAGAGATATCTCATCTTGTTCTTATTTAGTACAGCTCAGTTATTGCTCACCCTGTTTCTACCATCTAAGCCTGCACTATATGGTTGAGATATTTAACTCACAATTACCAAATTCACAGACCAATCCTGACTTTAGAACTTGGAGTCTGAAACCTATTCTGCCAGCTGCTGATATTGCTTTTGTTTTTCACACTTGACAGCATTCACCAAGGCTTCTCTTTTCTTACAGCCATGGCCAAATGTGATAACAAAAATGAGAACAATAGTCAGAGTGTAAATAATGTAATTAAAAGAAAACTTAATGAAATCATGAAGTTGTAGCAAATCACATTTGAAGGGAGAAATTCATAAGGAAAACAATGTATACAAAGGCCTGCTGATAACCATCAGAATACTGATGTTTAGAAAACAGGTCAGTCTTAGAATTTTTCAGCACCTTCTCATAGAAGAGTAAATGAGGAATGGAAAATGAAAGAATGATGATAAAATCTCCAGAGTGAAACCAAAAGAATGTTAAGATGACAAGAAGAAGTTAATAAAAAAAAAAGAGTAACATTGGTAAAGCAGATAAAGAAGAAATTACATTTAAAGGTAAGAAAAAATGTTTTATTAAATGATAGAAAACAGAGAAAAGAGATCAAGACATTTTAATCAAACTCGTACAGAATTTTCAAAAAAGTCTTTGAAATTGAATGGCTTCACAAATCGATTGCGGTGATAGACAATTTCAGATACCATAGAAGATGGTTTATTTTTTTGAAAAATCTTTCTTCAGCAAATCTTCTATGTGTCATCTCTCTTTATGAAATTGCTGATCACGGTTCTCCACAACTTCCTATCCTTTATAGCTCTTAGCAGGTTATCTTTTTTTCTCCCCTGTTCTAGAACAAGCTCATTAGGTAGGATTCTTACTGTTTCCCCTTTTCGCTTTGCTTTCAGTATGTCCTGTGAGTTTCAAATTCTCCAAATATTCTTTCCTCACTATATGTGCTAGACATTTCAACTCTTTATGATTTTTAGTATAATTGGTTTTTTTTTGGTTTTTTTGTTTCTATTTTCCTTAAAATTCTTCTTTGGTTACATACTCCATCCAAAGTACTGTCAGCATCCTTTTGTAGAACCACATCTCTGATGCTGTGAGAAAACTATCTGGCATTCACTGCATGTAGGAGGATTGATATTACAAAGTAGTTCAGCACTCTTTACTTTGTTTCTCATGAACTTTTCCTGTTTCTTGATACTTTGTTCATTTTTTAGGAGGTATCTTTCATTATTCGAATGTGCCTTTGGATTTGAATGTCACATTTTCGGTTAAAACATTCTGCAAATATTTACACTTGAATATTTAGATATTCCTAATATTGTGAACATATAAAAAAATCATCACTTCTCACAAAAGTTTCATCTAAGACCAATTGATAATAGCAAAGTTGTACAAAAAAAAAAAAAAAGATTTTGTAAACATTAACAACAAAAGTACATCAACCCTAAGCTACAGTTCTTAAACTTTAAACTACAATGTGGTTTCTAAACCTTAAAATATATCAAAAATAAATAAATCAGATGGATTTCTTTTGGAGTTTATACATTTTTAGACATCAAACTAAGGTCCTCATCTTTGTTGTAAATATTACAATGTTTCAGTTGCTGTGCCCTCTAGCCTTCTTCAGTTTTGTTGATCCAGGTAACTTTCAAGATATGTCAAACTGAACCCTTTAGCCTATGGAGATAGAGTGTTCTCATTCTACTGTTCATGTCTAGAGACATTTCATTGTTTTTGTACTGCTCTGTCATTGTGAGTCATTTCTACTGAATATCAATGATCTGACCCAAGGCTTGAGCTCAGTTATTATGCTATCAAATTCATGAACTAATGCTTTAGTTCTCTAAGCAATTGTTATGTATAAACAGATCTAGAAATAACTGATTAGTACTAAAAAGAACACGAGTATATATTCCTGTAGATGGACTGCAGAACAAGAGCATCTCTTTAATGTTATTGTTTATAAAAGTCCCAAGAGCCTCTCAAGGTAGTAGATTACCAACTGAAATTGTTTTATGGATGCAAAAGAAGGAGTGAGAAATGAAGATTATGAGGTTATGTAGAATTGATAATAGTTGACCTGGATTTGAAGAGGTTAAGATTAGAGCTATTCCATAAAGCAGCAGCTCTTGGTAGAAGCTGTCCAAATAGAATTCCTTCTTAAAAATGGAATACGAAGGGAACAAAGGTTGTTTGCCCCTGGGTGCATGGATCTTAACTGTAAGGGGCTGAACTGTTGGAAGTTCAAAATTTCCTGAAGGTTACCTAGATTGACAGACACCTGAAAAAGTCTAGAGAGCACAACAGCCAAAACATTGTGAAAACAACAACAAAGATGGTGACATTAGTGTAAGTGCAAATAATGATACCTTCTCATCCTAGAAATTCAGCCAGAAATAGAGAATTTCACACATTTTGTTGATAAATTAATTCAGTATATATTATTCATTATATTTATCACCTAAAAAAAAATTGGCAAGTCACAATTTTTTTTAAACCCAGGTACTTTAAAGATAACAACATGAATAAACCTTACATTTTATAAGAAATTAAATCTTAATAAGGAAAATCAGAGATTACATTTATTTACAAAAATAAGCCCAATGAAAAAAAAATAATTTAACAATTTTATTTTTCACCTTCAGTTTCATATTAATTCATATAGGTTTCCAGAAATTGAAATTTATAATATATATTATCTATAGAATATAAAAAGAAAAAAAACTAACCTTGTACCATAATGAATGTTACATTTGCGTGTATGTTTTCTATACTAAATGTAACACCTATTATGGGACAGAATCATTGTAAAGAAAAAAACTTACCTTTTAAGAGCTCGAATTCTTTCCTGAGCAAATTTATTAGAAGATTCAGTTTTGGAGTTGCTGTCTTGAAGATAAACACTTATATGCAATTCATCAGTTAACAGGCTTTCTATTTCACTGTTAAAATATATATAAAAGTTAAAATATATATATTTAAATATAATTTTATTCTTTCAGTGGTACATAGATAATTTCATGACAAAGTGATACTAAGATATTCCTAATTTTTGGTGAATAAAGAGATATTTTGTGCATTGAGTCAATAGAGAAGGTTAATCCTTTATGCATTTAGGAAAATCAGTCAATAATTGTTATAGTCGTAAAATACTTCCTAATAATAGGTATAGTTGCTAATTAACAAATTACTAGATATTACTAACAAGTTCCTTGCTAAAAATGTTCCCAGAAATTATTATTTAGTAGTAATTTAGGTCCCTATATGTCCACTTCCAGTCACATGGCTACCGGGCCTGTTATAAGAATTGCCTTGATTCCTGACCACTGAAAATAAATTTCTTTTTCTTTATTTTCAATGCACAGATTACCAAAACATCATGAGATAAATTTTAAACTAAGTGTCAAATTAAATCCTCACTCATAAACTACAAATTGCCAGAAACATTTAGTTTTTCAGCATAGAAAATAACAAAGAGAGTGTACAAATAAACTGTATTATCAGCCATCTTAAGGTCAGTTAAACTAAGAATGAAAAAAAACAGAAATTTATCCATGTTTAATTTTTGCCCTTGGCTAACAACAAAATATTCTCTTAGGTTATATCATCATAAACAGTTTATGTATATGAATTGTTTAATCACTCTTATCTAAAATGGATTAGATTATGTGATCAACTTATATGGCAACTTGATCTGTTCTTATCCAGAATCATGAACACAAAACTCTAAAATACAAATATCTTTTAATCAAAAAATATTTACCTTTCCGAAGTTTCTAAATGCTAAAAAGTTTCCAAGTAATTTTATAAGTAGTATATGTAATGGGATGAATATCAAATTCATCTTGCTACATAGACTGCTGTACAAATAAACCATATTATCAGCCATCTTAATTTATACAGCTCAGTGTTATTATTTAAATGGTTCCTTGCAGTGATGTTGGCATTCCCTAACAACAGATTTAATTATCTACCAAATATTAACAAATCCCAAATATATCCAACTGTTTGGTCCCAAGATTTTAGTGGTATTATCTTGGGGTAAATTGATTAAAATAAAAAAAAAAACGGCTGCTAAAACCAATTTTTGGCAACCCATGAGAGAATATATATATATATATATATATACTCTCTCATGGGTTCATGAGAGAGTATATATATATATATATATACATAATTCTCTCATGGGTTGCCAAAAATTGGTTTTAGCAGCCGTTTTTTTTATTTTAATATATATATATATATATATATATATATATATATAATAAAAAGTGTGAGAAGCCATGAACATTTTCTTTAAAGTGTATATTTATTGTTGTTGTTATTATTCATGTTATGATACATTAAGTGTGCATAATGGTATTTGTGACGCTACACGTGTTTCGAGTCTAAAATTGACTCTTCAGGCGTATAAATTTGTGGGCAATGGCAATAGTGATAATTTGTCTTCTTTGCCTCAGCTCAATGCAGCTACTCTTTTTCTCAGCAAAATCACTTCTTGTCTGTCTTTAACTCTGGTTTGCCATTTCAAACTTCATTTGCAAAATCATTTCTTGTCTGACTTTAATTCTTATTGGTCAGTTGATCAGTGGCAGGCTTCTCTATAGTTGGCACCCAACGGCATGGCAATTATCTCTGTCTTTGTACGCCTTCAGTCAGGAACTCTATGAGATACGACTGGCCCAACAGCGAGCACCCAGTGTCTTGGCACCTTACCTTCATCGTTACATATCCAGGCCGAGAGCCGACTGACTTTATCAGTCTCTACCAGACTCCGCCTGACTCTGCAATCTCTCCAGTCTCTACCGGTGGTTTCCTCATAGCCCCTTCGAGACTCTGCATTTATGCTTGTCCCAAATTCACTGGTGGGAGGATGAAGAACTTGCAAGTCTAATATCTGGCCAATGAAATCACTTTCACCCCATTTTTGGGTAGGGCAACCTTTCTCTCTGTTCTTTTCCTTCAGTTCAACCAATGAAGCAGCTTCTATTTTGGTGACATCATTTCTTTTTGGCTTTTTCCCTTTGATGCCAAAAAAAAAAAAAAATCTAGCTTTTATGTTCATAAATCTTTTCTAACTAAATTTTAAATATCATTTTATTCTCATGGAATTTAACCTTTTGCGCTCATCAAATATTTCCTTTTGTTTAGGACAATCTTTTCTGACAATTCAAAAAGTATGTTTTGTTTAAAAAACTTTTTGCTTTTATCTGCAGTGTAACTCAGGCTTGGAAATTTTAATTCCACTTCTCTCCTTTTGTTTTCACTTATTAAATATTTCCTTTACTGGTGACATTCCTTTCCGATAATCAACAATTATGTTTTGATTTAAAATTTTTTCCTTTTATCTCAAACATCAATTGTATTTTTCCCAACCGCCATCTCTGCTTGTCAAATAATAGCACACCCACAAAATATGAATTTGTTCATATTTCTCAGCTTGGGGTTTTGTGACCCCTTACCTTCCTCTGCCCACACTGGAATAAATTTTTAATACCTGCCTTCTTATTAGAACAACAATTTTTTTTAATTGGCTCTTTGTGATTTGTAAAAATTAATATTGTAGACCAACATAATTTCTTCCGTCTTATTTGCAACGATTAATAATAGCACTAATATAATTACTTCCATCCAGCCAGGCTAAAAATAGTATTACAATGCCACTAAGGCACTAGTGGCTACTGAGAGTGAAAGTGAATGAAAAGACTTTAGAAGAAACCTAATCATTAAACAGGGAACAAGAAATTTAACACATCATTCAATAATTCCCAGACCTAACTAATAAAACAACAACTTTTAGGCAAAACTAGACTTTTTCATCAACATAGTCTCCTCCTAAAATGATACACTGATTCCAACATTTCTCTAGCAATTCAATGCATTTTGTAGTACGATTTATCTTTGTCCTCAAAATACACCTCAGTTTCCAATATGACATCTTCATTGGAGCCAAATCTCTTTCCCTGGAGCATTCTTTTGAGGTCTGCAAACAGCCAGTAGTTACTTTTTGTTAAATCTGGAGAATAGGGTGAATGCAGAAGCAATTTGAAGTGCAATCAATGTAGTTTTGCCTTTGTTGGGATCGACTTATGACATGGTGCATTGTCTTGGTTATGCTTTTTCATTTTCATTTATGACTGTTTTTGGGCGATTTCTTCCTTCAAACAAATCAATAATGCTATATAATATTCACTATTGATGGCTCTTCCTTTCTCAAGGTAATCGATGAATAAAATACTTTGCGTATCCCAAAATACGGAGGCCAAAAACCTTACCTGCTGATGTTTGTGTCTTTAATGACTTTGAACAGCTTTCACCTGCTGTTGTCCCCTCAGCTGGCTGCCGATTTGACTCCAGTGTGAAGTGGTAGAGCCATGTTTCATCCATTGTCACATATTTACACAAAAACTCCTTGTTGCATTGAAACAGTTGCAAACAAAGCTTTGAATCATTAACATGTTGATTTGATTGACGGTGAGTAAATGTGACACCCAATTTGAACACAGCTTTCTCATTGACAAATGTTCATGCAAAATGGTGAATACAATGCCTTCTGATATGTTCAATTATTTTTCTATCTCATACAACTTCAATTTATGATTGGCCACAACAAGTTTGTAAATTTTTTGTGTTTTCCAGAACAACTGCAAACTTTGGGTGACCAGAGCATTCAGCATCATTTGTGTCTGTATAACCACGTTTAAAGTCAGCATACCACCTTTTAACCATTGTTTCTGAGAGAGTAGAATCTAAATAACACTTATCAAGCTATTGCTTTGCTTGAACAGTATTTTTTCAATTAGAAAGCAATGTTTTATCAACACACAAATTCAGATTTTTCCATTGTTTTGAAAATTTTCAACAGTAGCTTCACTTTAATAACTGTAATTTGTAAACTAATAACTCGATTGAGCCCAAACTTTGTTATGTGCCATTTGAAGGTTAGTACTTTATAAAAATCATATGGATTTTTTATTACTGGCACTATCTATATGTCAGGCCGAGACTTATTGAGTGATGTGTTATCAAAGTGCCGACTATAGAAGCGACCACCACCCGGTCACATGTAAACTAGGGATAAAACTTCAGAAACTGAGGAAGCCTACTGCAGAACCCAGACTGCAATAGAACACTCATGAATGATGTCAACTTGCATGAAAAACGTAAAGACAGTGTGAAAAAGAAATATAAGAGACAAACTGGAAACAGAAATTCGAAATTGAACACACTAAAGGAAGCATTAGTGACATCAGCGAACATCACCATTCCAAAGAAAACAAACATAGAAGGAAGAATGAGTGGATCACAGATGAGGTTCTTGACATGATGCAAAAGAGACAGAAGACAACACCAACACAGCAAACAAAATACAAGAAACTACGCAAGAAAATAATGCGCAAATGCAAGCAGGTTAAAGAAGAATGGCTCAATGAGAAATGTGCAGAAGTAGAGAGATTTAGCATGACTTATAAAGGAGACATGCATAAAAAAATAAGAGAACAGGACAAAAGACATGCTCATCAACAGCATGTATAAAACCCAAGGATGAAATGCTCATATTAAAGAATGAGAAAATACTTCATCGATGGGACAAATATATTGGAGATCTATTCAACAACAAGAGAAAGCAACCAACAATATACAGAAATACTGATGGACCAGAAACCAAAGTGGAAACTACATTGGTCAAATTGAACAGAAACAAAGCAGCAGCACCAGACAGTATAGTAATAGCAATGCTGACAGCCTTAGATGAATTTGGTGTCGACAAAATCCCAGAAATAATAAATAAAATCTAAAACAGCAGCGATATCCAGGAAGACTTAAGCAGATCGATTTTAGAAACCAGGGACAAATGTGAACTTCACAGAACAATCAGCTTAATGAGCCGCATAAAAAAAAATCATCATCTGGATTCTGATGAATAGAATCAGGCCAGAGATAGGACACGGACAATGCGGTTTCATCAAGGACACTGGAACAAGGAACAAAATATTTAAGCTCAGAATGTTATCAGAAAAGTCAATACAAATGTAGAAAGACATGTACCTGTTTTTCATAGACTACACAAAGGTGTTCAACAAAGTATTCCATAAAGATTTGATAGAAATGCTTAGCAACTTTGACATATTCGAGTAAGACATTAGCGGGATCAAGAACCTATACTGACAGCAGGTCACCTGCATAAGGACAGGAAATGAGTTCTGCAGATATACAAAAATAGAAAGAATGTGTTTTCTCACCAGATCTATTCAACCTGTACAGTGAGACAATTCTGTGGTAACTAGAAGCTCTGCCAGGATTTGTCATTGGCAGGCACAATCTGAACAATATAAGATACGCAGATGATACAGTGCTGATAGCAGATACAGAAAGGAAACTACAAGACCTCCTACAGAATGTAGCTGAAGAAAGCATTAAACATAAACTACAAAAAGACTGACTGCATGGTCATCAGTTAAAAAAATAAAGAGCCCAAAATATCAATTACAAGTCAGGGATACTGAAATCAGGCAGGTACATGAATTTAGATACCTGGGAAGTGTTCTAACAGAGAATGGAAAATGCAGCACTGAGAAATAATGGCATATTGGCATGGCCAAGGATAGATTTCAAAGGTTGGTAGATAGAAAGATTTCATTGAAAACAAAGAACAGAGTATTGGACCACTTTGTGATATTTGTCCTCCTTTATGACAGAAAATGCAGGATAATCTCCTCAAGGATAAAGGAGAGATTCAAAGCAACAGAAATCTGATTTTAAGGAAGGATACTGAGAAAACCATGAACCAAACATGTGAGCAACAACAAGGTTTTGAAGAGAATGGAAATGTAAAGGAAATTTATACTTAGCATCAGGAAGAGACAGATGAGGTTCCTGGGACACATAATGAGGAAGGAGGGCCTGTAGAATCTAATGCTCCCCGGGTAGGAGGAAAGAAAGATAAAGGAAAGCAGTACAAGACATACCTGATGAGTTTAAGCAAGTGGATGGCAGAAGGGGGTTTGGGAGAGATATCAAGAGAAGAAATGTTAAGAATGACAAGGAACAGGGGCAAGAGGAAGTCCATGACTACCTGTGTCCTGAAGAGACATGACACATAAAAAAGAAAAGAAAACCACTTGAGACTACTGAGAACATTTCAACAGACACAGGTAGACAGGCAGCCATAAGTAGGCAGCTAGATAAGTGTGTTGAAAAGTTCCTGAATCAACCAAAATTTCTTTTAAAAAAATATTATTTTTGGCATATGGTTAGAGTAATGCAGAGAATTTCTACTTCCTCAACACATGTAATTTAAATATATTTAATTTACTCCCTCAATGTATGTAATTTAAAAGAGCTACTTGAAAGGTCAAAGAATTATAATAATGTACAGTGTAATCTAACAGGTTCATCACTGATTTTCCAGTAACTGATCATTCTCATGTATTTAATCCAGACAAATTTAAAAGCAAGCATTTAATTGTCTAATTCAACAAGCAATCACATTGTGTTTAATATAGTTTGTAAAATTAAACTTTAAGGCAGTAAAGCTATTAAGGCACAAGGGTAGTGGAAGAATCAGGAACAGAAACATTAATAATGAGTAGAAAGAGTAATTAGAAGGACAGTAAATAGTAACTGATAAAGCTTTTAAATTTTTGCAGATTAATGTGGGCTGGAAAGAATCAAACAGGAAACAAGAAGTGTGAGGAAAGAAACTGTTAGCATAGAATTCACAATTACATCTCACCAGCTAAACTGTAATGTAATGTGATCTCAATGCCAATCTACTACTGTGCTTAAATTCATAAAGTTTAGGTACTATAAAATAAAGAGCTCATCTGAACAATTACCATGAAAGTACTTATAGAAAAAACACAGAAAGACAACGGGAAGGTGAGTGAAGCTGAGCCACTAGATCAGAGCCAATAATACTGCTGATTCTTCTTTGGATTTTATCAAGGGGCTCAAGTTAAATAGCAGGAGCACCAAACCATATGTGGCAGCAATATTCTAAGCATGGACAAATGGGAAACATAGATATGTAAGATAGTTTTTCTTTTCAGAATCTGTCTTGCATGACACAGAGAACCAACTTTATAATCAGCTGATCTAGCAATAGATTCAGTATAGTCTTTCTACTTCCACTTCATATCAGCTGAAAATGAGTATTTGAGAAGGCGCAACAAGTCACTTTCCTGGAGGTTAGCATCAGCCATGCTAATGAAAGGCAGCAATTGATCTATCAGGTGATTAATGGAGAGAAGTTTAGTTTTGAAGATGTTAAAGTGACAATCCATCTTTTGCAAAGTTAACAACAGTCTTGAGGTTGTTTTTGATAGCAACTGCTATTCTGACCTTGCCAGGCTAACCAGCCCTATTATCAATACAGGGGTAAATGGTTTTGTTGTCAGCAGAGACGCCAAGTTGATAGCTGATGTCATCAGGAAGGTCATTAATGAAAACTAAAAACAGCATAGAATCAAGAATGGATCCCTGAGAGACACCTGCATTAGTAAGATATAGACGAGTGGCCATTCAGGATAACTTTCATTTCACAATTTGACAGGTAATACCGGATCAGCTCAAAAATGTGTCTGGAGTCACTGTAACTTTTCATCTTATAGAGAAGACCTGTATGCCAAACACTGTCAAAGGCTTTCAAGATGTCAAATGCCACAGCCCAGGCTTCACTGTTTTTATCTAGAGCATGATAGAAACTTTCTGCAATTATCATCAGTACATCAGCAGTTGACCTAGAGAAACGAAAGCTGTATTGTTTGTCTGAGAAAAGAACCTGTGATGAGAGATGATGAACCTATTCAGCATTGATTAGGGCCTGTAGGAGTTTCCCCAAAAGTGGCAGAAGACTAATAGACTGATAGTTGGAAGAGTCAAACAGTTCACCAGAGTTCTTGAAAACTGAAACAACAAATGAAGACTTCTAGCAGGAAGGAAAGTAAGAGGCAGTGAAGCATTTATTATACTGTTTAGAAAGCACAGGAGTTAGTTTGGGAGGACACTTCTTAATGACTATTACAGGGATACCATTGGATTCACATGCGTTGTAAGGATCTAGGTTAGAGATGGTAGCAGAAACCAGGGAAGGTTTTATATGCATATTGCTCAATAGACACTCAGCTCTAAGTGGTCAGTTAGGCAGAGGTACACCAGATGAGTCAAGAGTAGAGTTTAATATACATTTCTAACAGTCAATGATGCTGCATAGATGTAACAGATACATAATTAGTGAATCCAAGAGTTTGTGATAAGAATGAACAAACATGGATTTGCATTGGTGTTGTAACCCTAAATGTTGCTGCATGAGTAATCACCAAAACAGAGGTTGGAAATAATAGTATATCAATAAGTACAAGACTTGCACACTACGTGAAGTAGATACACTGCTAGTCAGTATAATCACTCTCCCCTACTCCAATAGTGGTCATGTACTTAAGAGGATAGAAACATTACATTCTAGTATATAGTTAAATATATAACAATTGGCGTTATGTAACTTCTGTTAAATCTGTAAAATTCATAATCTAACACAGATCTGAAATGATTGGTGTTAGAAAATCATTGATGAACCTGTTTGCATTTTTGCAACTTTCCCATAGGGCAGTGCATTTTCATATTGTTTACACACTCAAAAAGACTAATTTAAAAAGGATAAATCATTTTTTAATGTTCAAATTCTACAAACATTGAGGCAGCATTTGATGCACGATTTTGTGTTACCAAAGAGAGATTAAGATTAAATCAAAAGCAAAATGTACACAGAAACATATTCATTGATTTCAACACAAATTTCAATATTTTCCTTTGCTTTTGTTGACCAGTTTACCTAACACTTTTTAGCAGAAAAACATTGATTTCTAAATTTTTTTCTTTCATTAATTTTGCAGCACTTCATCACAGATCTTACTGCACTTTTGACAGTGGGGGTCAGGTTGGAAGGTCAATCACTTGCACTAGAGTTCAGGTACAGATTTCTGCTGATTGCGACTATGGAGTAGCAGAGAGACAGAAGATTGACACTGGGCATTATTTTTGATTGGCTGAAGGTTGTGTTTAATTGGTCAATCAGAGAATGGGTAGAATCAAATCTCTCTTTTTGCTTTCTCCTTTCCGACAAGATGCAGTAGGGTCAAGACATCTCTCATTTCCACTCTCTAGCACTTCTTATCCTCAAACAAATTGTGTGTTGGATGAAACACATCATCATACAAATGTCCTAACATGGTAATTCTAACAGACCAAGAAGAAACTCTTCTTCAATATAAATCTCTCAACAACTTTAATAGGATTTTATGCACACACATTGCATATGCATAAGAAGATCTTCATATATACACACTTCCAATTATCTCTTTATATCCTTCCTAACTGATTTTTCTAAGGTAATACAATCTTGTTGTCGCTACAATATTGCTTGTAATTTCTATATTACATGACCCTTACATAAACATCCACATCTCCAATTAAATATTTATGCAATACATTAGTGAATTCAGAAGTTGCCATGGAACCACTCCAAAGAAATGAGAAATGAAATAACCACCAATCTACACATTTACTTTGTCATACATCTTAATTTTGTTGTTTAGGGCTATTGTATCTACTACTACTACTACTACTACTACTACTGTTAGGTATGATTTAACAGAACAAGAAGTAACCAAATCATAAAGAATGCAAACATGATTAAATTTCAATGAAATCTGTTGGTTAAAAAATATAACCTAATTAGCATAGGGCTGTCAGTTTGGCAGGCTTAGGAATACAAGTTCAAATCTTGGCATCAGTTTTAGATACAATTCATGCTGCTTGCTTAATGGTTGTATCATACCAAATTTGTCCCAAAAATTGTAATAAAAAAAACAAATACAATGAAAGAAAATCTAATAAATAATTGATAATGACAATGTTTCATCTTAAGAATCCAGGTAATTAATTTATGTTGGAAAAGCAGAATCTACACCTGAGCAACTGTCATTTTATGGAGAGGTGTTGAAAAGTTCTTAACATAACCAAGCAGCATCTATAAAAACAATTTCTGATATTTCATAATATTTTGGGAAGTGGGTCAGATCGAGAAGTATTCAATATAAAATCCTGATGACTTTTTCTTCTTCATTATAGTTTTTTAGAGGAAATCTGGAATCAAACATGATTTATGTTTTATTTTTTTCTAGGTGTGAAAAGTAAATAAGGGAGATAACTCACAGTTCAAACTTTTCATCCCACTGCAACCCTGATATGGATTTAGCCATTAAAGTGTTCAATCCTGACATCTGTTCAGTTCTGGCTCTTCTGCTTTTTGGGGAAGATTTGGGTGATGTGGCTGGAGACATCCTTGCACGACTAGTATTGATGATTTTAATAGCACAGTAAGCATTCCAGGGAGCTAAGAATAAAAAATGAAATGCAAAATAAAGTAGTTTTATATAAAGTAAGACATAAAATTAATAATCCAGTTTTTCTTATTCTTGAATAGTTACCAACCATATCAAGAGGGTCCAGTCTTTTCTATTATTTTACCTAAGATTTGTTAATTGAGATATTTACAATAACCAAATATTTTCTAGAGAGGTCATAGAATCCTTGGAAAGCCCTTTTGCTACAGTTTTTTTAGTGGAGTGGGGCTGTAAATCAAGAGAGTTCACAAATAAGAATTTGAACATGAGTTTCCCATCAAATTCAAATGGTGTTGTCAAATGATTTCCTGGGGGACAGACCTCTCTAGGTATTACTACTTTTGTAAACAGCCTATCTACAGATTTTATTCTCACATTTTCTATTGTCAGTTTTACTTTCACTAAAACCAATACACATTCAAAATCTTTCAGTGTTCACCTGAGGGAAGGCTTTTCTTCAATATATTCTCAGCCAAATATAAAGCAGTAACACCATCCCAAAAAGCCTTTCTTATCATTGAAAAGTTTTGCCTATAAATATCCAGGTTTAAAGCAAACTTTGCTGCATATTGGCTAAGAATTTGACAGTCACACAATTCATAAATTCAGTAAACAGATTTTAACTACTGACAGAGTAACCAAATGGAGGAGTATTTGCTATACATATGCAGTAATGTCTCCTCTGACTGGTTACCATCAAAGTCTCATAAGCAATTCTCAAAATATTCAAAAGGATTAAATAGACAGCATATAACTATTAAGTAAATGTAAGGTTTAATGAAAGACAGAGAAAGAAAACTGCAGAAACTCCTAGACAAGGTAGTGAAGAAAAGAGGGAAGAAAAGACTAACCATCAATTGTAATAAAACTGAATGTATAGTTGTTGACAAGAGAGATGCCCCAAGATGTGAGTTATGAATTGAAGATATCAAAATCAAGCTAGTACAGAAATTTAACTGAGAAGTGTTAAAGACAAAGAAAAAAGTGACACTATCTTATCTAAAGATGCATTGGAATAGTGAAACACGCCTCACAAAAATTGGTCAAATATTAAGAAACAGGCATATTTCATTAGAAACAAAGAACAGAATACTGAACTGCGATGTAATATCAATATTCCTTTATGACAATAAATGCTGAACAATTTTCTCACAGATGAGAAAGAGATATGAAGCAGCAAAGAATCAATTCTACATAAAGATACTGAAAATATAAATTGAGCACGTGAGCAACAAGGAAATTTTAACACCTGTTTATATTTCTGGTGTGCTCTGGTGCAGTGGCTATCAGCTTGGAATGAGAAATTGCGGAGTCGAATTCAAATATGGGAACAGTATTAATCCATCTCTTTCCTCCAGTTATGAGTTAAAAAACAGAACAGATTGGGTTCTATAGCCTTGGCTGGCAGCTGGTCTACTGCAGAAAGTAATGGCAACCTGATGGGGAATAATCTTCTGCCCAGTCAGTCATGTCTCTTTCGAGACATTATTGCCCAAGCATGTATCACGTATGGCACTTAACTTACTGACTGACTGACAATATTTCTCAGATGAGGTATTGTAATTATTTACACTACTTACATTGAAAAAATTGTTGTCCTCATCTTTATTGCCATATTCACAAGGTTTTCAGCTTTGGTGTTCTTCAGGTGATGTTTGTACTTTCAAACCTGTAGAAGGTCAGAGCAACAACAGCTGAAACATTGTGAACATAATAATAAAGATGAGCACAACAGTCCAAACAATGTAAATAGTGTAAATAGTTAACATACCTCATCTCAGAAATATAGACAAATGTCAAAGGAATGGTACAGACCATATATACAAAACATATAAGGTTGAAATTCAAGATATCACCTGAAAAAGACCATGGTGTACAATGGCTAAAATGTTGAAAATATGACAATAAAGATGAGGACAACAAACCAAACAACATAAATAGTGTAAATAGAAAAAATTGAGATAAATGGATACAAAAAAAGATACTTGTATTCAGAAAGATACTTGAAAATTCTAGAGTTTATTGAGGGCTTAGAGAATTTGGCATTCACAGGATTCAATATATCCTAACAGACTGTTTACAGGTGAAGTGAAGCCATGAGAAACCATTTTAATGAGCCTTTATAAATGATAGCAGAACAGAGATTGGGAGAGAGAGTAAAAAGACAAACATTGTTTAGAGCATCAAATGTGTGGAGAATAATGAATGATGCCGTGTCTGGAAAGGACAGTCTATAAGTTAAGTGCCATATGTGATAGACACTTAGACGATCATGTCTCAAAAGAGACATGACTGACTGGGCAGAAGATTTTCCCACAGTAGGTTGCCATTTCTGTGGTATGTGACACTATCTCCCGCGGGTATATTTTCTTTTGTTTGGTTTAATAAACCGAGAGAGAGAAATTAATATTAGTGGTATTATTAGTTGTGCTTTATTGTAATTCGTGATGTGAGTTTATGTAAAAAACTATTTTAATACTATCATGTACTTCTAAAATCCGGGGAATAGAAAAATTAGCTATTTTAATACTATCATGTACTTCTAAAATCCAGGGAATAGATAAATTAGCTAACAGATGAGAAGGAGAGAGGGAAATATAATTTTCTTTCTTTTTCATTATAGTTTTCTTTCTTTTTCATATACAATACGCATTATTTTGGGACTAGGTGGAAATTTGACGAAATGGTCACAGTCATAATAAAATGTCAGGATTACTTGATGAGGTCAAGTAAGGTTAGATCCCTCAACAGATGTTCCCTGAGAACAGAAATTTGTGGGAATTTAAAAATCTAAATATGATATAATCAAAAGGAAGTGAGCTGTTGATACTTCATTCGTCAAACCACCCCACCCCCCGCAAATAGTGTGGGTGGAAAACGGTCTCATTGGTCAAAAGGATTGGGGATGGTTATAAAAATCCGGACTCAGCGAGAAAAATCAGTTTAGTTTTTAGTTTAGTTGTTAGTGAGTCGAAATGTAATGACCGTGGAAAAGGGTTCCCAACTGGGGAAACCATGACCCACAGCCAGTCGCCTACCACAGAACTTATGGCTAAAGAGTTAATGTCGAATGAAGTCTGCTGCCGATTAACTTAAAGAATTAATTTGGAATAATGCACCTTCGATATGAATCCTGAAAGAACATCATTGTTTTTGTTTTTTTAATCACGAGAGAATCGAATTTTCTGATTCCTCATCCGCTCTACTTCGGTAAACTCCATTAAACTCCCGAAAGGATTTTAGAAGTTACATAGAGAATTGACAGCTCTGATTATAGAGAATACATGAAAAGACTTTAATGGAAATTTGAAGAGCTCTGTTTAGAAAAGACATTTTTATTTAAGGATTGAAAGCTCTGATATTTTTTAAACAAACTCTCTCTCTCCGTTGTAAACTGGCTTTCCGACAACTGTATTATCATTCTGACAACTATCGTCTGCTCCTGTGACTAATAATTGTTCTTTTTTATAAAGACACGTAACTCTCCAGGCGTGTTCAACCTTATCCATTTATTTTGTTAATTTTTTTTTTTTTTTTTTGGTGCCATGTTTATTTTTAACCACAAGTGTACACCAGTGTCCGGTTTGGTTTTGGTGGAAAGACTGCTACTAAAATTGCACAGCATAGCTTTCTGAGATCAATTCACAATGTGGGCAGTGGCCCGTTGTTGCAATAGATGTCTTGAAAACCAACTTTTGTGATGAGATCGTCACGACCAGCAACAACAACCAAACCAACTGGCCAGCCGGGTAGCAGTGTCACAACTAGTACCATCACGACCGTCTACAAGAACAAGTGTCACAATGAGCTAGCCCCAGGCATAAGGTGCCACAGGTAGACTGGTTGCCAACCAAGGCTAGAGAACCTAATCTGTTGTTATTTAGCTAGAGGAAAGAGACAGATTAATACCTTTTCCAAGAGTATTTGTGTGTAAGTGAATGTAAAGAAAAGGATACAAGGCATAAAAGAGAGAAGATTTTATATTTTTGTTTAATAAATCTTACAGGACATTGGAGATTGATTAAAACAGCTATGCTATCATTTCTTATTTTAAGAGGTAGCATCCATTTCTAAGGATGGTTTAAATTTAACACAACAAGATACTGTGGGAATAAGAAAATTTGATCACTGAAAATTGACTTCTTGAAAAAGGCAAAGATGAAATTGACAAAAACATGAAAAAAAGAAAAGAAAGTAGTATTTCCACATGTAAGTATGAGAAGTAAGTAGAGAAAATGCCAACAGTGAAAATGTCCAGAAGCAGTAAATTCACAAAAGAAAGATCTATACAATAAAAGAATAAATGGGCATGTATTTAATATGCTGGTGGATACTGGTAGTGAAATAACTTTAATACCAAAGAATTTTTTGGATTAAGTTAGGATGACCCAAACTAAAAAACATCTATGTGAAATTAAAGCAGTTTGACAACCATAAAGACAACAGGTTTCTTTCAGCACATCTTTGAAACTAATATGCAATTTGAAGTAATTCAAATTGTGGTGGTAGCATGTCAAAGATTATGGGTTGTTAGGGTTTGACATATTAAAGGTGGTTACAGCAAAGCTGATAAATTCCATGGGGACATGAAAAGTGGAATAAGATTGTTGAAAAGGCATAAAGCGAGTATTTAGTTGAAAGAGAATTATAACCCTAAATATATAGAGGCGATAAAAGTTCCAGTTCACATACTTTCTTTGGTGGTAGCAAAGTTAAACAGAATGATTCAACAAGGCATTCTGGAAAAGATGACTCAAGGTGGAAGTAACTGGGCATCACCTATTGTTGTGATATGAAAAGCTGATGGAGACTTAAGGGCATGTGGTGATTATAAGGTAAGAGTGAATCACCAAATATGCTCAGATTCATTTCCGTTGCCAAATATTGAAATTGCAAGCCATGTGTTAGCAAATATGGAATACTTTGACAAAATTGATCTTAAGTCTTCCTACAACCAAATTGAGATTGATGAGAATTTCAAAGAAGTTGCAACAATTAACAGATCTGTTAAGATGGATTCAGCTATCATTTCCAGTCACATTTTTCAGAAAGTGATTGAAAGGATGTTATTAGGAAAAATAAGTAACATAATTACATATCAGGATGATATAGAGGTAGGAGCAAAAACCAAGGAAGAATTAAAGCATAAAGTTGAACAAATATTAACAAGATTAAAAAAAGGCAAGATTAATGGTGAACAGAGAAAAATACAATTTTGATTGTAAGAATTTGTATTTGAGCTATAAAATATCAAAAAAAGCATAGCACCTGATTCGAGGTTAACAAAGAAGATTATAGATATAGCAACTTAGAAGGAATCAGAATCCTTTTGGGATTGATAAACTTTTACAGTAATTATATTTCAAGTTGTGGTGCATTGGATATCGGCTCAGAACGAGAAACCGGGGAGCCGAGTTCAAATTCCAGCCGAATTCATTGCATTCACTTACGCACAAATACCCTTGGGAAAGGTATTAATCCATCTATTCTTTCCAGTTATGGGTTAAATAACAGGACAGATTGGGTTCTATAGCCTTGGTCAGCAACCAGTCTACCACAGAAAGCAATGGCAAATTACTGCGGGATAATCTTCTGCCAAGTCAGTCATGTCTCTTTCGAGACATGATTGCCCAAGCGTGTATCACGTATGGCACTTAACTGATTGACTGACTGACTGACTGACAGTGAAATAATTGAGCTGTTTGCAGAGCTACGCAAGAAGAGAAGTGAGTTTGAGGGGACACAAAGGCAAAATAATGCTTTTGAAGCACCAAAGACAATCATGAGGAGAAAACCAATAATAGAAGTGTTCAATCCTAAAAAAGAAATAATGGTAAACACCGATGCAAGCAAAAAAGCGATCGCTGTCATTTTATCACAAGAGGGACATCAAATTATGTATTTGTCAAAGAGGTTAATGCCAGCAGAGATTAATTATTCAAATATTGAGAAAGAAGCATCAGCAATTGTATGGAGAGGGTGCAGAATTTTTGTGAAGTGAAATTTTTTTGTTGAAGTCAGACAAGGCATTGGAATTTATTTTCAACCCAAGGAAAGAATCAACAAAAGTTACATCTTCAAGAATACTGCATTGAGTGATAAAAATCATGGCATTTGATTTCAACATAATATCTGTGAAAAGAAACACTATTCCTCATGTGAACATCTTGTCAAGGTTAGTTTGTGAAGAAACAGTAGAGAAGCATGAAACTGGTGAAGATAGAATAATTCACTGGATGGAGAGGGACGTGCTTTCTATAAACAGACTTAAAAGTGAAACCAAGCAGGATCCAATGTAAAGAAGAGTTATGAAAAGAATAAGACGTAATAGATGGAGCAATAGCTCAATAATAGAGTGACTATTCAAGGAGGCAAGACACAAGTTGACAACAGAGAAGAGTATATGTAATGGAGAGGTAATAGTAGCTTCACAAGTGTTGAGAAAAGATATATTGAGAGGAGTGCATGACAATGTTTATTGTAGCATAACAGCAACACAGAAAAGGCTCAAACTGCAAGTGTGGTGGCCAGAGTATTCAAAGAATGTTGAGGAGTATATTAAGAGGTGTCTAAAGTGTAATGTGATAAGAAGTTTTAGGCAGAAAGATATTCATTTGTGGCCTAAGGAAGCACAGTCCTCGGTTAGAGTTCACATAGACCATGCACATATCAGAGATATGGGATCATTTTTAATACTAGTAAACTCATACTCAGATTGGCCAGAGGTGATCAAAGTAAAGGATAAAAAAGTGACTACAGTAAAACAGGTTTTAAGAATCATGTTTTTGAGAAATGGAGTGCCTCAAATGGTAGTTACAGACAAGGTGCTTGAGTTTTGGGATGAGAGTTTGTGTGTTTGATTAAAATCAATTTGATGTGTCTAATATAAGACACCACCATACCATCCACAATCTAATGGGAAAGCGGAGAGAATAGTACAAACTGTGAAAATTATTTTGAAGGTGTTTTTACCTAATGATAAGAGTATTGACACATTCTTATCAAAAATGCTCCTTAGCTATAGGTCTGTCTCACATGCAGGAAGGAAATTGAGTCTGTCAACACTAATGGGAAGGCAAATCAGAGCCCTCATAATGATGTCTTTTCCTACAAGGGAGAAGGTGTGTTATAAGAAAAACAAAGTGGCAAGTCCAGAAGAGCCAAATTTTCTGTTACAGAAAGGAAACAACACAACCATAATTGAAATGAAAGGGCAATGTATTTTACTGCATGCTGACAAGTTCAGAAGTAGGAGTGTATTGGAGGATATGAAAATGAAAGATCAAGAATGTGAAGCAGAAAGAAAGTGCAATAATTGAGCAGAGCAGATAATGGAAGCTCAGGAGCAGGGAGAGACAGAATTGCAAAAGTGAAATTGAGAAGGATATTGAATTAATTGAGGGTGAAAAAAAAACAGATGAATATGAGGAGGAGGAAGAAGAAGAAAGACCAAGGTCACCATTGAAGAGATGACAAGAAAAGCTAACAGAAAAACAGTATAAAACAGAAGTAATTAGAAGGAGTGACAGGAAGAACAAAGGTGCATGACTGCTCTCATTCAGGGAGGGTGAAGTACCCCATGCAAATTAGCCCGACATTACTTAAGTTGTAAGGAGTTGACAGGCTGGGCAGCAATCCATTGCATCACATTTGACAAGGAGATCTACGTCATGTCTATTGCTACACGCAAAGATATGTCATGACTATGGCTACACACAGAGATATACAAGACTCAACAGAAGCATTTGTAAAACAAAGAAAATGAAAATGATGTTATCAGACATTAACAAAGAATTGATCAAAACAAAGAAATGTTTAACAAATGCAACTTGACAGGAAAGCAGTCTGTAAATAGTTCTCTTTGCTTTTTTATCTAATGACTCACAAAAAATGTTTCAGAGAATACAATAAACCAAGTACAAAGTTAAATATTTCCTAACAAGTTAGCAGTTGCATTAATGCAACATACATTGAGTTCAAAAACAGCACACAATTCTATTTTTATTTTATCATACCAAATAACTGTTTTTATTTGTTTTTCTTTACTAACAGTTCACCCAGTAAAAGACCTAAGAGAAACTTGGGGTATAGAGTTATTAAATGACATTGTTGTATGAATTTAAGAAGTAAAGGTTATATGGATATGTAGGATAGATAACAGTTGACCCTAGATGTGAAGATTGTATTGATTAGGAAAGCATCCACAAAGGAGTCATTCTCAGATAAAAGCTGAGTGATACTTCCTCATTATCAACTGAATACAAAGGGAATGAAAATAATTTTACCCTGTGTATGTTGTATGGTGTGTCTTAGTTGCAAAAGTCTGAACTGGTATAATGTAGCTTGTCTAAACAGTCGCTATGGAAATAATGACAGAGGGGTGATAGGCTTGCAATGTTTTATCTGTGGGAAAGGAGCTGCAGGTTTCAAATTAAAATTCATTATCTACAAAGTTGTATAAACCCTTTTAAACTCTGTCAAGAATGGAAAGTGATGTTTTTATTAAGTTCGGGACAGTTTTTCATCATGTATATACATTTTTTAGTGAACCTTTGGAGATATAGAAAGATAGTGAGAGAGGGAAAGGCAAAGTGGAGTAATGAACAGTTGTTGGGATTGGGTGGCAACTGGTTTAGAAGGACAACTATGAATTCAAAACCTGAGGACGGTTGTCTGGAGACCTTGTGGCACACTGTGTGTACCAGTTCTCTGTTTTCAGCTTTTCCAAAAAGTATAACTGGTACTTCAGAAGTCTTCATCAATATAATTAAAATCATATTTATGATTTTTTTTGTCTGTTTGAGTCTAAGAACTGAGTTACTGTACACTCATTCATCGATAGCAATGGGAGAGTCTAATAGACACAGGAATAATTTTTTTACTGGAAAAAGAGATGCTAGTCATACAAACAGCATAAACTATTTAATAAGTACAAAGTATATGGTTACACAAAAACACAAATGAAAGCACACCAAAAACATCATGAAAAATAAGAAAATCACTAACAGTTTACAACACTACCTCAAAATAACAATAATTACCTCTCCAAAACAAGATTAACTCCCAAATAAAAAAATCAGATTACATTTCCAAATGTACACACGAAAACAAATTTCTTCTCTGCTACCTACAACCACATCATAACAAAAAAGGAATAAACAAAATCTCATAAATTATTATAATAAACTTCATTCCTATACCAAAGTTAAAAGAAAAATACATAAAAGAAACTATATATATGAGTCAGATTAAACAAAAAAAAAAAAAGGAGGTATTGCTACTATACTTGAGTAATAAAAAAGAAAAGACTTCTAACAAACAACCCACTATGAGACAGAATAACTTGGGTGAAAAATAAAGATATGATTACATCCTTAATTTTTTGAAAATGTGCATGTATGATATACCTGTCAATAAAATTGACAAAATGAGATCATTTTTGTAAAGTATTGTAAGAAAGATGGTGGTATTTCTGGTGCTAAATGTATTAGGCAATTATATCTATTTAAATTTGTTTGATAGTCATTTGCTGTCCTAAAAAAAAGTGTATCAACAAAACCATAATTATCATAGCAGATGAAACAACTGACCACTGTGACCACAGCAATTTGAATGTGATTGCAAACATTTGATGGGAGTCATTTCTTATCAATGTTGTCACCATGAAAGTATGCAATCATCAAATCTGTGAGTCAAGCTTGCATTCCAGCTATTATTAATGTTGACATTGCATTTGATGATATTATTACATTTGTAACTGATTCAGCATCATCCAATATGTTTCTAAGCAGTCATTATATCTTGTATAGCATGCATTTTACATCTTGTTGGTGAAATATTCTCACACTGACCACAAGTTTATAATGTTGCTCAGCTCAATACTTTCAGTGATTTTTTTTTAAATCTGGATAAAATCAGCAATATCTGAAATGACTTGAAGCCTACTTGCCTAAGCAACTAGTGACACCCCACCCACCTACCCACCCACACACACACACTCCAGATGAAATTTATGGTTTACTTCAGCCGACTATCAATCTTCATATATGCAATTTTATGAAGGATTTTTCAAACAAGAAAAAAGCTATGGTTTGGCAATAAACCAAATTTTGGAATTAGTAGATGATAATAAACTGCACTATGCATCATGACATAATTTAAGTCTCATTAATGAGAAATGCACTCATTTAATATTAGGTTGTCCCAAAAGTTCGTAAACACTTGCAAAAAATTAAAATTTTACTCGCAAAAACAACAAAAATTATTGCTTACAATAAAGACCATCATTTTCCAAGACTTTCTGCCATGAATTTGCAAGCTTTTGGATCTGGTCAAAGTACCATTCAGTTGGCTTCGAATCAAAGAATTCTTGACACGCTTCCTCGACTTCATCAAACGAGTTGAATTGGCAGCCCATCAGAAAGTGTTGCACTGAGCGGAAAAGGCAGTAATCTGATGGAGCACAGTCAGGACTGTAGGCTGAATGTGGCAGAACCTCAACGCTGTCCAACTCTTCAAACTTGTCTTTGGTCTTCCTGGCAGTGTGTGCCTTTGCATTGTCCTGCTGCATCAAAGCGCGCTTTTGGTTGATCAGAGCCGGGTACTTTTGCTTCAACTTTTCATAGACCCGCTCAAGTTGCTGACAGTAAAGTTTGGCACTGATGGCACAACCATTCGGAATCAACTCAAAATGCACAATTCCTTCAAAGTTTCACCAAACGCACAACATGACATTCTTGCCGAATTGATCTTGTTTTGGAACCAACAGTGTCTCTTGCCCTTTCTGAACCCATCGCTTGTCTTGATTGTGTTGGACCAGATAGACGCATTTCGCAAGTGTTTACAAACTTTTGGGACAACCTAATCAAAACCTTGACAAGCTTAGAAAAAACCAAGTTACTACTTGTATGTATTGTGTACAACTTAATTGAAGATTTAAAGCATTTCTTTGACTGTAGTTGGTCATAAAAAAGATTTGATCTAGAAACTGACCATCTTCTGCTTGAACTGGAAAGCAGAGCGATGAATAAAGTTACATTAAATCTGCAAAATGTATTCAGTACAAATTTGAATAAATGCTTGCATATTTATCCAGTGTATGAGTTTCACAAATCAGCTTTTCTGTTCCATCCAAGACAGCTACCATGTCTTAGCCATGACATTGGTAGTTTTACAGTATCAAAGATTTTCATGATCCATCCACTGAACTCTTTGAAGAATTTCAAATTAACAAACTACAAAGGTAACCTACCAAATCCCTCCAGCATTCCAGCATTTTGGAGTGCCAATAAGAGAAGATTTGCCATTCTATTACAGATTGCCACTAATGTGGATGCCTGTTACTAGTGTAATTATTGAACATTCATTTTCTCAATAGAAACATTTGTTCAGCGACAGACACAAAAGTCTAACTCAGGAAAATACCAAACAGCTTATGATGATGTACTTTAATGGAGATTTGAAGAAAAGATTTTAAACCTTGCTGATTTCTCAGTCTGATATGATTTTATTTTTTCATACAAAAAAAAAAATAAAATAAAATAAAATTATTAATTTTAATTTACATCACTTTTGGGTCTGAAAAATAACAACTGTTTGAGCAGTTGACACTTTTACTTAAACAAAGAGTTGAACTATTATTAATTTAATTTTGTTGATCATTTGAACATTATAACCCCCGATGACCTTTTTTAATATGATTTCTTTATGTCTCTCCTCTGGAAAGAAACATAGAATGAATATTCAAGTATTTATCGGTTTTATTTATGCTCAATTGTTATTTAATTCTTTTAGTCACTGGTGCTACTTTTCTGTAGCTTTTACCACTTTCACTTAATTCTCATTTAGCTTGTGGAATTCTTTGGAAACTCATCAACTTAGATTAAGGACTAAAGTATGAAGTTCAAAACACTATCAAGCTAGAGCAACATATCCAATGAATGGATATTCCAGCGAGTAAAAGTTTTCATTTACCTTTTATTTTCGTGTTTTAATAATGTTTACATATTGATACACTTGAAATTATTTACACTGTTCAAACTGTTGTCCTGATCTTTATTGCTATGTTTACAATGTTTTGACTGTTGAATCGAAAACAGAATGGGTTCAAGACCTCTGTATACCGTAAGCCAACATTCATTGGACAATACTCCAACTTTAATTCCCACTACCATACAATGTAAAGAAAGGGATCATCCACTGCTTGCAACATTGAATGAAAGTCATAAACAGCAACCCAAAGACAGATGAACAAGAAATAGTCAGTTTAAGCAGTATGCTACAACATAACAACTATCCAGGGTACATGAGAACAGCGCCAATGAACATGGAAGGCAGGGTGCATGAGGATAACAACTCTCAGAAAACAGTCTTGGTCTGCCTACCCTATATGAAGGGGTACTTGGAGAAAATACAAAGAATCTGTGGTCCGTATAACATCAGGACGACCTTGAAAAGTTGTTCTACACTTTGCAGATACCTCTCTCGAGTAAGACCTTCAACAGAGGAGAACATGACTAAGAACTGTGTGTATGTCATTCCATGTAGCTGTGGAAAGAAATATAAAGGAGAAATGGGTTGCACCCTTAAGGTAATGGCTGCAAGAAAATAACATCAAAATAAAAAAATCCATTACTGCTTTAGAAAATTACTTTGTTTACGTTTGGATATGAGACTGAGTAGATATGATAATTTCAAGGAATCTGTAAAGAGAAAGATTTTGCTTGAAGGCAGATGTTGATAGAGGTGTTGGTTAGTTCCAGTGGTGATTAAATAACTTCAAGGGAGATAACTACATGTCATTCAGAAGTGGTATCGTACATAGAATGAGAATGATATCCCCCAGTAATGAAATTGAAGAGTTTGGTTAAAAAATTCCTAGCACTTGAAGAAGGTCGGAGTGTACAACGGCTTAAATGTCTTAAACATGGCAATAAAAATGAGAACAACATTCCAAACAGTGTAGATAATGTAAATACTACCTCAACACAGAAGTACAGACAAATATTGAAAAACTCTCTCGCTAAGTATTCTAATGAAGCAAAAACTGAAATTCTATACTGAAAATATTCCCTAAAACTAGAAACAAAATTAAGGTTGTTTGTTGGTTGTTTTGTTTTTATGGCATATCAACCTCGGCGAGTCATTTACTGCCAACTAAATTTTTGTTTATTTATTGCTGGTAATACTTTTTTCTTTCGACAATTTATTGTTGTTTTTATATAAGTTTTGTGTCTAGTAATACTTTTTTCTTTTCGAGTATCAAGATTCATTGGGATTTGTTTTTAAGGGCAGGGTCCCAAAGTCCTACCCTTGTTATTTAACCCATAACTGGAGGGAAGTGACAGATTAATACCTTTCCCAAGGGTACCAGTGCTTAAGTGAATGCAGGGCATTCAACTGGAATTTGAACTCAGCTCACCGATTTCTCTTTCCGGGCCGATATCCATTGCACCACAATGCACATGGGTCACTATACGCTTACAGCACCTGGTATTCTCAAGCGGTCACCCATCTAAGTACTGACCAGGCTCAACGTTGCTTAACTTCGGTGATCGAGCAAGAACCGGTGTATTCAATGTGATATGGCCGTAAGCCCAAAATTAAGGAAAATTTGAAATGTCTAAAATTATACATATGGCTAAAATCAGCAATTTTTTTTATAAAGAAAAAAAAAAAAAGAAAAATTGCTCCTTCCAATCAATCTAAATTTAGTTTTAATATGGGGCAAAGTATTTTTGTTATTTATTAATCCAACAGTTTTTTATCTCTTTTATTGGATCTACTGATGGTTTCCCTATACCCAGGGAAACACAGGTTCAAATATTTTTCTTTTCTAAGATTTCTCAAAAATTCATGCTGGTAAATGAAAATAAATAAATAGACTGTTTAATAAATAAATAAATATAGCATCTACTCAAATATGAGTATGCACTAAAAATAATGTTTAAGTAATAAAGAATGTCGGTAAAAGTTAGTTCACATATACAAGGGGTTGCTGAAAAGTTATTAACCTAACCCACTTTTCAAAATTTTATCAAATGGTCAGATGGTTATCAGTTTATCTCTTGGAATGGCTTCTTGAAAATACTGAGGTCTTTTTCAGAGAGCCCCCACCCCATAAATACACACACCCACACATTTATATAGGAGACAATTTTTAATGCAAGAAACTATCACACAATAGATGACAATGCAAATTTTCATGTCCAATAGAAATTTTTGGTTAATCAGTAAAAGGTTGTTGTTTTTTCTAAGACCAGAAAAATTAATTGTCCACTGTAAATAATTTCAGGTACAAGAAAAATGGTATACCGACAAAAATACTTTGACAGTCATAAATCACCTCCATAAAGTTATTGCATAATTGAAAATTTATTGTTTCCATTATTGTACAAATTTTTCTGGAGAAGTTACCTCAGTCAGTTAATATTTCCCAGTAATGATCATTTTGGGTGCCCAAGTACAGCCCCTTGTCCAACTGCTGTGCCTACACCAATATCAGGGGTGGGGGTGCTAGATGCAAACTAGTTCTTGTCAATTGTTTTCTTTCCTTAATAAACATTTTCTGTTTTTCTTTTCATATTTTTCTATCACTCATTCACACCTTGCCTTTTTTGCCTTATGGTTATATCTAAGAAATATTTTTGTTATACTTGTTATGTTCATAAAGAAATGCATAAATAAAATATTAATTACACTGTTACTTTTTTCTATCAACTAAAAAATACAAATTTATTATAGTGTCTAAAATAATTATAATTCATTTACTCATACTAAACCAAAAAGAATGAATTACACATTTCTACTCCACACACACACAAAAACATGTATCATTCTACAAACATTTTATCAGACAAGCAATTCACATGGACAGGTAAGTAACACACGTGTCAGCAAAAATTTCAGGCAATAATAGTAACATTTATCTTATAGCACTCAACAAAAATTTGAGGTAAGAAAATTCTAGAAGTTTTGTGTATTTTTCTAACTAAATTATCTGGAAACTCATTACACACTTCTTTAAGAAAATAAACACATACGAGAAAGTTTGTGCACAAGTCACTTGTTATTATCTTCTGCTGGATTCTGATCCTAATCTGATCTAAATTTGACAAAGTATTACTGTCTCATTTCTCCAATGCAACATAACAACCAGAAAAAAATAATACTTGTTTTATTGTTTTCATGTCTTGCTGTTTCTCATTTTTACAAGTTTATTTGTGTATATATAATTCTTTGGGTGTTTATAATTATTTAGTCAGAGTTATAACTCCCCTACAAGTGATTACAACCTCATGTTAAATGCAAAATGCCCTTCTGAAATAAAATTAACAACTTTACACTACAGACTAAAAAGAACTGATAAAAAGAATTGTGTTCCGTGAACTTACAATAGTCAAGAGCAAAGCTGGCTACTTGTATTTACCAACTGCTTGGAACTCTTACCTCCCGACATCCTCTTTTTGCCTTGTAACCACTGACTAACCAACCAATACCAACCCATTGAAATCCAACATGTTTTACTAAAGCCCGGACATTGTTCACTCTCTTTAGCCCTTTCCAAACAACATATTCCATGAGAAATAAACTTTTAACATTTTACAAAAAAATTAACATTAAAAAAGAACACAATGTACATTCTACTGAAGCATTATTAACAGTTTTAACTTTACCTGCATATAACACCAACAACAAAGTTGTGGTTTATACATATGCAGGAAATTTTTTATACCAAAAAGATAATTTCACAGAGAGCATGTTATACGTGATATAGAAACTGTCAGCAGAAGTAGTCGAAGAGATTATGAACTTACTAGAAATCATGCCCTTCAAAAAAACAAACCTTATGACATGTTGAAAACTGCCATAATTAAACAGACAAGCAAGTCCAATAAAATCATGCTGAATGACTTGTTTAACAATGTGGAACTAGGAAACCAAACTCCTTTCCAATTACTTAGACAATTCATTACCTTGAGAGAGGAAGAACCATCAATAGAAAATATTATATAGCATCATTGGTGCATTTAAAAGAGACTGCCAAAAAACGTCCACAAATGAAGAAGAAAAAAGTGATCTTTCATCAAGACCACACTGTATCACAAGTCGATCGCAATGATGGCAAAACTACATGAATTGCTTCTGCATCCACCCTATTCTCTAGATTTGGCACCGAGTAACAACTGACTTTTTGCAAACCTCAAACAAATGCTCCAGAGAAAGTGATTTGGCTCCAATGAAGAAGTGATAATGGAAATTGAGGCATTTTTTGAGGCCAAAGACAAATTGTTCTACAAAAAAAAGCATCAAATTGTTAGAAAAGCATTGGAATCAGTGTATCAACCTACATTGATTATAAAGTCAAATTTTGTCTAAAAGTTGTTTTGTTAGTTAGGCCCAGAATTTATTAAGTGATGTGTTAGCTACATTAAAAGAAATATCAAGTCAAGTATGCTCAGTAAATCAGAGTAATTGTCCAACTTTTGGCCATAGGATGGATTTCTCTGTAGATGACAAGGGTGAATCTCTCAAATATATGCCTATCTATAATTATTGATTTTAACATGAGTGCATAGTTCTTCAGGTTTAAATTGATACCATCACCATCCTACAACAAGCACAAATCCAAATATTTGAAAAAATTAGAAGAATCTTTGCCAACATTGTGAATTATCTATAAGCTGACAACCATTTTCTCTCTACCCAGAGGAAATCATCCACATGCATAACCAAAATTCCTATTAAATCTTGTGAATCATACCAAAAAGTATAGCTGGATCTACCTTAGAAACGATACCACTGATGGTCTTCACAAATGCATACTTTATCTTTTTATATGACTTTAAAGATTCACCAAAGAGTTCATAATTGCATTTGTTCAAAACCCATCCTTTTTATCTACATTTGCTTTTTTTTGATAGTCAAAAATATGCTTATTTTTTTTAATTTGTTACCCCTTTCCTTGCAAAAATCTTGCTTTCATATCTATAGCAGGAATTTTCAATTTTCTTTGTGCTATCATATATAAAATAAGTTTATGATAGTGTTTTTCACAAGTTGAAGTTATACAGATTTCATCTAAACTTTTTTCTTCAAATCTTTTGGTCACAAGTCTAGTTTTTTAAAATTTTATCATCTACTTTCTTGATTGTATGAATCCATCTGATAGAAATACAATTCAAACCCTAAGTCCTCCACTTCTTCCTGATTCTTTCCAGTTTTCACATTCCAGCTGCTTTATATACACCAGTCTTATTAATATGGATTTAGTAACTCCGGCTTCATTTTCAGACTTATTACCATCCAAGTACTTGTTTTTGACTGTACCATTAAATTGATGCACCAACTCAGAATCACTTGTTTTAAGATCCTTAATGTCAATAGAAATTTGTTTTCCTCTTACTTTTTTACGTTCACTGTATTATAACATTTTTTTTTCTATTAGTAGCAGTTTTACCAACCCTAAACAAGATTTTCACTATTTTTAATACCCAGCTGCCAAATGTATTATCTGCCAAAGATATTCTCTCATTGACACACAACGAGAGCTTCATCCTATTACCAGTGTTACAAACTTCGGGCTCATAATTATTTTCATTTTATTAAATCCACTCTGTAACAACACAGATTACCACTTCTGAATATTGATGTCAGTATACATTTTTTTTACACACACACACATTGGATGACTATGCTCTTACACCCTGATTGAGCACGCTGGAAGAATGGTAAACTTTTAAAAAAAAACAGTAGCTACTCTAGCATCTATGCATCGTTCATTAAGTAAGGAATTAGAACTCTTAACTACTGGTGTATGTTTACATGTTATATCACATACTAAAAGTTTGCCTTCTTCTACCGAGCACCCATAGCTCAGAGGTAGAATCACCAGCTGATGACAATTCAGTCAGGTTTCAATCCTGGTTAAAAGCAATGGATGTCTAACTGTACTGATGAGCTGTGATACAGCGAAACAAATCTGTCTGAAAATGACCATATATATATATATATATATATAGTCATCCACAGACAGATCTGTTTCGCTGTATCACAGCTCATCAGTACGATTATATATATGCATATATTAAATGGAACAGATTATATAAACAAAAACAGCAATATATTCCTTGAAAACAACACAGAAAAATTATTAAAATCAAGAACAACTCTGCACAACTTATTTAAACATTTAGGATTTAACATTACTGTCAATACAAATGGGAAATAACCAGTTCAATATGTTCATATAAAATTAAATCTCAACAGAATAGTGAAACTATATAGGAAAATAAATAGAGAATTATATGTTTGACACTAAATTAAACAATCCCAGGCACATTGCTGAAAAGACAGTAATAGGCATGGAGCATAGAAAATCAGATAATTCATCACCCAAGTGTATTTTGTGATGCAAAACATGATTCCCAATCAGAGGGCTGCAAAAAGATAATATGAAAGCAAAATATCAAACCAATTTCAACAGATAGAGAACTAAAAATAAGACAAATTATTTGCATGAACACACTTTTTAATTTGCGAATAAATACAAAATTGGCACAAAATTCTTAACTCTAAAGAATACATTCAAGCAAAACATATATATATACATATATATATATATGTACATATATATATAATTTTATACATAGATATATGTATATATCCAAATGTAAATGAACAAAAAATAAAAATAACAATGTTCAAAATATTAATTTAAAACAAGGCTCAATATAAAAACAGTAATAAATATTTATTATTCAACTTTTACATTTGAACATGTAAGTAACTACTAAAAAATTGTGCATTTTGTTTTGACATTGAAAAACAATGTCTCATCAGGTAATTAACAATGATGAGACGTTTTTCGATGTCAAATCAAAATGTACAATTTTGTCGCAGTTACTTACATGTTCTAATATAAAAGTTGAATAATATATATGTATGTATACATGTGTGTGTGTATATATATATATATATATACACATAAACAGTGGAACCTGCCGTATGCGACCCTCTTCATTAGCGACCACCTGTCGTTAATGATCGTTTTTCTATGCACGATTTACTAATGTTAATTGATCCTTTGTGAGCAACCACCTCCAGAACATGACCAATGACTAACATCAGTGAGTAAAAATCAATGATCAAGCAACCACTTTTTAAAAAAAAAATCCATTTTGGTTGTACACTGCAAACTTCCAAATTAGGAGAAACTAAATGAGTAATCTATTTCATTTTGATTTGATCTAAGCCAGGAACTTTCTCATTGTTTTGTTTTTGTAGTGTTGTATCAAACTGTTATTTCTTATTGAAATGTACATTGCTTGAATTCACCTCACAGTGGAACATTGGCTGTTTTGTACAATATGTATTGCATTTGACATGTTCCATTGCTTTTTAAAACTCACCACTTTTTCTCTCAGTGGGCTAGATTCTATTCAGAGTTGTTGAATCCCTTCAATGTAAGTCATCATTTGTTTGCATTTCTCCGAATATTTGCTTTGTTTTGATCAATTGAACATTCTCCTAGTTTGTTCATCTTTTTTAACTTGTCAGAAATTTTTGTTTCAAGTAGTTTAGACTTTAGCTAAGTTAAAACTTATTTTTTATATATATATATTTTTTTAATTGGAGTAGATGGACCCTTCTATCACCCGGTTCACAATCCTCCCACATCTATTGAACAGGCATAGAGGCTCATCCCTTGTTCCCTGTTTAGAAAGTGGTTTCCAGCTCTTTTCTCTCCTCAGACCTCAGTAATGGTGCTTCTGCGATTTTCCTGCGATGTGTGTGGTCGGTGGCAACGTCTCTTCATTGTAAGGGTACCAGGTTGGCAGTTTTCTGGTTGCTGCTTCCGACTGGTAGTTAGGAGCCCTATCTCTTGCATAGCGTCAAGAGCGGCCACTCTGATCAACAGTTTCATAATATCGAGGTTCTTGCAGTGCCATGTCACGCATGGATAGGTATCCCTGCAGGCGCTTTCAGTGGGCAACCCCAAGGCCACACTTTGCTGCAGCCCACACCAGTTCCCTTCCAGTGCATGTCACAGCTAATGACCGTTTGCTTCCTTTACTCAAGGTCTCTCTCCAACAACAACATTAAACATGAACATCCATATCTTCACAAAAAAAGCTAAACCAGGCAAATTAAAATCACCTAAACCTCTTAACATTTCCTTTACTAACATCTGAGGTATCCAAACCAACTTCTGTAGTGTTTCATCCATCAAAAGTCCCCTGACATCCTTGCTCTTTGTGAGACTAATCTAAACCCCTCAATTCCCTCATCTGACTTCTCTATTCCTGGCTACCTTCCCCTCTTTAGAAAACTCCAATGTCCACATGCATGGGATTGGTGTTTATGTCAGTGAACACCTTCCACTAGCTAGGATGATCTTTCTTGAATCTCTAGATCATTCTTATATGTTTCCGTCTCTCCCTTCTAAGCTCAGTTAGCTATCTCTTCTTTCTCTACCGATCCCCTTCATCTTCCGACTGCTCCGTACTTGACAGCATCTCCAACAATATCGACAAGGCCATTTCCTCTCATCCTTTTGCCCATATATTTGTGTTTGGTGACTTTAACGCACATCATGCTGAGTGGCTGGAGAACTCCATCACAGATCTTGCTGGTGTACACACCATTAGTTTTTCAATCACTCAGTCACTTACACAGGTGGTGGAGTTCCCCACGCATTTCTGTAATAACCCTAATGAACACGACTCACTACTAGATCTCTGTTTTACCTCCACCCCTGACTTTTGCAATATCAAGCAACTCTGCCCTCTCGGAAACTCTGACCATGCGGTAGTTTCCATCAGCATCTTCTTCTGCCTCTACTCCACCCAAGAACCTCTGACCAGCAGAATATCTTACTGCTACCAAAGAGCCGATTGGGACTCGTTCTGTGATTTCCTGAGTGACGTTCCTTGGAACAAAGTATTTGGCCTTTCTGTTGAAGACTGTTCAGCTCCTCTTGGGTTAAGGCTGGCATCAATGCTTTCATCCCTGCCAGGAAGTTGAGAATTAAATCCCACTCATCCCCCGGTTCTCCCCTGACTGCTCAGCTGCCATCGCCCACCAAAATCACTTCTTTCGGCTTTACCGGAGTCACGCATCGGACCATAACAGGCGCCTTTTTGCCTTGGCTCGCAATGAGTGCAAGAAGTTACTTAAAGAAGCTAAGCTGATGTTTGCAGCTAGAATGAAGCAGTGCATAGCATCCTGTAAGTACAGCTCCAAAGACGACTGGAGGCTCTGTAAAAGCATGCTGAACAGCAATAAGCCCTCAATCCCCACTTTAATCAACGAATTTGAGGTCCTCATCTCTTCAACAGACAAGGCTGAGTGTTTCACTCACAGATTCTTCACTAACTCGACACTGGACTCATCTCGAGTATCTGTACCCGACTTCCCTCTCTAAACCCAAGCCCAACTGACTGACATACTAATTATTCCCTTGGTGGTCTCCAAAATAATTTCTAAGCTTAACCCCCATAAGGTGAGCAGTGGCGGCAGAATACCAATCATTGTCCTAAAGAAATGTGCTCCTGAACTCGCCTCTGTTCTCTCTAAACTCAACAATTACTGCCTCTCTGCTTCTTGTTTTCATGCATGCTGGAAATCCTCCTCCATGGTTCCTATATATAGAAATACTAGAAAACCCTCTAACTCCACTAATTATCACCCTATCAGCCTCCTACTGATCTTTGCCAAAGTGATAGAAGCCATCATCAACGCCAAGGTGGTGCAACATCTCTCAGTTCACAGACTCTTCTCTGACAAACAGTATGGGTTCCGCTTCACCAGGTCTACTGCTGATATGCTCACAACCATCACTGAGTATATATACCAGGCCCTCGACAAGAACAGCGAAGCCCTAACTGTTGCCTTTGACATCTCCAAAGCATTCGACAGAGTCTGGCATGCTGGCCTTGTATGCAAGCTGCAGGGCTATGGCATAACTAGACAATTTTTTGACCTAATCCAATCATTCCTGTCAAATCGAACAATGAAGGTAGTATTGAACGGACAAGCCTCCCAATAGTATCACACAAACGTGGGTGTCCCTCAAGGCTCTATTCTGGGTCCTACGCTTTTCCTTATCTATATTAATGATCTCTCTGATGTAATAAGATCCCAAGTAGGCATATACGCTGACAACACTATGGTTTACTCTTGTCTCAATCAAAAATCTGCCAAGGCTGACAAAGCAAACATCGCTGCCGAGCTTGAAAAGGACCTCCAATCTGTGGTGGACTGGGATAAGAAATGGCTCATAAATTTTAATGCTTCCAAAATGAAGCTGCTATCTATTAACCATCACAGACAATCGTTCCTCCCACCCATTAACATAAATCAGGTTTCTCTCCTCAAAAGTAAAACACTGTGCCTTCTCGGATTAACTCTCACGTGTGACCTTAAGTGGAATAACTATATAGAATCCATAGCTAAATCTGCTGCTAAGAAAGTCGGTTCTCTGTGTAGGGCCAGGAAATTTTTCCCATCCGAAACAATTCTGCACATATACAAATCTACCATCCACCTGTGCATTGAATATTGCTGCCATATCTGGTCGGGTGCTCCTGCTATCCACCGAGGGGTCCTTGACCAAATCCAACGGAGAGATCCTGACTTGGCTGCTAGGATACAGTCACTTTCTCACCGACGCAACGTGGCTTCCCTGTTTCTCTTCTACAAATACTTTCACGGCTTCTGCTCCAATGAACTTAGCTCATTGGTACCACCTATGTATGAATTTCCTCGAGCCACAAGATTAGCAACTAGGTCCCACCCTTTTACTGTGAAACTGATAAATTGTAAATGCAAATTCTACTCCAGCAGCTTCTTTTCTCGCAATTCCCGTCTGTGGAATTCCCTTCCGCATACTTGCTTTCCCAACAGCTACAATCTTCAAGAATTTAAATGTAAAGTCAATAGCCACCTCCTGTCTCACTAACTTACATCCTCTCTCTCATGCTTTTTTCTCCGTCCACCCCACTCATCAGTATTCTCTTCCTTTTCATACTCTCCTCCTGACACCCTCTGTAGCCTGTTACTCTTTCTCATAACTTTCCTCCTATGTAAACCCCTGCGCAACAATGGCAGTAAAATGCCTTGCTTAGAGCCACACGATTATATAAAAAAAAAAAGTCTCTGTACTGACTTGGATAAATTCAGGGATTGGGAAAATCACAATTATGTCTCTTTCTCAAATGTCTATTTCATTCTTTTATTTTTTGTGTATCTATCTACTCTATTTCTATCTGGGTATATCTATCTCTCTGTTTCTCTACCCCCATCCATGATTGCTGTCAGTTTTTTGTAGATTTTGTTTTGTTTTTTCATGTATTATTGCAGATTCTCTTTTGCTATCGCTCACCTCTAAGAAAAAACTGAAACTGCATATGTTGCGAATTTTTCCAACCTACATATTTAATAAGAAGTGGCTAGTACAGGCACAAAAAGGAAAGCAATAACTGACTTTTTTAAAGCCTACTCAATAAATATTTTTTGTGAATAAATATTTTGGTCTCTTGTTGACCATTGTAAATACATTTTTTTAAATTTTAAAATTAATTATGCTGAATAAATTTCTTTAAAGTTAGGCCAATTTCTTATGTTCTCATTTATTTATACATACATATATATATATATATATATATATATATATATATATATATATATATATATATATATACACACACACATTTATTACACATTTACATGTACACATTTATTTATACATATATGTATACATACGTGTGTGTATATATATATATATATACACATACATACACACACACATATATTTATTACACATTTACATGTTTGTTTGTTTTTGAGGCTTAACGACCTATCAATCCTTATGGGATCATTTTAAGGTCATAACCAGTGATTTTTGGGTAAGGTTATTTTATTTTTACGTTTTTCTTTTCACGGTTCATTGGGATTTGTTTTTAAGAGCAGGGTCCCCAAGTCCTACCCTTGTTATTTAACCCATAACTGGAGGGAATGGACGGATTAATACCTTTCCCAAGGGTACCAGTGCTTAAGTGAATGCAGGGTATTCAACTGGAATTCGAACTTGGCTCACTGATTTCTCTTTCCGAGCCGATATTCACTGCACCACAACGCACATCCGTCACTATACGCTTACAGCACCTGGTATTCCCAAGCGGTCACCCATCTAAGTACTGACCAGGCTCAACGTTGCTTAACTTCGGTGATCGAGCGAGAACCAGTGTATTCAACGTGATAGGCCGTAAGCCCACATTTACATGTACACATTTATTTATACATATATGTATACATACGTGTGTGTGTGTGTGTATATATATATATACACACACACACACACACACACACACACACACACACACACACACAAGCGTATATATGATCACATGGCTGAGTAGTTAGAACATTTATTTTCTAACCATGAAGCCTGGGCTCAAATCTCACCATGGTCAATTTGTCAATAAGGTAATTTCTTGATATTATCGGTCTGAAGGAGGCGATCCCAGAGTCCAATATCTTTGAAAAGTGCCTAAATACCATGCCACTCAAGCCTTGTCAGTGAAATTAGATAGATGGCTCTCTTTAATGAGCAGTTGATGGTTGTGCTAGCTCAAAGTCACAAGTCAACATGACCAAGGGTCTGAGCATCTTGGCATTGTCCAGATTGTTATTCATGCTAGATAATAACAGTAACTAAGATTCACTCAACATAGTCACAGTATAAATCACAGGTGGGCTTCATGAGTATTTAATCAGACACAAGTGTGCCTGAGCAGGTATCTGCAAGTGGGGATTAGCTTTCCACTCTAGTAGACAGGTATCCTTGAATACCAGTGGCCAGATATTTATTATATACAAGTATACATATATATATATATATATATATATATATATAAAAACATACACACACATGTATACATATATATTCGTCTTCATGTACTGTGTCCATTCAGGACATATGTGACCATAGACTTCCACTTGGCCCTGTCTCTTGTTGCTCACAATTTTTTCCTCTTGGTGTCTCTCTGTTATCCATTTGCTCACACCTATCAAATATGTCTTGCACCAATTTTCCCTGTCTCTCTTTCTCTCAATCCATCCTGGGAGTATTAGATTCTCCAGGCTTTCTTTCCGCATTCCGTTTTTCAGGAACTTCAGTTGTCTCATCCTGAGGTTAAGTATGAGTTTTCTTCTCATTTGCATCCTCTCTAACACCTCATTATTGTTCACTTGCTCAGTCTATGGTATCCTCAGCATCTTTCTGTAGAACCACATTTCTGCTGCCTCAAGCCTCTTCTTCATCCTTAAGATTGTCCAACATTCACTGTCATAGAGAAGGACAAATATCACATAGCAATCCAGCACTCTCTTCTTTGTTTCCAATGAAATTTTCCTCTCTCTCAGTACTCTGGTAAGTTTTTAAAATGTGTCCTTAGCCATGCCAATGCATTTTCGGATCTCAATGTCACACTTTTCATCTTCTGTCAGAACACTTCCCTGGTATTCAAATTTCTTTACTTGTTTTGTTTCAGTTTTTCCAACCTGTAGTTGGTATTTTAGGGTCTTCATTTTGCTAATGACCGTGTATTCAGTTTTCTTGAGTGTTTATGCTCAGTCCTTTCTTCTCGCTTTTTCTTGCTACCTTTCGTAGGAGGTCCTGCATTTTCTTTTCCATGTCTACTATCAGAGCTGTGTCATCCCCATATTTTACACTGTTGAGATTGTGGCCACCAATAACAAATCCTGGCAAGGGTTTTATTTCTCTCAGAATTGTTTCACTGTATAAGTTGAACAGATCTGGTGAGACGATGCATCCTTGTCTTACTATCCTTTCTATTTTTGTGTACCTGCTGAATTCATCTCCTATCCATGCACATGCAGTTTTCTGCCAGTATAGGTTCTTTATTATCCTAATATTTTTTCCAAAAATGTCAAGGTTGCCAAACATCTCAAACAAGTCTTTGTGGCGTACTTTGTCAAATGCCTTTGCATAATCTATTAAGAACAAATTAAGGTTCTGCATTTGGATTGCTCTTTCAAGTAGCATTCTGAGCATGAATATAACATTCCTTGTTCTGGTATCTTTAACAAAGCCACGCTATTCTTGTTCTATCTCTGGGTCAAATCCGCTGCATGCTCTGTTCATCAGAAATTGGAAGATGAGTTTTGTTATATAGCTCATTAAGATGATTGTTTGGTGAAGTTCACTTCCTTTGCATCTGGCTTCTTAGGTAGTGTTATGAAAACTGATCTACTTAGGTCCTCCAATAAAAAGCCACTGTTTCATTTATTATTTCTGTGATCCTGTTTATGCCAAAGTCATCTAAGGACATCAACATCTCTATTACAATACTGTTAAGTCCTGCTGCTTTGTTTCTTCTTCAATTTAGCCAGTGCTGATTCCACTTTGGTTTTCAATATATCTGGTCCACCTGTATTTCTGTGTATTGCTGGTTGTTCTAACCAGCAATACACAGAAATGGAATTTTGAACTCAGGTGCTCTTGGAACTCCTCATGGAAGAGATCTAGATATCTGTCCAATCTCTGAAGCATATTTTTCTTTTTCTAGTATGAGTATACCATCCTTTGCTTTTATACACCCTGTTACTAAGTAGATCGTTTGTCTTGTTAGTTTCTTTATTTCTTATGCATATCTCCTTTATTTGTTGTGCTCAGTCTCTCTATTATGGCGCATTTGTCATCGAGTCATCTTTCTTTGGCCTGTCTGCATTTGATTCTTAATTCCTTGTGTACTTTCCTGTATTCTTTTCCATATTTTGACATTGTTTTCTGTCTCTTTTACATCATGTCAAGAATCTCTTCAGTGATCCACTCATTTTTCTTCCAACATGCTTTTTCTTTTGGAATCATGTTGTCTGCTGACGTCACTAGAGCTTCTCTTTGTGTGTTCCATTTTGAGCTTCCGTTTCCAATTTGTCTTACATATTTTTTTTCATGTTGTCCATGTACATTTCCTGCAGATTTGGGTCACTTTGGGTTTGGTGTACTGCAGTCTTAGGGCTGCTTTAGGTTTCTTTAATCTCTGTAGTTTTATCCTTAGTTTGCACTTGCATAGGTTTTGCAGTGAAGGACTGCCTTCTTGAAATTCTTGTTGATAGTAATATAATCAATTTGGTTGTTAGTTTCTCCTTTTGGACTTCTACATGACCATAGTTGTCTCAGGTGCTCTTGGAACCAGGTGTTGGTTATTATCTGGCCATTCGGTGTGCACCATTGAACCCATTTCTCACCACGGCCATTGCGGTGTCCTAGTTCAAAATTGATGACAGTTTCACCTTCTCTTGCTTGGCCAACTTTGACATTCAGATCTCCCATTATAATTCTGATTTTCTTGAGACTTGCACTGTGCCTTGGCATTTTCTAGCATTGAGTAGAAAGATTCAATTTCTACTTCTGTACTGTGTGTTGTCGGTGCCATTACCACTATAACAGATATTTTGAGACGCCTCCCTTTTAGTTTTACTACCATAATTCTTTTAGGTATCTGGCAGTATCCCATAATGCATTTCCTTGTGTTCTTATCCTGTATCATGCGACTCCTTTTTCATTATTTTTATCTCCTGCATATATAATTCTGTGGTCATCACTGATGAAGTCCGCATTGTTCAGCCATCTTGTTTCACATATATCTAAAATGTTTATGTTTAATCTAGTCATCTCCTGCATCACGTCTTCCAGCTGTTCACAGCTATTCATCATTCTGACTTTCCACATTCCAAGAATTATTTTTTCTTTGGTGCAAACAGTTATAAAATAAGGGTTCGGTCACACCTGTCACACATGTCTTTCCATTCCAAGTGAGGGATAAATTCTGAGGAAATTTGTCCCCTTTACACCTTTTATGCTAACATTCTGGTGACACCTGTTGTGCAAGTCACTCCTTACTGGGTGAGGACTTTAGACTTAACTTCCTTAATGTTGTTAGGGTTTATAATTTCTTTTGTGCATGACCATTAATATTCTTGGGAGTGGTTTCCTGTTGTCTTCTCTATGATGTTTTATCAAGACACCACCTCTAGTTAGCTGGCCATTGACTCCTCAAGAGTTATTCTGTCATTTGTAGGTTTAATTTTGTTTTACCAGGTTGCTAACATTCCATCAGATGAACCAGAAAAAAATACACATATGTGTTTTTCAAGAGGTAGGAGCCAGAGTAATTATGATTTTTTTTAATTTGCTTTGTAAGTGAAATAGGTTGGATAGTGGAACAAAAGAGTGTAAATATCAAATAGATACTTAGTATAAGTCTGAATAAGCACTCTTACAAAGGAAAATAATATAGATTTCTCAGATTATATTGCCAGTAGAAAAAAAGGCATATTTTAATATGATTATTTCAAATTTTTACGAAAGTTTCAGAGAAAACATTTAAATATTATTTGTTCTTTTAGCAACTCTTCGGTACACTAATTTTTGGAAGAAAGATATATATATATATATATATATATATATATATATATATATATGAGAGAATGAGAGAAAGAGACAATAGGGAGGTGAGTAGAAATACTTTGGTCATGGGAGAATTAAGCAAGTTGAAAAATTGAATTATAAAAATTAAAATGCAAGATTCAGCTATTTACGCTAGAAACTATTGAAAAAAATAGATTCTTTCTGAAAAGGAAAGATTAAACAAAGCAAGAAAAGAAAAATTAAACACATAGGTAAAAAAAAAAAAAATGAAGTGGTGTCAAGTATTAAAAAGGGAAGGCATACATAAAACAAACCAAAGATTACTAGTTGCGAGTAGGAAAAAGGCATATTTTAATGAGATTATTTTGAATTTTCGTGAAAGTTTCAGAGAAAACATTAAATATTTACCAGTTTATTCTTTTGGCAATTCTTCGATACACTAATCTTTGGAAGGAAGACCAATATATATATATATATATATACACATACACACACACATATTTAAACAAGTTGCCATTACCACACCAAGATATAATACATTTAAAAAAAAAAAAAAAGAGAGAGATCATATTTCACTAATAAAACAGGATACGAAAGTATTATAACATTTGAAATTTGCTAGGGGACTTTTCAATCAACTCTTCATCAGAACAAAAATTGTCGGTAATATAAGACTGAGTAGCTAATAATAAAAAATTTTATTAGCGATCAAAGTTAAAATGTAAGGATAAGGAGAGTGGAAAAAAAATTATCCTCCGCTAGGAAATGGTTTCTCCAGAGGGATAATTTATGTTTTAATACTCTTTCTATGCACAGGGCAGGTCTCTGCATGTTAATAATAACAGACTCCTGTATATCCACGTGGAGTCTGTTTCATGCCCTGTGCAATACAGAGAAAATTTCAGGAGAACAACTTGTCCTGCAAGCAGCAGAATATAATAAATGCTCATCAATTGCGGAGGCATGAGTCTGTGAATACCTGGATGTCACCAGCTCATGTCTATGCACCTGGCCCGGGAAAAATTGGGCAATTCTAACTTCAAACTCTGGATGGTTTTGCCCACATAGTGAACCTCACATCAACATTTATACTGATAAACAGGTAAATTGCTTTGACAGTAAGAAGGGAAAGCCCTTCTAGTTGTAAAAATGCTTTGGACCATAACAGCATTGAAACATCGCTTAATGGTAATAGAAAATAGTATGTTTGACTAATGAGACCAATCCATTCTAGTCTGACATATAAAGAACATTTAGATGGGCCATACATCTTAGTCTCATTGAACTTAGAATTTTTGTTCAATGGCAGATGTAATCACACATTCGAGATAGCTATTCATCGGAAATAGTTGTTTAATTTTCTTTAGCTCAGCACTGAGCTTGCACTCAGAACATAACATCAGAGCCCAATGGGTAAGACAGCTAATAACATTTTTCTTGTAAAAATTCATCAAAAACAAAAATTATTTAGTTAGTATTTTCTTAATCTCATAAAAGCAATTAAAAGCATGTTGTAATGTATTATTATTTAGTTGATCTCAGTTAGTGTCAGATTAAGTTCAGCTGCAGATTACTATTGTATTTTCTTAGACAACTGCTAAATATGGTTTTTGCTGTCTCCCCTAGTCCCACATTCCATTCTCAAATTTATACATGTGCAGGCAAGTAAAATCTGTTGGGATATAACATCTCCCCCAGTAAAAGAAAAAAAAAGTTGTTTTTATCAACTAGAATGGGTATCAGGAAAAATTTACATAGTCACTCCAATAATGTCTGACCTCTTTCTTTATATTTTTTTTTTTTGGTGTCTTAATTTATTTATATGCCTCTTGTGTAGTCTATTTTTTCCATGTATCAAATACACTATCCCATATTTTGTGTGTTCAGTTTGTGGTTCAATGTCTCAATGTCAGCAAAGGAGATGGCTCATTTTGGTTTAAAAGTCAGTCTCACATTTTTTGTCTGTAAAGATGCCTTTACTTTAGTACAGAGGACCAATTCCTGTGTCACTAAATCTTTATACACTTGTGTAATGTTTTTTCTTTTAAACTATCAATCTTTATATTTGCATATCTAAAGAACTCACAAATAAATCTGATTTGTTCATTCCATAAATTAAACAAGTGTAGCCAATGTGCACCTAATAAATCTGTTTTCCTTTTTGTGACGTATGCTAATACATTAACTATTTAGAACAAGACTTTGCAATTCATCTCCTATTTTTAGTTTCTCCCCTGAATACATTTTAAGGTAACTTCTTTTTAAATTCCGGTGCACCTTTTTTTCTGAAGTCTCTTTTAAAATGATAGTAATATAAGAGTCCATACCTAATTGTAGGGTCATGGTTTGTTTTTCATGCAGGCACAAATAATTTTTTTTATTCAAAGTATTTTTTCTTGTTTGGGTAGTGATGCTTACTTTCACAAAATCTATTTCTTTAGCATGGTTATTATTCTGCAAAAATCTTTTTTTGTGTCCAAGCTTCCCACAACATAAATATATTTTTGTTTTAAACAATTTTTTCAGAAATGCATTTCCCCCACAACCATAACAGGAATTTGGTGCAGTATTATTTCTTTGCTTTATTTTTTTTATTGCTTCAAACTTCGTTTTCATTTCTTTTAGTTTTTCAAAGTGACACACGTCATTTTTTCAATTTATTGACCTTTGACACTCCTCAGTGTTCCGTTCAAATTTGCAAAAATTCTTGTCCTTATTTTGTTATCTTTGAGTGACTTCAGACCCAACATGAAAATTAAACATCTGAACTGGTTTTCTGTTAAATCTTTTAATTTACTCTTTTCACTATTTCAGCATATATGGAAAAATGGTCTCTTTCTTTTTTCTGTATTTCATCAAAAATTGTCAACAAAATTTTTACCATATTTTTAAAATCCATGTCACTTGGTTTTTTTAGTAATATCAAATTACAGTACTTCTCATGTTCTTTTTTTCCCCATCTTCCTCAGTAGAAACCATGCATGATTTTTTTGTCATTCCACCCCAGGCATTCTTTTTCAAAGATATTCTCAAAAACGTAACTCAAATGTGAGATTATCCCCCAGAGCATAATTAAATTCTAGAATGAAATTTGAAATATAATCCATTATACTTAAATTTTTTTCTTTTTCACTTAAGAATGCTTCCAAAATCTGCATCTAACATAGGAATAGTAGCTGTAACACTTCCATTCTGATAGAAGAAACAATTTTTTTTTCTAATTTCCGCAATCTTGTCTTATCACCACTGTTGTAATATGTTTGTTACTTAGTTGAGTTCAGTCACTCTTAGAGTAAGTCCAGCTGCCAATTTCTACTGTATTTTCTTAGATGACTTAAATACAGCTTTTGCTGTCACCCCAAGTCCCATGTTCTATTCTTACATGTATACACATGCAAGTGAGTCTACATCATTGCTTGGGGTATAGCAAGTCTTTTCTAATTAAATATATAATTATATATGCCAGGAACATAACATGTCATCAAACAGCAAAGTTTCCTTGCAGTGGTTCCATGTTTTCATGATTTTTCTTGTCTAATAAATATGCATTAAAACAGAAAAGATGTTCAAAGTACTGACAAATAAAAATGTCATGATCCACTGGACAAAAAAAAGCTTTCCTGTGTTAAATAGGAAAACAGCTGAGTGTGGAAGTAATAAACCGTTACAAAGAAATGACAACTCCAATATCTAGATGGAAATTAAACATTTAAAGTGAACCAAGTTTTTCTTTATCAAAATTTTTTTTTGCTAAACATTGTTTCAGGAAAAGCAGCATTTAATGTTTTATCATATAGCTAAAAGAGTAAGGAGTGACCCATAGAAAATAGACTAGTCCTATCTTTGATTTTTGTTTTTCATAGTTAAAATTAATAGAACAGCAGGGTTAGAAGTCAATCATCTTGTATCAGAGGTGTTAATCCAGAATTTATATTGAGTGCAAACCACCATGGAAAGAGAATGAATTAAGTACATAAAAATCAAAAATGGTATTGAATAAGGATGCCTATTCTAATTGTATTTATTCAAACCTTTACAGCAAAGCAATCCTAAGAGAACTAGAAGTCTTATCAGGATTTCTTATTGGTGAGCATGATGTTAACTACATAATTCAGCAGTCATAGAAAATGAAAACTGCAGAAACTCTTAGACAAGGTAATAAAGGAAAATGAGAAGAAAGGACTAATCATCAATCATAAGAAGACAAAAGGTATGGCTGTCAGTTAGAGGAACAGCTCAAGATGCAAGCTACAAATTCTTCTTCTATGTACCCTGTCCTTTCAGGACATAGACAATCATGGCTTTCCATGTCTCTCTATCCCTGGTGGCTCTTAGCACGCTTTCTCCTGTTACGCCACACAACCCTTGTTCTGTCATCCACCTGATCAGGCACATCAAATATGTTATCCGCTGCTTTCCCCCATCTCTTTTTCCTTCTATCTGGCCTGTTAGTATCAGGTTCTTCAAGCCCTCTTTCCTCATTGAATGTCTCAGGAACTTTAACTGTCTCTTCCTGATGTTCAGTATTAATTTCCTTTTCATTTCCATCCTTTCCAAAACCTTGTCATTGCTCACATGCTCAATCCATGATATCCACAGCATTCTTCTGTAGAACCACATTTCAATTGATTCAAGTTTTTCCATCATCTTTGATGATATTGTCCAGCATTCACTGCCATATTGAAGAACAGACATCATATAGCAATCCAGTACTCTTTACTTTGTTTCTAGTAAAATTTTCCTGTCTCTCAATACTCTGCTCTGCTTCTGGAATGCTTTCTTTGCCATGCCAATTCACTTTTGGATCTCAGAGGCACAGTTTCCGTCTTCTGTTAGAAAACTTCCCAAATACTTAGATTTTTGTGCCTGCTTGATTTTAGTATCCCCAGCCTGTAATTGGTGTTTTGGGCTCCTCTGTTTGCTGATGACCATACATTCAGTTTTCTTATAGCTTATTTGCAGTCCTTTCTTTCGACATTCTTCATCTACCTTTTTTAGGAGGTCTTGCAGTTTTCTTTTCATGTTGGTTATCAGCACTGTATCATCTGCATATCTTATGTTGTTCAGGTTGTGACCACCAATGACGAATCCTGGCATAACTTCTAAGGTCCTCAGAATAGTCTCACCGGACAAGTTGAATAGATCCGATGAAAAGACATATCCTTGTCTTACACCAATTTCTATCTTTGCATATTTGCTGAATTCATTTCCTGCTCATATGTAGGCGGTTTGCTGCCAGTAGAGGTTCTTTATTACTCTAATATCTTTCCCAAATATGTCGAGGTTGCTGAGCATTTCTATGAATTCTTTGTAGCGTACTTTGTTGAACACCTTGGAATCATCTACAAAACATAGGTAGACATCTTTTTTCATTTGTATCACCCTTTCTTATAGCATCCTAAGCATAAACACAGCATTCATTGTTCCAGTGTCTTTGACAAAACCGCACTGTTCTTGTCCTGTCTCCAGCCTGATTCTGCTTTGCACTCTATTCATCAGGATTTAGACAATGAGTTTTTTTTATGTGGCTCATTAAACTGATTGTTCTGCGGAGTTCACATTCATTTGTGCCTGGTCTCTTAGGCAGAGCTATGAAAATTGATTTGCTTAGGTCATTTAGTATTACACTACTGTTATAGATTTCATTGATTATTTCTGTAATTTTCTCTATGTTGAAATCTTCTAAGGCTGTCAGCATCTCTATTACCATGTTGTCTGGTCCAGCTGCTTTTTTTCTATTCAGTTTGGTCACTGCAGCTTTCACTTCAGATTTTAGTATTTCCAGTCCGTCAACATCTTTATTTACTATTAGATGCCCTCTCTTGTCATGAAAAAGATCTTTTATATGTTCTTCTCATCACTGGGGTATTTCCTCTTTCTCTAATATGATCGTTCCATCCTTGGATTTTATACATCCTGTTGAGGAGCATGTTCTTTATTCTGTCAGTTCCCTTATTTCTTTATGCATTTCTCCTTTATTAATCTTGCTCATTCTCTTTACTTCGGCACATTTGTTGTTGAACTATTCCTCTTTAGCCTGTCTGTACTTGGTCCTTATTTCCTTTTGTAGTTTCTTGTATTCAGTTCCATGTCTTGGCATAGTTTTCTGTCTCCTTTGCTTCATATCAAGAATCTCTTCAATCATCCACCCATTTTTTTTTTCTGTATCTGATTTCCTTGGGGACAATGTTGTTTGTTTTTTTAAATGCTAGCTTTCATATTTTAATTTTTACAATAATAAAAAGTAGCAGCTAACATTTAAATGGTAATATTTTTGGTATAGGATGAACAATTAAATTCATAGAGGCCTTCAGATTAGTTCTGATTTTAGTTAAAAAAAAAAACAAAAAAAAAACTGCATCACATTCTAATGTTTTCCACTGGCAATTGCTAGGTCTGCTGCTAGGAAAATTGGCTCACTGTTCTCAACAATTTCTTTTTCACCAGAATCTATCTTAGAACTTAAAAATCTACTATGCATTGAATATTGCTACCACATCTGGTCTGGTGTTTATTTTATATATCTAGATACTCTTGACAAAAATCCAAAGAATCTGCATATTTAATATTCCAGTGATGAACATTATTTTTGCCAAAATGTACCACTTGCAAAAGACTTCAGATTCAGATTTACTTCGACAAAATGTTTGACATGGAATTAAATTAATTCTATTAATGCCATGATGAAATTTTACTCATTGCTGTTATCATAAATGATAACAAAATTGGATTTATTTCCAAACATCATCCAATAAAATCAAAAGAAAAAAAAAGAAAAAAAAAAGGCAAATGCTTTTCATAGAAGCCTTCCAATTTGATATTTCTGCATTTGCCAAATATTTTCCCCGGCAACTATAGATTAACATTTTCCTAAAAATATTGAGAAAATAAATGCATTGAGTTTTTTGGCTTGTTGGTATAGCATAATAAAAGTAAGTGACACTAAAAAATATCAATATGAATGTAATATCATCTGCATGTTGAAAATTGTGGATTTGGGAGAAAGAGAACCAAAAACTTGATTTATTATCAACTAAGTTTGGCACCTTTAATTTTACCTTGAGCTCTAATTTCTCAAATTCATGTGATATATATATATATATATATATATATATATATATATATATATATATATATATATGGGGGGGGGTATAAAATTGTAATGACATTTATTGTTGGTAATTCATTGGTGGAAGGGCAAATTTTTTGTCAAAGTGCTTGATATCAAGATAAGGATAGAACAATAATAGAATTAATGTGGAGACATTTGTCACTTAGCTGAGTAGTGTTATTTCAGTCATACCAACTTTGAAGTTTGTTTTTTTTTTTGTGAAGGCATCATTGTGATTTCTTCACTTTTCTGGGTTTTTGATTTCTGCAGGCAATTTCTTAGCACCCAGCTAAATCATGTGTCAGACTCAAAATTTTCTCTTCTTTTCTGAACTATACTGTTCTGTATATACATAATGGCTGGATACTCATTTCTAAGCACACTTGTCTCCCAGGGTAGCTAGCAAATCACTATTACAGAGTCCACTTGGGGTTTATGCAATAAACCTTAGTTACACTTTCTGAGAGTGAGCTTTTAATCTAGCATGGTCAGCAGTTTGGCCAGCAAATTAAAACTTATCAGTGAATTTAAACACAGTAATAAATTGGCGGCAAGACTTCATCATTTTACAGTTGAAATGGTCAGATTAAACTTTCCTTATCTCGCACATCTCATTTGTGAAACTCTCTTTCAGTTTCTTGCTTCCAAGTCAAGTTTCAGGTTCAAAAATCTAAATATTGTCAATTGTTACCTTGTTCTCTTAATTTCTGTTCTTTTATTGTTCTCTCTCCTTAATAATGCTTTTCATTTCCTTATATTTTTCACACTCACTGTGACTATATGTGTGTGTGTGTGTATGAGTGTAGAATTAATGTGGAGAAGTTTGTCACTTAGCTGAGTAGTGTTATTTCAGTCATACCAACTTTGGCATGACTGAAATAACACTGCTCAGCTAAGTGATAAATTTCTCCATATTAATTCTAATATATACATATTAGGATTTTCTATCTATAGCTGCTAACTTTATTTTCATATCTAAAATATAATTCTTAAGCAATTAAAATTTTTTGATTCAACATTTCTTATTACAATAATTTAGTAAAATTTCAGTCTCTATATCAGTAGACATTAATTTCATTATTTAGGAAAAATCAGATGTCTACTTAAATACATCTACCTACAACACATGTATGATAAGAAAATCAAATTTAAAATTTCTCTTAATTTCTTAAAAATGAATGCTTACATTTCAGTTACAAACAAAGATATAAGATTCAATAGGTCCCAATATAAGATGTTCATCTCTTAGAATTGATTTGTTATGATGACTTTCCACTTTTTAATAGAAAGGCATGTTTGGCTTGTAGTTTCCCATATTATATATTTCCAATTTAAAGATCCAAACTGTCTCTATATCAATGTTCTATTCATAGGACAAAAACAGTTTGGATAATTGCAACTATTGGTAGATGAATCCATTGGATAAGATTATAGTTTTAAATCTTTTTAATTTATTATTTTTTTTTTTTGACAGTAATCAAAAGATTCCATTATATGAAATAAATTGAATTTGCACTTTTTGATACATAATCATGTAGTGAATCAGCCAAATCTAATAATGCAGGTAAACTTTTTTCTTTTTTTTCTTAATAATTTCACTCCTAGCAAGGCAGTTTTACTGCCACTGTTGCGCAGGGGTTACATAGGGGAAAAGTGATGAGAAAGCGGGGTAGGTTATAGACAGTGTCAGGAAGAGGATAATAGAAAGATGAGAATACTGGTGTGATGGGGATGGAGTGGATGAAGAAAAGAGCTTGAGAGAAAGGATGCGAGTTAGTGAGATAGGAGATGACTATTGCCCTTACATTTAAATTCTTGGAGATTGTAGCTGTCAGGGAAGCAAGTATACGGAAGAGAATTCCACAGGCGGGAAGTGTGAGAAAAGGAGCTGTTAGAGTAGAAACTGTGGTTTCATTTTATCGGTTTCACTGTAAAAGGGTGGGACCTAGTTGCTAGTCTAGTAGCTCAAGTAAATTCATACATAGGGGGCACCAGTGAGCTCACCACAATTTCTTGTCCTTTGTAGCTCTTAATAAATTTTGTCTTTTTGTTATTTCTCCTAAATCTTGTTCCACTATTCTTTTACATAAAGTATGTTATTCACTGTTTCCCTCAATCTTTTCTGTGAGTATCAGATTTTCCAAGTTTTCCTTCTTTTTTGCGCCCCAGAAATTTTTAACTATTTCTTCCTGATGTTAAGTATAAGTTTCCTTTTTGTTTCCATTTTCTCTAAAACCTCATGATTGCTCACATGCTTGGTCTATAGTATCCACCAATTCCTTCTGTAGAATGACATTTCGATTGCTTCAAGTCTTTTCTTCATCTTTGATAAGATTGTCCATCATCCACTGCCATATAGGAGATCAAATATCATGTAACAGTTCAATATGCTTTTCTTTTTTCTATGTTGTCTCTTAAAATATGCCACCCAGGGCAGACTGCACCATCCACCCATCACTTTACCAATACAGTAAACTATATACTGGTTTTCAGACTGATTAACAGATTAAAAAGTCTTTATTCTGGCTTTCTAGATTTTGTACACCAACTATTGTGCAAAACTTTGTAAACTGTCTGGCAAACAGAGATTATTGAAGGTTCCTTACGGCTCACTAAAACAATATGACAGGTCTTCTTCGATGTACCATGTCCCTTCAGAATGTGCGCAAACATGTCTCTCCACAACTTTCTATCCTCTGTAGCTTTTAGGAAATTTTGTCTTTTTACCATCCTTTCTACTCCATAGTCTCTCATCTATTTACTAAATCTTGATTGATATTACATAGCAGATTAGTACTCTTTTATTTATTTCTAATGAAATTTTCTTGTCCCGTAATGCTTTGCTTAGTTCTTGAAGGGCATCTTTTACTGTTCTAATGTGCTTTCATCAATCAGTATTAATTTCTCTCTCTCTCTGACAATGGTTTAAACAACAGAACTTGTATCAGGAAAAATCTGTTATTCTCAAAATACAAAATTTAATGCAATATTCACTAACAAAAAAGGAAACATTCTTATAAACTAATATGTTTTAGATTTAACCATTTTACATCTACCCCATAAATATTGGCTTTCAATGATCAACCTGCTGTAACCCACCACATGTATCAGTCAGTTAAGTCACATACATGATACATGCTTGGGTGATCATGTCTCAAAAAAGACATGACTGACTGGGCAGAAGACTATTCTGTAGTAGATTGCCATTACTCTCTGCAATAGACTGGTTGCCAACCAAGGCTATAGAATCCAATTTGTCTTGCTATTTAACTCATAGCTGGAGGGAGAAGAAAGGGATTAATACCTTTCCCAAGAGCATTTGCATGTAAGTGAATGCAACGAATTCAATTGGAATTCAAACTCTGCTCTCCAATTTCTCATTCCAAGCAGATATCCACTGCACCACAACAAACATCCATGTGTATACACTGCCTTAATATATCACGACACGATTGCAAATAATGCTGGAAGTCATGCAAACCATGAGACTTTGAGAGCCAATATCTACAGGGTGGGTTTGAGTGTTTTGAATACTAAAAGGTTACATAACTCACAGAGGGTAAAAAAACAGAATCAACCACCCCAGCTATTGGCTTCACAAAATGTGGCTGCAAAAGTAAGTAGTAATGCTAATTACTGCTATGTCATAGAGATAACCTATTAATGTTACACAGGATAAGTGCACAAGGAACTTAGTTTTAAAAAATTAAAAAAAAAAAAAAAAACATGTATGCCAAAGCATCAAATGCACCAATTATTCATTTGGTGGCTTCTTCACAAAACTTGGCAAGAAAAGTAAACTAACTTCACCAATATCTTTTATCAAAATACTTATTTGATGACTTGAATAAATAATTGGTCTTTTTTTAATCTCCTTGCCATTTCCTGTCTTAGTTCTGAATACATGATCTTACATATTTTTGACCAGTTAACTATATCAGAAATTTAGCCAGTCATTTGGACATTCTGCCAAAACTCACAGCAGAAGAAAACAAAGCCAGCTCATAATCCTTGAACAGAAATTCTGGTGTCCTTTCATTCAGTTTGAATGCAGCCAGACAATTTAACTTCAGAAACTTTCATTCTTCATTCAACACTTAGTAAAAACACAATCATCAAAACTGAAGATGTACAATTTTATTTTCATGGTTCTACCACTGATTACCAACCTGAGAAGAATCACTAACTGTAATTTCTCACACTTGTTTTCTCTTTTAGTATAGACTACTTAATGAGTAAAGATATTTTTAAATAAAATAAATAGCCAAAATTAATTATTATAAATCCAATTGTTGCCAATTTTTTCTATAAATAATGTGTGGGGTTACTCTCTCTCTCTATATATATATATATATATAGAGAGAGAGAGAGAGAGTAACCCCACACATTATTTATAGAAAAAATTAATCTAACAATTGGATTTATAATAATTAATTCTATATATATATATATATATATATATAGAGAGAGAGAGAGAGAGAGAGAGATCCAAATTAAAATTAATAATATATTATAAAAATACAATACTACTAATTAAATTATCCATAATAACTCCTCCCCACCAACTGATGTATTACATAAAACTAACATTATATATCAATCAAAATGTCCCTTGAAAGAATGTATCTCAAACAAAAAAAACGAATATACATGTTGGATTTACAACAACTACATTAACAAGACATCTTACATTATGCATGTTTGACCATTCATCCATTTCTGGACATCTACAACAACATTCCTATCTACATTCACAATATAAAAAATAATAACACCAAGAAAATAACAAAAGCAAACTACAGATCCTCGAGGCAATATTCATTAAAAAACTTAAGCCATCAATTAGTAGAACCAGCTATGAATACTGTAGTAATGTTCTAAAATGTTTATAAAAAGAACAGTTTTTTCATGCTTTAATACATGCATACACCTTATTAGGTAAGACCATAAACAAGGGTTTTCCAAACAGTCGTCAAGCAACTGCGCCTACAATCCGAGAATATTGGGAAGTTCGTTAATGCTACTGGACAGGAGAATAGTTCTACCAACATCCCAATGCAGAAGCATATTAAGGTGCTTACATTTGGCTCATCAAAGGGTAGTGGGCATGAAAGCATGTGCTAATTAGTCGGTCTACTGGCCTGAAACGAATGCTTCAATTTACAATTGTATGATGTGTTCAAGGAATGCCCCAAGTTTTCTACATGAACCAATCCACATGACACCTTAACCAGAATGGCCTTTTCAACAAATAGCAATGGACTTATTCTATGTTGGATCCTTCACATATCTTGCCTGTGCAGACAGGCTCACCAGATGGCTCATTCTGTACGGCATCAAGCCAGAGCATTCAGGTGTCTCCAGGTTGATATCCATTTGCTTCCCTGCAAACATATGGTACACCTGAGGAACTTAGTGCTGATGGTGGGCCACCATTCACAGCTTACTCATTCTAACAGTTCCTAAAAACCTTAGCTTTTAAACAAAGGATTTCATCACTGGCCTATCACCAGTCAAACAGGTAAGCAGAGTTAGCAGTCAAGACTGCAAAAAGACTCATAAAGGACTGCACAAGACACCAAGGTTCCTTGGACAATGATATGGCAGCACAAACAATCTTGTAATATAGAAATACACCTATCCAAGGCATTGACGTATCACCAGCACAACTCTTGCTTCATAGACGTCTTCAAGATTGTATCCCATCACTCACATACTTACATAAACCACACTCTGAGTGGATAGCTGCAGCCCAGAGACATGAAGACATTATCCAAATGAAATGCAGGCCTCATCGAGAGGTACATTTGTATTGCACATACCCTATCCTCTCTTCGGGAGGGCAACACAGTTTCAATTCAAAACCCAAATAATCATCAATGGGACATTACTGGGCAAATAGTAGAAATGCTTCCCTATCATCAATATAGGATTAGAGTTGCAGGATCAGGTAGAATAACCCTGAAAAATTGTAGATTCCTGAGAAAACTTGAAGCAGCTGAAATCAAAACCCCTAACCTAGTTGCCTTGCCTGTGTCCCTTGCACTGAAAGTCACAGATGTATGTAGGCCACATCAATTTGACAGGAAATCGGAAAATGGCGGCATCACTTTGTGAAGTGACCTGGCATCCCAGGACCCTATTCAATCACTGCCATCAAGAACCACGATCCCTAGGGCGCTATCCCGATTACTCCCATACAATCAGCCAGGCAATAAGGAACTGATTCCTACCCTGCGGCCACTATGCTCCCACAATGGAGAGGGGAGGGAGATGTAGAAATCAAACAACTTGCCTTCTAACATGGCTGCCTTCTTTTTATCCCCTTGAAGTAATCTACTTCATTCATAGAAAAGTATCTAATTCAGCAGGTGGGTTAGTCCACTATACTATAATGAACCTGCCGAACACATTTGCATGAGTGGATTTTATTCACATATATATATATATATATATATATATATATATATATATATCTCCATTAATCACTCAATAGGTTTTTCTTTCATTTGGAGTGACTAAACCAATCTACTTGTGTGTCAAATCACTTGCTATAACCAATATCCAGCAACCATGGCATTCCAACATAAAAAAATTCTATTGTGGATAATTCTCAAGTTCTAATGAACACTAAGCAATTTGTCAACTGTTACATTTGAAGCAAGAAGAAAATTTACAGTAATTTTTAGCAACACATTTTTTGCAGTTATTTTTTTTACTACAATTTACACCCCTGAAGAACATTGAGAAATGGATAATAAAATCAACTGTCAAAGTTACAGAGCATTTCTTACATTTTACAATTATAATACATGAAAGATTATCTGTAAGTACAAACAGATATTATTAAAAATAAGCAGACATAATGTTTGCAATTTATTTAATCTGACATGTCTTAAAGAAAAATTGCCAACCAAAGTTGAAGAACTGAGTATGTGCTTCTTTTTAACTTCATAGAAAATAAAAATGGATTCATACCTTTCCTAAAGGTAATTTTAGGCAGAAATGATTGTCATAACCTCAACTGCAATTCAAAATCAATTTTGCAATTTCTTGTTTTAAGCCATACCCCCCTGTACATCCATGCATAATTATAAAGATAATCACAAATTAACAGTTCATAATTTGAGATTATTCAATTAGTGAAGCATAAATTAGAGAATATTGTTTAAGAAATATTAGTTTTCTAAGTTCTATTATCCATTCAAACAAATTATAATTACCAATTAATTCTGAGATGATGAGAAATTGAGAAAAACAGTGATAAGAGAAAATGAATACAAACTAGAATACTGAGAATTATTAGTATTGAAACATTAAAAATAAAATCAGTCATCAAAGCCAAACCTTTTCATCAAGGCTACTTCCATGGAGTTGAATCACCCTCATCTCCCTCTTATTCCAAATATAAAGAGAAAGTTATACCCTAAAAAGTAATATTTTGTAGAACAGACTCCTTCATGTAATCTTCCCTGAACACTACACTCTTAATCTCTTCAATGGTTAGTTGTTGTCTATCCTTCTCATCCTTATGATCTGTTATATTCTGCTCCAAATTCAAATCTCTTTCTGATTCACTCCACAACAAAACCTGTTAGCTGGATGTGAATGCTATAAAAATAAAAAAAATTTACTCTCTCCACAAGGGTACTGAGCATTAGCAATCAATTGGGAAAATTACTGCTAAAATGAAAACGTGAAAAAATGCTTAGTCATAAATCCACCCTGACTGCTTCAAAGAACTCACTCAGTGACTCTCCAAGTGGCCTTTCAGTCAACAAACTTCAACACAAAGACAACATGCAACCAACTTTCTAGTCTTTGCCCATAAGTGTTGCCTCACTTGCCTACAAGAGTCATTCTACTCTTGATCCAATGTCTACATTGGTAATACAGATATCACATCATTCAATAAGTCCTGTGTCTGACATATAGATAGCACCACTAATAAAAAAATTCATATCATTTTTATAAAGTACTAATCTTCAAATAGCACATAACTGTTTGCTGACTTCAAAAGAAAGAGATTTTCTTCTAGGGGAAAGAGATTTGGCTCCAATGAAGAAGTGATATCAGAAACTGAGGCATATTTTGAAGCCAAAGACATATCGTTCTACAAAAACTGCATCAAATTGTTAGAGAAGTACTGAAATCAGTGTATCACCCTAGAAGAAGACTATGTCGATGAATAAAGTTGAATTTTGACTAAAAGTTGTTTTATTAGTTAGACCTGGGATTTATTAAGTGATGTGTTAATTTTATTTTTAACATATCTTGATTCCTTTTCTTTCCACCTTAATGGCAATACATTCTTGTTTTTCATTTGTTATTCTTGCAACTATATGCTAACCTCAAGCTAACATAAAGTGGAAAGATTATATTGAATCAATTGTTATGTCTGCAGCTAAAAAAGTTTGTTCAATATGGTGTGCTAAACAATTTTTGTTTCCAGAACCTATCTTACATATTTATAAATCTGCTATTCATATATATTTATAGATTCTTGATAAAATCCAAAGAAGAATCTACAATGTTATTGGTCTTAACCTGATATATCAGCTTCAGGTGAACTTTCCAATAGGGTACTGGCAGCAAACTGCCTGCATACAGACAGGTAACAATTTCAGCAGATTTACAAAGATAGAAAGAAGCGTAAGACAAGGATGTGTCTTTTCAAAGGATCTGTTCAACTTGTACAGTGAGAATATTTTGAGGACCCTAGATGATATGCCAGGATTTGTTATTGGAGGCCACAACTTGAACAACATAAGGTATGCAGGCGATATAGTGCTGATTACAGACACAGACAGGAAATTACAAGACCTCCTACAGAAGGTAGCAGTGGAGAGTGCCAAAAATGAACTTTAAGAAAACTGAATACATGGTCATTAGTAAAAAGAGCAATCCAAAATGCCAAATATAGGTGGGGGATACCAGAATCAAGCAAGTACAAAAATTTAAATACCTAGGAAGTGTTCTAACAGGAGATGGAAAGTGCAACACAGAGATCCAAAGGTGAATTGGCATGGTAAAGGATGCATTCCAGAAGCTAAGTAAAGTACTAACACACAGGAAAATTTCACTAGAAACAAGGAGGAGAGTGCTGGATTGCTATGTGATGTTGGTTCTTCAATATGGCAGTGAATGTTGGGCAATATCTTCGAAGATGAAGGAAAAACTTGAAGCAGCTGAAATGTGGTTTACAGAAGGACGTTGCAGATATCATGGATTGAGCATGTGAGCAATGATGAAGTTTTGGAAAGGATGGAAACAAAAAGGAAATTAATACTGAGCATCAGAAAGAGACAACTAAAGTTCCTGGGACATGCAATGAGGAAGGAGGGCTTGGAGAACCTGTTACTAACAGGCCAGATAGAGGGAAAAAGAGACAGGGGAAGCAGTGGATAACATTTGAAGGACCTGATCAGGTGGATGACAGAACGAGGGTTGCATGGTGCAACAGGAGAAAGCGTGCTAAGAGCCACCAGGAGCAGGGAGATGTAGAAAGCTATAATCACCTACATCCTGAAAAGACAGGGCACATAGAAGAAGAAGAACTAGATTGACAAGAAAGTTTCATCATCTAACAGCTGAAATGGCAAAATGTAAGTTCTATGATAACATTTTCTTCTATCACACTTTATAATTGTGGAATTCTTCTGGCTTTTCAGTTAAATCTGAAAATTTTAAATACAATGTCACTTATCTTCTGTCTTCTTAATTCTTGTTCTTTTATTGTTCTCTCTCCTTAGTAGTAGTTTTTTTCTCATCTTTTTGAACATTCAGTAACTCCTTACATCCTAGCGGCTATCTTGGGGAGAAATTATTTTGAAAAAAATATAAGTCTTCAGTTCCTGCATCCACCTTTTACATTCACATCTCATACCGCATTCATAACCATTTTGAGTGGTTCTCGAGCTCTGTATTTGGTGAAATTTAGTATAAAAGAAAGATTAAAAATGATTATTAGGAAACAAAAAGTTCTTACGGTCATGATCAGGGATCCTATATGTACTATTTGCCTTTGCCTCAAGGACTGTAATATTAAGATGAAGATTGGTTGGCTGAAATGAGACATGGAAAAGGGGTAAGTTTGTTTATTAACTCAAAACAAGAGTTCATGATTATTATTTAATTACACTGGTAATACATGAGTTACACCATTTACATTTTAACCATTGTCCTTATCTTTGTTAAAATAATATTGTGATAAAAATGAGGACAATAGTCTGAATGTAAACAGGGTAAATATTGATAACTCCACTTCACAGAAATTCAAGCAGAAATTGGCAACACATGTTTAATATACAAGTTTTCATAACATAATATCATGGACAGGATTAAACACTGACATCAAGATTTTCATTCACTCAACAAGTGACTGAATAATAACAAAGCCTATAGAAAAAAAATATAGAGATTTTATTGTGAATTATTTTACTTTAGAAATGTATTTCTTCATAGAAGATAATGAGTTAAAGGACTATTGATTATCTTCTTTGATATGGAGTGATGGTATATGAGAAGCCACCATATTGACTGACATCAGCTCTTTGTAAGCAACTAACATGGTAGCAGTGCAAAAAAAAAAACAAAAAAAACAAATAGATTACAAAAAAGAAAATTTATGGTTGACACAAAAAAAATAAAACGGATTACCAAAATGAAAAAAATGCCATAGGTGAAAAATGTCCTGTGACTTAAATTTTGACATTCCTTTTTGTGTATTTCCACTATCCTGTGAATATACAATCAGTTTTAACTTGCATAAATGTCATTATTTTGTTAGTTGAATAAGGCAAAGGCTTAACAGTTATCAAAAAATCAATTCAATCCAAATTAAAGACATTGTTTTCCAATACCCATTCTCTCAAAAAAAAAAATGCCCAGTTTCAAAAATCCACCAAAACCGGTAAACACCTAATTATATGAAAATGAAACAGGAGTGAAGGAATTGAAATTGTGGAGAATTTGTTCCAAAATTGAGAAAAAGAACAAGCACTGGCAGTTACCTTATCTTTGGAGGACAGAGCCAGAGAGACAGCATTGGAATTGCCAATTGAAGAGTTAAATGCAGATGATGACTTTGAGAAACTCTTTCTAGAAGATAAGCATCAGAGGACATACACAGAATATACTGAATTTGAACAATACCAAAGGCCAGCTGATATGTCCATTGAAACCTATATCAATGAATTTGAGAGAGAGAGAGAGAGAGAGAGAGAGTCTACATAACAAAATAAAGATTGAGCTGCCAGATCAAATTATAACATACAGATTCTTAAAATCAAGTAAAACAAAACTTATAATAGCAACAATTTCTAAATTGAAATATAAGAAAATGAAACCCAACTTAAAAAAGAGGATATTGCTGTCTCAAAAGTTGTAAAGACGTATAGCCTAACTGAATACATCAAAGAAAAACCAGCAGATACACTTCTAAATACAAAAGAATAGATTTTGTGGCAGAGGTTGGGCAGCTAGAAATCAAATGAGTAACAGAAGAGATAATGCAGCTTTCAAAAGTAGTATTGACAGGAGAAACCCAATTGACCAGAATGGAAGTGCTACAAAATGTTTTATTTTTAAATTCATCCTTTACTGACAAAGAATTTTCCTTATTAATCTCATGTAAATATAGCACTTTATTTACCAAAAGTCTAGGCATAACACATCATAGAAGGTTGCTTAAAGAAACATTTGGATGTGCTGTGCTGTGCTGGATAAGGGTTGCACTAGGTATGTATGCTCTGAAATTTGGTGGAAAATGAATGAAAGTAGCAACAAACAAATAATTTACCAAAACAGTGACAGGAAATTCTGTTTCGGTGTTAACAGTGTATCCTTCACTAACTTGTGTGATGATTCCAGCCAATATAGATGCCAAAAAGATAATTGAAATTGTTTGTTTTTTTTTTAATCATTCCACCTCAAGCAGGGTGGAACTGCCAATAGTGTGCAGGGGTTACATTGAGAGAAAAACAGGATACAGGGAATGTTGAAAAAAGAATTAAAGATGAAAGCAATTCAAGGAGATAGAAGATGGCAATTACATTGCATTTAAGCTTTTGGAGATTGTAGCTGTCAGGGAAGCAAATAAACAGAAGGGAGTTCCACAGGTGGGAAGTGCAAGGAAATAAACTATTAGAGTAGAAGAGGAAGTGACATTTAACTAATTCAAGAGTAAAAGGGTAGAAACTAAATGCCAGTTTAGTAGCATGTATAAATTCATGGGGTGAAAGCATCAGGAAAAAAACCTCCCTCCCTGTTTCTTAGTAATGATGCAATGAAAAAAGCGAAGACCACAATTAATTTTTAAAAAGAGAAAGTCATTATGTTCAGGAAAGAAAATAAATTTCAAATTAACATTATTATGTTGTACCAATCAACAGAAACTCCAGAGAAGCATATCAGAATAATGAAAATGAGCCAGTGTATCTGTGTTTCTCTGATCTTCATAAAATTACACAAGCAAATGATGAAGAAAAAAAGAAATTCTGTATAAAGATTATGGACTAGTGAAAGAAACATTGTAAATCTAAGCAGTGCTGAAAAACAGAAAAATTTTATCAATCCCACATTTTTTTTTTTTTTGGTTTTCTGTTTCTGTGTAATATCCATCTTCTTATATACTATTACATATCATATCGCAGTGACTGATGTACAATCTCTCCATGGATGAGTATAAGACTAGAGGCAGCAGAAATGCTGTTCTACAGAAGGCTACTAAAAATTTCATGAACAGAGCTTGTAAGCAACAAAGAAGTTTTCAAGAAAATGGCAACAAAGAACATGTAGGCTTTTAGATAGAACCCCTTGTATAACAAGCAGATAACTGAAGTGAGTTAGTACCCTTGGCACACTTAGAGACAACCAAGGTAAATTAGATCTGTTGGCACAGAGAATTAATCTGGAGAAAATGTTGGAATAAGACAATGCTGTGATCAATATTCAAACTCACCCTCACCTTAACTTGGAGGTTTTACATTGCTACAATTAAAAAAAATTTATATATATATATATATATATATATTGTAACAGTATTACGTTCTTTGTATCTACTCAATATTAAGCTCTACTTTGTATTGAGCACTCATGCTTCAACAGTGGGGTTTTAATCTACCTGTTCTTTGACTTTCTTATAATATATATGTCTGTGTGTGTGGGGGGGGTCTTCATTTATCTCATGAGAATAAAATAACACACTGCTTGATCCAAATTCTGGTGATGAGACTGGAGTCACCATTTCACTGCTGAGGCCTGAGTGGTGGTGTATGAAGGCTATGAGTTGTATATATATATATATATATATATATATACATATATATATATATATAGAGAGAGAGAGAGAGAGAGAATGTGTGTTCGTATGTTTAGTAGGTCTCCATTTATCTCATGAGATTAAGGTAACATACTGATCAAAATTCAGTCCTTTGGTGATGAGACTGGAGTGACTTAAGAGCACAGACCGGTGCAATGGAATATGGAGGCCATGTGCTGCCCAGAACACATGACTAACCTCTTGGTCATACTGAGAAGATGCAAAGGAATACAGGCCATTACATTTGGGACCAGCTTGGTTGCAAGTGTTACTGGAAAATTGTAAGTGTTGACACCCAACCACCATTGGTGTTCCTCTGCAGGTTTCTGTTAGGATTTACTTTCATAGCCATGTTTGGATGTGATAGCAAGCAGCAGAGGTTTTACCTAAAGCAGCTGGCTTATGAGGTGCCATTTGTTAGCATTTGCTCATTCTCTGGCTTGTAAGTACATTATATATATATATATATATATATATATATATATATATATATACATACAGGCTTCATTAAAAATGACAGACAAGGTATTATGGTTAAGTTCTTTTTATGTAATTTTTCATGTGATCTGATGATTTCTTTCTTTTGGGGATATAAATCATAAAAATTGTCCAAAAGTTTTGTTTATCCAAGTGCTTTTGGCTATACTTTTAACCATTAACAAGGATGGATTTTATTTCATATTTAATAGAATGTATGTAGTGTTGTGTAGTTTGTAGAATTATGTGTATGTTTCATGTTTCAAACATGGTAAGCACATTGTTAGCATGTTTATAGTTTATATTATTTAATGTTGGGTTTTTGTCAACAATAGATTTCCAAATTATTTGGTTGACTACCTCATTAGACTTTTTCTTTCAAACTTGACCAATAACAACAATAAACACAGATAAAAACAATAACATGAACATTTTCTGTGAAAACCAAATGCATAGAAATTATAAACAGGATGAATCTTCAATTTGAAACATCATCCAAAAATGCACAGATCACATTGATTTAATCAAAAAGTAAAACTAATTATCTATTATACAAAATTTAACATGGCTAACCTTATTGTCAAAAATGACAGTTAACTTACAAGGTCTAAACTACAGTGAACCAATATTATTTATGACTTTACATGTACTTTGAAGAACTACATTCTTGTTCCACCCAATTTCATAAATAATTATATTGGCCATACAATTACAAAACTGATGCAAAGACTCACACTGCATCTCTCAGAATAGAGCTCAATTCAATCTCATTTAAACACACAAAGACCTACCAAACCCTATCTGTAACATATTTGTTGACAGCACAAATATCATAGCATCATTCACATGCAAAAAAAGGTTAAAAATAATTGAAATATTATTGAATAAAAGAAAAATCCAACACTCAATAATATCAACTACAAACACATTAACAACGTGCTTACTGTGTTCAGAACATAAAATATACACACTACTCTACAAACATACATAACACTACACACATTTTGTTGTGCATAAAATAAAATCCATCCTCAATAATGACTAAAAGTATAGCTGAAGGGGCTCAGATAAACAAAACTTTCGAATCATCTTTATATGATTTATGTCCTCAAAAAAAAAAATAAGATCAAATGAAAAATTACATAAAAACTTAATCCTAATACCATGTCTGTCATTTTTAATGAAATTTGCAAAAAAGAGAGATTAGTGCCAAAATAAACAATTTTTAAATATCTGTCTATTTATATATCTATCTATTTATGTAAATATATGTATATATATATACATTATAAAATTCAAACATCTTTCATGAAAAATGGTTGACAAGGAAGATTTAATTATTTTTTTTAAGTTTTTACAAAAACAAAACTTAATAAAATATTAATTAAATCTTCCTTGTCAGCCATATTTAATGAAGTTTATAAGGTAATGGATTTTATTCATCAATCTGACAATTTTATCACTTTAAATATATATATATATATATATATATATATATATATATATTAAACATAGTAACCACAGGGCTATTTGTGAGAAAGATTACATTGTGCCAATCTTGAAAATGGGAAATAATTCCCTGTCCAAATACTGTCTTTTACTTGGACTGAGATAGCAAACATCATCCCTCCCTCCCTCCCCAGTGGAAAAATCAACAACTACATTAGCCAACAAGAAACTGATATTTCTGATTAAGAAAGTTCTTGAAATTAATTATTATATCATTTTCATTTCCTTAAACAATACAATATTTCATATAGTCTGAAACCCGTTTGAAGCTGAAATCAACTGTCAAAAAAAAAAAAAAACACATAACAAAATATCTTGTCAGAAAACAAAATGTCTGGATAATTGTCGACAACCAAAGACTGAATTATAACATTTAGTATTGACAAAAAAGAAAGACATAAAAGAAACATATTTCTTGATTAAATTAAATTACTCAAGATAACTTGTTTTGATTAAATGAAAATTAAGAATCCCAGACTATCATTCATTTTTATCTTCTCCATTTCTTTCAATAAAAGTAAAACAAAAAGAACAATTTTCAAGACGATAATTTTCTAGCACCATCTCTGACCTACAAAACTTTTAGAAATTCAATAAATATTTTCACTTTTTGTTATTAAAAAAATCTAAACCTATTTAACCTAGTACATACACATATTCTAGGGGGTAGAAATAAAGTTCTGATAGTTAAAGTGGAAAAATACATCTCAGCTGTGTAGATGAAAACTAAATATAACATCAGTAACTCGTACAACAGACTCGAATAGATATGAAGAAACCAGAAATACTGACAAAAAGAGTCTGCCAACAAGTTAGTCATTTTTATGACAACTGCTCTGATGGACTTGTTTTTTTGCTAGTGCCCCAACCACGTGAATGTAAGTGTGCTCCTAGATTGAAATCTAGCTCCCACCCTTTTAACAATGAAATAGTTAAATGTAACCACCTCTTCTACTCTAACCGTTTTTTTCTTGCATTTCTCGCAGGTGGAACTCTCTTCCATTTACTTGCTTCCCTGATAGCTACAATCTCCAAATATTTAAATACAATGTCAATTGCCATCTTCTTTCTTCTTAAATCCCAGCCATCTTTTATTTTCTACAACAACCCCCTGTACCCTATCTTTTCTCTCACTGTAATCCCCTGTACACTAGTGGCAGTCTCACCTTGCTTGGGGTGAAATGATTTTAAAAAAAAATAAAAACATAGTTTATTGACTAAATACTATTGTACTGTGCCATTGTAACAGATAGCCAACTACAGAGAACTGTAAAAATTCAAAAGATGTTCAAATAATAAAAATTCCTGTTAAATATAATAAAAACATTCATGGTGTTAGGATAAGTGCTACAAGCTAGCTGGTGTGTGTGTGTGTGTGTGTATAGTGTCTAATGGTTAACAGCACAAAAAATATAAATAAGTGAGCCAAATTCAAATTCTGGTTGAAAGTTTGTACTCACATTAATACCCATATGAAAGGCATGAAACCATCTCTTCCTCCAGTCCAGTTATGGGTAATATAATACAACAGGGAATTCTCATTTTGGCCAGACTTACGGCCATATCACATTGAACACACTGGTTTTCGCTTGATCACCGAAGTTAAGCAACGTTGAGCCTGGTCAGTACTTAGATGGGTGACTGCTTGGAAATACCAAGTGCTGTAAGTGTTTAGTGACAGATGTACATTGTGGTGCAGTGGATATCGGATCAGAAAGAGAAATCAGTGAGCCGAGTTCGAATTCCAGTTGAATACCCTGCATTCACTTAAGTACTGGTATCCTTGGGAAAGGTATTAATCCGTCCCTTCTCTCCAGTTATGGGTTAAATAACAGGGTAGGACTTGGGGACCCTACCCTTAAAAACAAATCCCAATGAATCTTGATACTCAAAAAGAAAAAGTATTACTAGACACAAAACTTATATAAAAACAACAATAAATTGTTGAAAGCAAAAGGTATTACCACAATAAATAAATAAAATTTAGTTGGCAATAAATGACCTGCCATAAAACAAAAAAAACCAACAAAAATCATTTCAACAGTCTTGAAAAAGTTTGAATATAAAGTCATGTTAAAGGCACTGAGATATTACTCCGCTAGCTTTCCCAAGACCTAATACACAATTTACAAATAAAGAAAAGGAAGGTGTGGTATGCTTGTACATCCTGAAAAGATTTGGCACTTAATCTGACAAAACTATTTGTCCAATATGAATTGAAATGAATTTAAGCCAAGTATTGTTCTATGGATGTGCGTTGTGGTCCAGTGGATATCGGCTCGGAACGAGAAGTCAGGGAGCCGAGTTCGAATTCCAGTTGTAATCCATTGTATCCACTTCCGCACAAATATCCTTGGGAAAGGTATTAATCCGTCTATTCCTTCCAGTTATGGGTTAAATAGCAGGACAGATTGGGTTCTATAGCCTTGGTCGGCAACCAGTCTACCGCAGAAAGCAATGGCAACCTACTGCGGGATAATCTTCTGCCCAGTCAGTCATGTCTCTTTCGAGACATGATCGCCCAAGCGTGTATCGCGTATGGCACTTGACTGACTGACTGATTGTTCTATGTTAAACTAGATTCAATATAAGACTACTCTAAATGCTTGATTTAGCATCCAGGGTGATTATTTTTTTTAAACAAATCATGTTTTGACTGAATTAACTTCTTGTCTATAAACTCACAGATTCAAATAAGTATCTTTCATTTCGCAAATATATTTGTTTAGTTGCTCTTGGGGATGCTTATTCAAGAGATGTGCTTATTTTAAATTCCTAGAGGGGAAAAAAGTACTTATTCAAGAAGAGGCACTATATCAAGTCTTTACGGTATTGTACTTCACTTTTCAACTGATCCATTTATCATAAATTGTCTTTTCAATCTTTAATAACTATCTATGGAACAAAAACAATTTCTCTGGTAGAATTGAAATTGAAATACAGTACAGAGTTAAAGAAAGAAGAAAAACGTAATCCAGCATTTAGAGAACGAACCAATAACAAGTAAACAGTAAAGCAATGATTTCAGAAATTCCACTCTGAAAATGAGTATATTCAAAATTACTACATTGCAAGGTCATCTCTGGCTTTTTGCAATCTGTCAGTATTTCCTCAGGCCCCAACACTGCATCATGGATTGAATGAATGAGGGACAATTTTCTTTGTTTCTTTTTACACACTTTATTTCAGATGAAACCATAGCAGCAGTAGCATAATTTCTTGAAAGGTGAACAAAAAGATAAAAACAGAGGATGGATCTCATCAGGTTGGCCAGCTGCTCACTTGTTGGCCTGCTGAAGCCACAACCCAGTAAGGAATCTGGAAGCAGAAAGGTGTCTTCACTATCACTGTCACCATACTGACAGTCTTCAAGCTTTTTTTAATCTTATATTAAAAGTTAAAAAAAAGACAATCCATCACTGTCAAGATTCCAATACCAATAGAGTTTAAACCATGCCCACTCAATCCATCAGAGTTTTGACAAATTGAATATAACAATATAACAAACCCTATTATGTCTGTTATATTGTTTTAGCCTATACATTCTAAAACAAAAAAATTCAACAAATACGAACCACCACCAGCTAAGAAAAATTGTGAAGGGCAATAAACACTTCTTTCTGCAAACTTTGAAATTCCACCTTTATTACTTCCTATTCAATTATTATAAGAAAAATAGTTAAATGGGTTTCACATTAATGAACAGGAAATAGGAAATGCCATCACTCCTTTTTCTTCTAGGTGCCACATCCCTTCAGAACAAAGACAATGATGGATCTAAAAAAAATTCTTATCCCTTGTGGCACTTAGCTATCTTTCTAGTTTACTTAAAATCTCATGCTTCCCCAGTTTTAACATCCATTTTAACAAACTCAGGTAAGTGGCTCACTGTCTACCCCTATCTTATTTGCCCTCAATATGTCCTGTCTTAGCTTGATGTTGGTCATTTTTCTTCTTTTATGTGTCATGTCCCTTCTGGACAAAGGAAATAATGGCTCTCCAAAATTTCTTATCTCTTATAGTGCTTAGCAGTTTTTCTAGCTTAGCTACAGTCTTCCACCTACCCCATTCTAGCATCTATTCTCACAAGCTCATCAGGTAAGTGGCTCACTGCTTTTCACCCCATTTCTCTTGCTCTTAATATGAGCCATGATAAATGTTCCAAGCTCTTGTTCCTCATTATGTGTCCAAAGAATTTCAGCTCTCTTCCTGATTCTGAGCATAAGCACTCGTTGTTGCCATTTCTGTTCAGACTTCCTAGTTACTTTCTCATTTCATATAATTCTCAGTATCCTTCTGTAGAACCACATTTCTACTACCTCCAGTTGTTTCCTTATCTGTGTGGAGATTGTCCATCATCCACTGCTTATACAGCAGATGCTGGATACCACATTGCAATCCAGTATTCTTTTCTTTATTTTTAATGGCATTTTTCTGTTTTTCAGCACTTTGCTTAGCTTTTACAATGTTTTTTCATTAATCCAATACATATTCAGATCTTTATGTCACATTTTTCTTCCTCTGTTCAAACATTTCCTAGATATTTAACCTTCTATACTTGCTTGGTGTCAAAATTATATCACTGAGGCTTCTTGGGTTAAAATTGGCATGGATGGTTTTACTCCTCAATCCTCTCGATAGCTTACACCAGCATGCTCAACCACAATAGCACACAGGGGTCACTATTTTCAGCTATACCAGCATGACAGCTCTTGTCACAGCGGGTGCCTATTCATTCTTGTTCATAATGAATGTATGTGAGTCCTCAAGTTACTGTTTGCCAAGAGAATGTGACATTGCATTGCCTCTAACAACTTTGGCTCTCATCTGTAATAAGGTATAAAATAAGTGTAAGGTCCCTATCCTTCCCTTTTTCAATAAATTTGAGGTGTTATCATCATCTGCAGATAAAACTGAATATTTGGCCATAAATTCTCCTCAAACTCTACTTCTGAGTCATCTGGACTATTCTTGGACTCCCCACTAAAAACTAACTCTCTGTTGAGTAATATGCACATAACCACTTTCATGGTTTCTGCTATCATCCCTAACCTAGATCCCCACAAAGCATGTGAACCCAATTGTATCCCTGTAATAGTCATTGAGAAGTGCACTCTCAAACTGGCTCTTGTTCTCTCTAAACTTTATAATAAATTCCTTGCTACCTCCTGCTTTCCTACCTGCTAAAGTCATATGTTTTACCAATTTTTAAGAACTGGTGAGCCATCCAATCCTTCTATCAGTCTATTAGCCTTCCACCTCTTTTTAGCAAACTCCTATAATGCTGAATTGGTTCATCATCTCACAACACAGGGTCTTTTTTTTCAATATACCTTTTGTTTCTTCAGGTCTACTGCTGATATACTGACAATACTTGCAGAAAGAGTTCACCACGCTCTAGATAAAAACAGTGAAGCCCAGGCTGTAGCACTGGACATCTCAAAAGCCTTTGATAGGTTCTGGCATTCAAGTCTTCTCCACATACTGAAAAGTTACTGTCTCCAGACACTTTTTTTGAACTGATCTAATCTTCTCTATCAAATTTTCATTAATGACATAAGCTCTCAATTTTGAATCTATGCTGATGGCACAACCATTTCCTTCTGCCTCAATTGTAAGGCTGATTAGTTCAACAAGATCAAAATGGCAGCCGATTTTCAAAATGACCTCAAGTCTGTCCTGAACTGGAGCAAAAGATGGCTTCTTAATTTTGACACCTCCCAAACAAAACTTCTCTTCATTAATCATCTGAAGACCTCTCACTGCCTTCTATTAGCATGGCTGATGCAAACCTCCAGGAAAGTGACTCATTGCTTCTTCTCCAGCTCACATTCTCACATGACATGAAGTGGAAAGATAATATTGACTTAATTCCTAGGATAGCTGCTAAGTTGATTCACCGTATCTCATGAGACTTTTTTCCCCCCACAATCTACCATTCATCCATGCTTGGAATATTGCTGCCACATACAGTTCAGTGCCCCCCTACTATTTGCCTTGAGCTTTTTGATAAGATCCAAAGAAGAATCAGCAATATTATTTGTCCTGATTTTGTGGCTAAGCTTCAGTTGCTTTCCCACTACTATAAGGTTGCCTCTCAGTATCATTATTCTTGTAAATATCTCATTTTGCATTAATTTTTAGTGAAGGAGTGTAGGCAAAGCAAGCAAATAAAAAAAAAAATCATTATGTTGAAATATTTTTATATCATTTCTTTGCTTCATCCTTAGGACAAAATTTACTTGACAAAAAGTTCTAATTGGAAGGTCAGTCAGTCAGTTAAGTGCCATACGTAATACATGCTTGGGCGATCATGTCTCGAAAGAGACATGACTGACTGGGCAGAAGATTATCCCGCAGTAGGTTGCCATTGCTTTCTGCAGTAGACTGGTTGCCAGCCAAGGTTATAGAACCCAATCTGTCCTGTTATTTAACCCATAACTGGAAGGAAGAGACGGCCTAATACCTTTCCCAGGGGTATTTGCGCGTAAGTGAATGCAATGAATTCAACTGGAATTCAAACTCGGCTCCCCGATCTCTCGTTCTGAGCCGATATCTACTGCACCACAACGCACATCCACTGCACCACAACACACATCTGCCATTGGAAGGTATGCAATTCAAATTGGACTGATTTACATAATGGAAAAAACTTTCATCTCTTATTTTTGATGAATAATAATTCCCTTGTCGCTATTTAATGATGTCAAAGCAGTTTCAAGTACACAGTGGCATCTCTTTCTGTGTGTAATTTTTTCCAAATGATATTTCCAACGTCAAGACAGTCTCAATTTATTATAGAAAAAAAGTAATTAGAGAGATCTATAGTTGGTTGATTTAATACTTTTCTGAGTACTTTTCTCACATAAACTGGTATCACGTTATCTTGTCTTGCAGTTTGCTCCAGCACCACTACAAAACATTTTGTCTCTCTCTTTTACCGAATTCATCTGATTTTTTTTCTTTCTTTTTTCACTTATAACTTTGTTTGTCTTTTCCATGGGTTTTAAATTCTGCACTGTCGCCACTAAATCATTAGCTGTATAACAATAAGGACAGATATGATCAAGCAATTAAATAAACCTTTTCAACATGAAGAGTTGAGCTTGAGTTTTGTTTAATGGCATATCAACCTCTGTGGGTTTTTTAATGCCAAAAAGGTGGTGTTTTAAGGTATTTTTTTAATGTCTGGTGACAAGGTTAGTTTAGTCAGACTTTGATGAATTTTTTTTCTTTTAGTTTTGTATTCAAAAATGTACTGCTGGTTATAATTTTTTCTTCAAAAATATTTTATGGCAATTTTTTCCTCCAAAATATTTTTAATAAAAAATATTAATAATATGGTAATATTTTTAATTCAAAAATGTATATTTTTCTATAAAAGTCTATTTTTATGTATATATTTCTATAAAAGTCAAATTTTATATTTTCATGGTGTTTTGACCCCAGTTTAGGTTTAACTATTTGCCCATAGCTGGGACCCTAACAAGTGCTACCACTCCAAGTCAGGGTGGACCTGGGAACAACAGCAATTAAGAGGTGGTTCCATTCTCCTCACAATCTCCCAATCAGAGGCTTTGTTGCCGGATGCAGTTTACCATCATACCCAGGACCACAACATGAAGAGAAAAGGACTTTAGGCTCAAAAACAACACAGAATCAACAAAAACCTCTACATAATATAAAAAAACTGACAGCTTGTTATTCTGAAATTATATTCAAACAGGCTAAATCTCTCTAAGATGCATTGCTGCTTACCATAATTCTTAATTCAGTACTCCTCATTTAACTATAGAAGATTGATTAATTCATTTGACCTGTCACTCCTTGAAAGGTCAGGATATTCAAAAGTATAGTTTGGGCATGCCTTCACACCCTTGTTTTTGCATAATTCTTTGTTTCAATTTCACAATGAGTAAGAATCCTCTTTTTTGTATGCCTAATAAACCTAGAAAGATGTTTAAAATTTTAAGTTGCATGCTGGTGTATTGTAGATGTGTGCATGTTCACTTGTAAAAAAGTAATAAACAAACATACAAAATCTTGGGTCTCTACTACAAACTGTTTATTCTTTTTTATAATGGAAACTTTAGAGAAACAAAGTTCTCAATGCCTCTCGTGAATGTCTTTTGTTTTTCTGAAGTTATCACAAGTAAGGATAAGAATGGTTAAAACTCAAGTCAGCTTTGTGCTGAGCTGAAATGACTAAATTACTTACTTCATGAGTTGTGTTGCAAAGTATATTTGAACATTGTGTTGGAAGATGCTAAGAGAAATATTTTGTCCTTTGTAAGTAAAAAAAAAAAAAAAATTGCACTGATAACCAAGAACCCTTTCTGGCTCCTTTATTACTTGCATCATGGAAAAATGTAGGCATTTAGGTCAGTTAAAATGATGAAGTTGCATGTTATTGTAGTGAAGTACATGTCATCCAGTTTTGAAATATTACTTAAAGTAGGGGTAGTGTTTTTAGGGTAGTTAAACAAAGGTACCCCATCCCTAAATAAGGTGGCCTGGCAATCTTTTATTTCTTTTTTTTTACTTAAGGGAACTTAGTTCATCAGACCCTATTATTTTTTTCTCTCTTTCTTTTGTTTAATTCCACTGCTTCTCCTCCTTATGGGACATATGTCTGTTCACAAATAGATATAGGAAACTTTTGGCATTTTGTGAATGTTTCCTAGTTGTTATTGTTCTTGTTGGTAGAGTGAATGTTTCTTAATTTATATAGTCCTCCTCCAACATAATCTTCATCTGGAAAACAGATATTTTTGTCCTCCACCCTGCTTTTAAGGATTGGAGCGAGGGTACTAATCAACACCCACTTAAACAAAATTTTTTTTATATGAGACTAGTTAGAACTTCATTGAGAAACTGGGGTATTTTGTTGACTGTAAGAAAATGGTATTCATGAATGTTGCATCATGTTGAATGGAACATTATTGAATAAATGGGTCGGTGATTGAGATTAGCTAAGGTAAACGTAGCACAGATGAAGAATTTCAGCCTTGTGCCATATTTGATGTATATATTCATTAAATAAATACTCTTGGGGGAGGTTAAATTCTACAGTAGCTTATGCGGTAAAAAATGCTAGGTACATCACTACACAAAACATTTTTTTGTCAAGAACCAAACAATTCAGTTTGTTTGTTATGAAAGAAATCAAAAGTTTATATTTAGGTGGAGACCCATTTAGATTAACCATGAGTTCCCTAAAAAATTCAGTAGAAAATTTCAACAATCTCAGAACAAATTAATTCAACATTTTGCATTATTTAAAAAACCTAAGAATGGAAATTGTTTTCACCTTAATACACAATCTCAAAAGCACAACAAAATAATAAAATGAAGTGTGTAATGTTAGTATACTTGTTTGTTATAAGAGTCATCAGTTTGTAGCAACAATGACAATTTCTTCAAAAAGTATATTCTTATATTTTGCAGGGTAGCATTAGAATACCTTTTTAATACTCAAAATCTTATGTCACCCACTATTTTCTGTCAAGTTGCTCATTGCCCACCAGTAAGTGATATCACCCAGTTTGAGAAACCCTACCTTAAAATTTTCAGGATGGTGATATATTTATTCATACTTCTCTACTGTTTACAGGATTTTATTTAAATAGAAAAAATGCTCATGCCCCACAAAAGAAAAAAACCTTTAACAACAAGTGTTTAGTGAGATATTACTAACTATATGTTCTGATAACTTGGAAACTCGGCATAATTAAATTTGTTGCAATTTCTAAGTAGACCAAAAATGAACTCATATTTTTTCATTTATTCTTTGGTCATTACAAGAGTTGTGCTTTGGACACATTGCTAGAATGGTTAATCCTTCTCACCCACTAAGTGAGCACTTATTTTTAGCATCAACTTAAGGTAGGGGCAGCCATTTTCAAAATGGAGGACAGAGTAAACTGAAAAAGAACATCTTGGAAAATTGATATTCTACATGTTGACATGGTTAATTGTATATAATAAAAATATGTTTAGGATTATTCGTATGTTAGATACATCAGGATGACACAAGGTCAAGATTATAGAATTAAGTTCCAACTATTTTAATGTCTTGTTCGAGTTGGTGCCAGACAGAAAAAAATATCTCAAAATTCAAATTAACTGGCTGCTCTTGTCTAAAGTGAAGATTAGGGCAAGAAGAAAAAGATTGTATCTGTGAGGAAAAAAATGTAATGACGGTGGTGAGAAAGATAAAAAGAAAATACTTATACTTATAAAGCAGTGTAAAAGGTAACCAGATGTGCCCCAAGTTAACAGAAGAGTTACTGATTAGTTATTTTTATATTAAAAAAAAAAAAAATGTTTAAAAAGCTACAGACATCAAGCAATGAAATGTCTTTAAAGTAAATGCTTATTTCAGGAAACATCTTTATTATTTTTCTATTTTCAAATTTCATGACTAATTTTTTCTTATTGAAATATAATGTTCACCCCAGAGTTTTAACTATTCTAGAAGTGCCCCTCAGAGGAAAAAAATTGAGAAAAACTAGTATAGAGAATAAATGAGATAAAAGACGGACAGTCTTGTTTGCTAAAAATCAAAAGGCAGACAAGAATAAAAAATAATTGTGTATTCAATATTCAAATATGTTTAGCATACAGATAAAAAAAATGGACAAACATTTATGATCAGAAAGGATAAAGAGAAGAGAATAAAAATAAGTGAAAAAAGAGCTGATGTCAACACCCATGAAAATTACATGGGGGAGGTGGGCAAGCTTGCGGATTATTAGTAAAAATTTTCCAACTTATTACATTGGAGATAAGTTAACCGATCGAAATAATTGCTGAAGAATCTTAATTCTTTTTATTATTTATTTTACCTTGAAAAATGGGTGTTGTACAGACAAGTAACAACATTTTATCACAAAAAAGTGAAAACTGTTTCATAACATTGACTTTGTTGAAAACAGTGCTCAATATTTTGTAGATAGAGCTGCATATGATGCAATGTTACCTTTTATGTATCTTTTTAAAAACATGACAAGTATATTTTTAATGAAAATTTCATGTAACAAAAACTTCTTGGTAAAATCATGCATGTAATATTTCCTATGTTCTTTTTATGGAAACAATTGTCAGATGCTCAAAACATCTGATAATCAGTTCATTTTTATATTTAGTCTCTTCACGTCTGTATAATGGAAATGTGGAAAGTTTAGTTTACATAAGACAATATACAATAACCCAGTTTAAAATGATAATGCAAAAATTTCAATATTGGGAAATTTCCTAAAAACCTTTAGAAAGTGTAACAGATTTAAAAGCACAAAGGAATTATAATCTTCATGAAGTTGTGTAAGAATAGAAAGTTAAGAATTAAAATCAACTTTCCTCTTCCCTTTTACAAAAATTCACAATGATGTGTGAAATCCTTGTTTTTCCCAAATAGAAAACTGGATTGACCATGTGCTTAAAGTCGAAACTGGACTTCGCGATCCAGTGTGAAAATCTAAAATTACTATAAAAGGTTCCAGTCAGCGTCAGTCAGAGTCAAGAGATGGAAGCAGCAAAGATGACAAGCTTCATGTGACCCGCACATTCATCCTTTTTTTCCCCCTTCTTTCTCATGTGCTGATTCATTTTACTTTTTCTCCATCCAAAGACATTCATACCAAACAAACACTAAAACATACTTACATATGCATAAAACTCTTTTCAACAAATTACTACTATGAACATTTTTTTTCAAGTCTTGATACCCTTAACTTTCTCATAGAACTTTTAACTACTACCTATTCTTCTTATTCCTTTCTTTTAATAAATTTCTATTTTAACATGAAAAATGTATATTTTTATTATTACACTATTCCACACAATTCCATATTCCAACCAGCTGACAACCAACCTTCTAATAATAACCTTCTGATAAGAATTCTGCAGAAAATCTGTAAGAAGTTCAGTTAGAAACGACACAAGGCAAAAAAAAAAAAAAAAAAAAAAAAAAACATTAACCATCTCCCTATAACTTCACCTTCTTTATGACAGGGAAAATTGCACAGTTCTGTCATATATGGAAAATGAATTTAGGCAAACAGAGTTCTACCAACAAATGTCGAGAATACAATCGACAGAGCATGTGACAAATAAGGAGGTTTTAAGGTAAACAAAAAAAAATACAATGAAGCTTGATATCAATCAGAAAGTGATCAATTAAATTTTGTGATCCTGTAAGAAAGAAAAAAAGAAAGAAGGCTTGAAGAATTTAACACTCAAAAAGAAAAGCAACAGGGTCCACCCAAACAGTTACTTTTTTCTGCAATGACAGTAAAATCGACACCTAATGTTTTAAAATATTTGTCAAAAATAAAAGAATTATCAAATTCAAAACGAAATTTTCAGGACTTCTTTATTAATGAATGAATAGTTTACAGAATACAGTATTTTATTAGTAAAACTTTAGGGAAGTATTTTGGGGTCACGTTTCACACATTGCAATTATATAAAAAGAAATCTCTGAAGATATTATTTCAGTATAAGATTTATTTATGTAATACTGAGTGTGACTGTGATTGTGAACATATGAAAAATTTGGCTTATACCAAAAACAGTTCAATAAAAACAAAAAATAATTGGAGAATTGGAGCTTGCATACTTTCAAACTTTATTTTCTTTCAAATCCAGTAGCAAAAATCTACATTTAATGTTTTTTTATTACTTATTTTTTATGTGTAATTTGAATTAAAAAAAAACTGTTGCTGTTCCTCACAAGAATTGAAGGCATGTTTGAAGATTGTAAAAATGTAATTGAAATATCATTTTCGTGTGTAAAACCCTTTTTTAAAATATTATTTATTTTTCCTTTAATCAACTGTTTGATAGTTTTTGGTATGAACGTACAAAAAAAAGAACTTATTCTTATCTTGCATTGGCTGATTCCTAATATCAGAGAAGTCTTTCAAATAATTTCATATCTCTCGTTCAGTCAGTTTTTTTAAAAATTAATTATATGTTTAAAAGTGTAAAAGTAGCCGGACCTGAAGAAGACTACCACCACCTTTAAATTTGTTGTTTTTCTTTTTTATTCTACTTTTTTCAGCGCAGTCTTATCGATTATTACATAAAGTTTCCAATTATAAAAAAAAAAAATTTAGAAAAATTTCAATATTTAAACAATTTTAGGGGGAGGGGCTCAGTTTCTCCTACAGTGATCCTCCATTTTGGAACCACTCGCTTTGGGGTCGCTTTGATGTGGTTTTTTGTTTTGTCTTTTTCAAGTTTTCTTCAATTCTTACGATGGCATCTTCCTCAGAAACTCCAAGAATGACTTTATTCAAAAATTTCGCAAAGGATTCAGTTGTTGAATATGCGCAAACAAAAAAGTTAATGGCACTGAAAAAAAGTCAAATAAAAAAGAAAAACAACAAATTTAAAGGTGGTGGTAATAATGTTGTATCGGCGAGTGATTCCAAAATTGAGGATCGATTTACTAAAACGTTTTATGAAAAACTTAACCCCCCACTCCTAAAATTGTTTAAATATTGAAATTTTTCCAATTTTTTTTTTTTATGTCACTCGGAAAGTTTAGGGTGTAAATCGATAAGATTGCACAGAAAAAAAAGTAAAAAAATGAAAAACAACAAATTTAAAGGTAGTGGTAGTCTCCTTCAGGTCCGCCAAAAAGTATATTCTTAACTAGCTTTAAGCTATTGGTTCTATAAGGTCAAAGAAAATTTAGTTTTAAACATAAATAAAAAATTCTTGATTATCACACAGCTGGTCTTCTATACTTTAAAAGGTTTCATTTTTATTTTCTCCCGCGAATTTTTAATTGTGCGAGAATGACTTAACCTCATAGGCTAGCCGCTAGCGTGCGTAAAACGTCATTTTAATTTCTGTTTTACGTAAATGGCAAACATTACTTTTTGGAAATCCAGTTAATTAATCCTCAAATTTATGAACAGACTTCCAAAAACGCATTTCTAATACATTACAAGTATTATATTTTAAAGAAAAATTGTTTATATTTTTCGTTTCAATGGCTGCTCGATGAGTGGAGAAAAGAAGTAAACTTTAAGATGCCTAAAAAGTTTATTTTATATACGGAAATTAATTTTTCTTTTAAATCGGATTAGATTTTAGACAATTCTCTTAAACAGGAAGTTCAAAGAAGGTATTTAAAATGTATTTTTCGGTTTATTTTATTGTTTTAGAAAGCCCGTCTCGGTGCCTAGAAAAGCAACGTGTAAAATATGAATGGAGGATCAAGTACCAAAAAAGAAAGAGAGGGTCATGAATGATAAATTATTATGGCTAAGAGAGGAAACTGTGAAGAGCAATGACCAACCACGCCCTGTATATCTGAGTGACTCAATACATAGAAAATGAACATATTTAATTCTAATAATTCAAATCTAATTATTAGAATTAAATTATGTTTATTTTCTATTGGGTCACTCAGATAAATTTGGTTTCAAAGATCTAATTATTAGTAGAGTAGACAATTGTCATCAAAACAGAAGAAAATACTTCCACCTTTTGTTAGTCATGAGAGCACTTTTCTCAAGTTTCCACTCAAAAGGATTAACAGCCACTAAAATTTAAAAGAAGTCTATGTTGAGCTTCCAGCCAAAGAAACGCGAAGTTTTCGAAAAGGTTGAGAGGCAATAAAAAACAAAAAAAAAAATCATTAAAACAAAAATTTTACTTACCTGATACCGTTAATTAAGAACACTACATATCTATCAAATTTTAAATTGTGAGCTCAAAAAATTCAGAATTCCAAGTAGGAGGAACAGATAGGAAGTGAAGGTAGGAAGAATCATCAGTAACGCATTTTCTACTGGCACTAAATTAATTTTCCAACACACGTTTAAAAAAAAAAAAACAGAATTTCGAACACCGATTATCAAAGCATGCTATTTAGTGAGATATTTATTTTGGCAAATAACCCACAAAATGATGCACAAAAACGAGCTACAATTTTTTTGTTAAAGGCGGAGTAGTTGATTTAAATATTTTTTTATGATAAAGAAATTATTTAGGTTTAAAAAAATAGGTGCTTAGCTTATATCAGAATCTAAGCCGAAATAATAATAGTGAGTTGTTAAACAAAAATAAATAAATATTAATAAATTAAAAAGAAAGTCTCACACACTTCCAATGGGACGGAGCAAGTAGTAAGTTAACTTTCTCTTTTAATAACAAAATCACCATTAGCCGTGACGAGTAATCAACGTATCTTATGTTCCTTGTACGGACTAATCAAGTTCTTGATCAATGCGGCCGGTGATGGAGAATCAGATTAGCGACACTAGAACCGTCGAATCCTAATGTCGGGCTCGATGTAAGTCAAATAAACATCAAAGCCAATCATCATGCTAAAAAATAACTAACTCTTATCTAACAGATAAGATTAAAAATTATCCTCCAGACTGTATTTACTAGCCTTCCCACGTAGGCTGGATGTGACACATGGTCATTTTATAGTGGGAATTCCTGGCCATATTATCCTCCAGACACGCGACGATGTACGTACGGAAATTCAAACTTAAAAAATGTTTACTACCTCAAAATTGGTCTTCTCCTTTAAATAAATATTCTTAATTAATTGCACATTGATTCTTTAAAATATATTTTATATGAAAACCATTTAAAAATTTAATATGATTAATTTGATGTTAAAAGTAAAAATTAATGTTTACTATAATTAGCCTAGCTTTAAAGAAAATAGAAAATATTTAATTTTTGATGACGTTCTCCACCTTACCTGTGACTATTTCCGGTATGGCTAGCTAGCAGAAAGTTCATAGTAGTTCATATATTGAAAAATTTGTTTATTGAGCAACTTTTCCCAATTCATACAAGCTCCATCCATAAACAAATTTGTAACAAATGGCCCTTCCTACTAATACCTGTATTGGAAACTATATATCGCATCGTAATGATCAGTTAATATCATGTCACGTCGAGTTGATCCAGATAATGGGTGCGCTATGGATAAAAAAAGGTCTATTTTCGGTTCCTTTTACTTTTACATTTCCCTCATTACGGACATTATTATACACTTTTTATTTCACGTACGGAGCGTAATAGCTGAAAGAAAAGGAATTTGTTCTTAGAGAGAGTTTTATACCGCTAAATTATTCACAAAATTAAAATTATATGTCATGGGTGTGACGATAAATTGCATCCGGCAGCAAAGCCTCAGACCAGGATATTTTGAGTCACGTGGTACCACCTCTTAAATGCTATTGCTCCCAAGTCCACCCTGCCTCAGGATGGTAGCATTTGCTAAGGTTCCAACTATGCGAAAATAGTTCACCCCCCCCCACTCCCACAAATGAAAGCATAAAATAGACGTTTATAGTAAAAAATGTCAGCGATACAATTTTTAAAAAAAATATTACCAGGAAGGAATATAATTTGACTCTCAACAAAACGTAATACGTAAAGAAACCTTAAACTGACAAATTACAAAGAAACATTCATATGAATCTATTGTAAAAATAGTGTCGGCATTAATAACACGAAGGTTGCTATGCTGTAAAACAAAACAAACTAAACCAAACAAAATTATATATATATATATATATATATATATATATATATATATATATATATATATATACAGGGCCGTAGCTTATGCTAAAAAAAACACCGGGCACAGAGAAAGTTGCCCGGATTTATTAGTTGACAATGTGATGACGTTGTAGCAGCCACAGATCTATTTCCTTTAGCGAATCAATGCCCCCGACGGGAGATTCGGTCACTCACTGACCAATCAACGGGCGGAGCGCATTGATTCCTCTCTAGAACTATTTTTCCTAGTCCCTGTTTGGAGAACGGAGGAAAGGCAGAGAGCCATGAGCCCGCGGCAGTAACGGACGCCTCTCTCACATCGCTGCCACTGATTCCCCATGGAATGCTTTATCGGAAGACGCTGCTACTAGCTTCAACATGGACACTTACATACTATCTGCTGCTAGCTTCACCATGGACACTTACATACTATCTGCTGCTAGCTTCACCATGGACACTTACATACTACCAATCTTGTACGTTTACTGTATAATAAACCATTCTTTGTTGTTGTTCTAAAAGCAAGTTTCGTCATTCATTTGTGTGGCTAAAAAATATAGTGTTGGGGAAATTAAGCATTTCCCATAACTCCTATAACGTCATCAGTGTCATCCGTTTCCAGAAACTATGATTTTTGCGGATTTTTTTCGGCTATTCCAATGGAAATTAGGCACAGAATGTGAATGAAAGCAGGAAATCGGGTTCGGACTTTCTGACTAAAACCAATCTTTTCTCTCAAAAATTAATAAATAAACAGACTTTATTGCGTTCATTCGGATGTTTTCTTCGTTTTTCTTTCTTTCTTTCTTTCTTTCTTTCTTTGTGAATTGTTTAGTTTGATTTCTGACGAAGACATTTTTCCTTGCCCGGATTTTCACTATGATTGCACAGATCGGCCCAGGACTCGTGCCCGGTGTGCCCAGTAGTCAGATACGGCCATGTATATATATATATATATATATATATATATATGTGTGTGTGTGTGTGTGTGTGTGTGTTTACACATCACCAACAGAAAAAATATGACCCATATCTCTACACAACAAACAAAAGTGAAAGAACGAAAAGATAGGGTTTTACATATAATATGGAGATTCTTTTGTGTATTTCTTCTTGTGTGTCTGTTCCAGACACACGAGAAGATGCACCCACGAAATTTGCACGTGCGCTGATGATCAAAAACTGGTAACAATCCACTACAGCAACACCAGTTTCTCAGGCTCAATACAAATACAGACTTTTTCTCATACTCAGACACACATACACACACACACGCTTATCAATGCAAACCTACACACATGTGACACGGACACCCTTGCCAATACACACGCGCTTCGCACATACACACATCTCAGTCCGGCACGAACACGCCAAGGTTTGTGTATCAATAAATGTATTTTGCATTTGCTGAAACCTTATTTTTGTCCTTATTGTTACTTGTCTAAATTATATGAACATGAAGCTATGTTCAACGGAACTCAATCATCGCTGTCAGACATTTTCTACAACCACATCACTTCTGGCATTGCGGCCACCGGACTCCCTAGACTGAAACCTTCTTGATTATTATGTGTAAGACGCACTTGAGCGAGAGACCAACAAAACTCCATGTAACACCAAAGATGAGCTGAAGGCAATTAAGACTTTATTAGTAGCCTGATTAATCTTTTTTACATACACGCATACTGCTACTATCATCTATAAAGATTCATTTAACTCCTTACTACTATTTCTCTGGAACATTTAACTACGTACATTTTTCTCTTTGAACATTACAGATTTGTTATTCAGTTCTATTAATAAAATTCCACTTATTTTACATACAAAACATTTTTATTCTTTCAATCAATTCTTTCAAACTTCTGATATTTTAAAATGTGGGGATTATCAGCTATGTTTGTAAAATGGTCTCGCACCCTACAGAATGGTGACCCCACAATGAACACGCACTCTACAACATCTATAACTTACAAATAAGCTAAATAAGTTAACAATAGCAAATGGTCCAAGGTTGGCAGAAAAAACCTAGATACCATTTTATCCAAACTCAATCTATCGGATATACAACTAGAAGCCCTGAGCATCAGTCAAAAATATACCACCATATTACTGAAATACGACACCTTGGATTACATAATTAAAAACTACCATTACAACAACTCTGATTTTACCAAAGGAAATATCCAAAGCCTAAATCACAGCCACATTAAAAAAAAAAGCAATGTCTCAATTCTAATATCTAAAAGAAGTAAAGGAATTAACAAACAACAACAACAATATCCATATATCTTCTTCCAATAAGGGTGGGGGAATTGTAATCATGAACGAACTCATCTACTAACAAAAACAGAGACCTCATTGACGATGACAATATATACGAAAAAGTAAACGCAAACAAAACAACAAAAGAAATACAAAAATTCAATAGAGACATCAAGAAATTACTTTAAAAAAAAGACATCTCCTGACTAAAACTTATTGTATACCATCCAAAAACACCCATATTATACGGACTACCAAAACACATAAACCAGACATTTTTTTTTCAATTGGAGCAGATAGTCTAAACTATTGCCCAGTTCACACTCCACCCACGTCTATTGAACAGGTGAAGAGGATCATCCCATGTTTCCTGTTTTGGTTGTGGTTTCCGGTTTTTCTCTTTTCCAATCTTTTCACTCTTTTTTTTTATTTTTATTTATTTTTTTTTTTTCAATTGGAGTAGATAGACTAAACTATCGCCCGGTTCGCACTCCACCCACGTCTATTGAACAGGTGAAGAGGCTCATCCCTTGTTTCCTGTTTAGGTTGTGGTTTCCGGTTTTTCTCTTTTCCAGTCTTTTCACTCTTACGTAGCCCCCTGCACATCAGTGGCGTTTTCGCCTTGCTTGGGGTGATATGATTTTAAAAAAAATACCAATGAAAACTATCATATCAAAAATAAGCAGTGCCTCACATAAACTAGCCTGCAAACTCAGCAAAATCCTAATACCACTCCTCGGCACAATCAGCCTGTCACACACACACACACACACACACATATATATAATTCTTGTGATCTCTTTAACAAATTAAAAACATAGACATCAAAAACAAATATATGACCAGTTTAGACATAAAATCTTAATATACTAACGTCCCTATAGAGAAGTGCCTAAAAACACACTTAAAAATAAAAACAAAATTACCTCTTCATATGCATAAAATAATAAAACTATGCCATCTAATCACTAAACAATGCTTCTTTACTTTCAATGACCACTTCCATAGACAAAAATTTGGTTTACTGATGGGATCACCTCTCAGCGGCATCCTTGCTTGTCTATTCTTGGAGTTTCTATAAAAGGAGCTATTCAAAAACATTCTACCACCAAACTCTTCCTATTTCAGATACACAGACGACTCCCTACTATTCTTCTTCTATGTGCCATATCCCTTCCGGACGTAGGTGATCATGGCCTTCCACATCTGTCTATCTCTGGTGGCTCTTAGCACGTTTTCTCCTGTTACCCAACCCAAGTTTTTTTTTCATCTTTGATGATATTGTCCAGCATTCACTACCATATTGAAAAACAGACATCATATAGCAATCCAGTAATCTCTTCTTTGCTTCTATCAAAATCTTTGTGACTTTTAATACTCAGCTCGGCTTCTGGAATGCGTTCTTCGCCATGCCAGTTCGCCTTCGGACCTCAGTGAAAGTTGCAATAGTCAAACTGAATAGAAACAAAGCAGCTGGACCAGACGGCATTGCAATAGAGATGCTGACAGCTTTGGAAGATTACGGTATAGAGAAAATTGCAGAAATAATAAAAGAAATTTACCACAATGGAGTAATACCAGAAGACCTAAGCAGATCAATCTTCATAGCTCTGCCAAAGAAGCCAGGCGCAAACGAACGCGAACTCCACCGAACAATCAGTTTAATGAGCCACATAAAGAAACTCATTGTCCGAATCTTGATGAATAGAGCGAGAAGCAGAATCAGGCCAGAAATAGGACAAGAACAGTGCGGTTTCGTCAAGGACACTGGAACAAGGAATGCGATATTTATGCTTAGAAAATCAGAAAGAGTGAGGAAAATGAAAAAGGACGGCGGCCTATGTTTTGTAGACTATGCCAAGACGTCCGACAAAGTACGCCACAAAGAATTGATAGAAATGTTCAGCAACCTCGACATATTTGGGAAAGACATAAGAGTAATCAAGAACGTCTACTGGCAGCATATATATGTGTGTGTGTGTGTGTGTGTTGCCACCCCACATGTAAATTCATGAAATTTTAAGAAATTAAATTTTGTTTCAATATTTTTTATTAGTTAAGCGCATGACTCTTTGGCGAATGTAAAATGTTTTCCAAAAAGTTGACTGTTTTTCTGAAAATCTACTTCAAATAGTACAATAAAAAAATGCAATAAACTATGACATTATTTAATTAGATAATTACTTTTAAAAATATATATATTAAGGGCATTATAGTCTAAAGAAAAAAATTGATGAATAATAAATTTTTCCAAGAATTGTTTTCATTTTTTTTTTCATAATAATTTATGAAATTTCAAATTTTTAAAAAATTCTACAAAGCCTTGTTGCAGTTACGTTATTAAGTTATTAAATTCATATTATATTTACTAATTGAACATTGAAAAGTTTAATATAAGTCAATGAGTCAATAAATTTTTAAAATATGTGTGTGTGTGTGTGTGTGTGTGTGTGTGTGTGTGTGTGTGTGTGTGTGTGTGTGTGTGTGTGTGTAAAGCTTTTTTAAAGTATGTATTTTTCTATGCTATATTAAAAGGTCATATGTTTCACAATTTCTTTCCTTACAGGAAAAAAAATTGGACAATTATGTCAATTCTGGTCAACCATACTTGGCTGTCATCAGCAATCTGGCTGTCATCGATCATTCGCACCTTACTCAGTTCACACCTCGGTGATGAAGAAAAATACTTTTATTCAAAATTTCAAGCTATAAACAAGTAATAATTCTTGTGTAAATCAGATTAATTTAACTTTAAATTTGCTATTTTTTTTTAATAACATGTCACAAATATATATTTTAGTTTTGCAAGATTTTTAAAACCGAGAATTAACTCTTTTTTCAAATTGTCGGCCACTGTCGGTTATAACATGCAGCGTGTTTATAAAAGCCTCAGCTACACTAGCTGCAGTGATTTCGCTGATAGGTTGTGCTTCTACTCAACGAGTTGTGCGGTCAATACATGTGAGGATATATCTATACGGGCTGATTTAACTGCGATTTGGGCTTTTTATTGATGGAAGTGGTCCTACTATATCTATGTGGACTGTGCGAAATCTAGCTGATCGTATTTCTAATGTCTGTATAGGTGATTTTGTATGTTTGTAGACCTTTGCCTGCTGGCAGGCTGTGCATGATGCACAAAAGTCTTTGATTGATTTATCCATGTTTGGCCAGTAATATCTAGCTTTAATCATCTTAATGGATTATTTAATGTCAGGGTGATTTATGGAATGGATACTATAGAATATGGACTCACGCAATTTAGATGGAACAAAAGGTCTGTGGTAAGACGTTGATAAGTCACACCATATAAATTGGTTATCTCCAGGTATGGTGAATTTTTTTAAGTTCTGAAAAGATTGAATTTCTGTATCACATGCCTGTGCTTCTGCAAGTGCAGGTAAATCACACGCATCTATTTGTACAGCAAGAGTTGGTCGTGATAGACAATCAGCAACTATATTCTGACTACCTTTTACATGTTCAATATCTGAAATAATTTCTGTCAGGATAGCTAATTGCCGTTGTTGTCTGTCTGATTTAGCGGGGTTTAAACTATAAAATGCACCACACAATGGCTTATGGTCAGTTAAAAGTAGCACTTTGGCGACCTTCTATGAGGTGACAGAAGCACTGACAAATAAGCTTCTAAAAGTTCGCGATCGAATGTAGAATATCTCATTTGTGTTTGTGTTAATGTTTTAGAGAAAAATCCGATCGGCATTGGATTTCCTTCCACCATTTGGTGCAATGCCGCACCGACAGCATAATTACTACTGTCAGTGACTATTGATAATTTGTACAGTTAGGTTCAGGGTGAGCTAATGAGGATGTATCATTAAGTTCCTTAATTACAGAATTGAAAGATTGTCGTTCAGATTCATCTAATGTGAACGAGTCTTTAGGAGATAATCTCATTCTCTCAGATAGGGGTAAGACTATCTCTGAAAATTTTAGTATTAATTTTTTATAAAATCCTACCATTCCAAGAAATCTGCGTAGCCCTTTTGCGTCCTTAGGGTAAGGAAAATATTTTAATTCTTCTATTTTACTAGTTGTAGGTAAATGCCATCTACGCTAATATGAAAGCCTAAGAAATCTAGGGAAGTCACATTGAAAACAGATTTTGTGGCTGAAATTTTTAAATTGTGTTCATTTAAAATATTAAAAACAGTTTCAATGTCTTTTTTATGAGAAATCTCATCATTGCTGAAAATTAAAATGTCATCAATATAGATAAAAACACAATCAATGTCTTCAAAATTTTGTCCATATACCGTTGAAATGTAGCTGACGCATTTTTTTAATCCAAACGGCATATAATTATATTCATAAAGACCAAATGGGGTGGTGAGAGCAGTTTTTGCTACATCGTCCAGATGCATTTTAATTTGGTGGTAGGCTGAAATCAAATCAATTTTGGAGAATCGTCGTTTGTTCGCAAGTTTTGCTGAAAAAGAGTTTATATTTGGTATAGGGTACCTGTCAGTCTTGGTTATGCTATTGAGAGAACGATAGTCTCCACAACATGTAAATCCTCCGCTTTGTTTAGATACTATATGTAGTGGGCTAGACCACTCGCTTTTGGAAAGGGAAATCACTCCGTCGTTTTGTAGGGTTTTAAATTCGCTACGCGCGGCATCCAGTTTTTCTACATTAAGCCGCCTGGGTTTTGCAAATACTGGCGTATGGCTTCCTGTGTCAATTCTGTGGTAAACGCCGCAGTGTTTTTTGTTACTGTTCTTATGTGGTGTGATTAGGTTCGGATATTTTTCTTTAATCATGTTCCGTATGAATGACGGGATCTCCGTTTCATTTACGACTAGATTCACCGCTGATGCAGATATTTTTAAACTCTTTCTCTGGGTTGTTGTAGAATTGTAAATGGTTTTGTTACTGCAGTCTACTATTAGACCAAACTTGTTGAGGAAATTCAGTCCAAAGAGTGGGTTGGTGATATCAGCGATCACGAATGTCCAAGTAAAAGATCTCCTTAAACTGGGTATTCCAATTTTCAAACTAGCTTGTCCGTAGCATTTCATTTTCTCCCCATTTGCAGTGGATAGGGATATGGGAGTCGGTTTTAATGTAATACAATTTACTGCAGAAGTTGGTAATATTGAGATACTTGTGCCAGTATCTACAATAAATTTTAATTTGCTAGCCCCTAATTTTGCGGTAATTTCTAATAGTGGTGAACCTCGTGGGACTGAACTTGTTCGCCCTATTAGTTTTCTGAATCACTTCCGGTAGGTGTTGCTGGTCGGGAACTAGGCAACATTTGTAGACTGTTCTTTTTGGGCCATTTACACCAAGGTTTACATGTTCTTGCTTCATTGGCGAAATAAATATGTGCTCTGCAAATTTTTGTCCGTTGGTTATTCCGATACGGCCTGACATTTAGTGGCACTGAAGTGTCTTGGCTGTATTTTCCTTTATAATTTGTTTGTGAGTTATTCTTAGTAGATAAGGGTCGCTGAACAACAAATGCCTTATCGTTATTCAATAATGGCATCAATTCATCTGCTAACGTGCCAAGTTGGGTATGGTTTAAATCTTTTTGCGAGGCTATTACTGGAGCTATTGTTGACGGTAATGCCTGCAGGAATTTGTGTCTCACAATGTCGTCGCTAATACCTATCCGTTTAGCTACGGATAGCATTTCGTGCAAATATGTCGACGGTCGTCCTGAAATAGTCGTAGCCGACATTAATTTTTCTAGAAGCTCCGGTTTTGTTTGTTCGTGAGCTTCTATCAGAGTCCGTTTTAATTCCTCGTAGTCTTGTGATGCGAGAGTAACATTTGGTAGTTTACCCACTTCTTCGGCTGGTAACGACGATATTACTGTATAAAACTTTTTTTCGATGCTGTCACATTTCGCAAGTGAAACTGGGCTTCTAATATCGTAAACCATCCATTTACAGCAGTTTCCATGAATTCCGGTGCCTTGATATTGACTTGATGAGTCATTCCTCTCCTGTCTGCTCCATTTATCCTTTTATATGTGTATATATATATTTTGTATATGAGGTTGCTTTCTGTTCGTATGTCGTGGTCACCACTGTTGTGTTGCTTCGTTTTGGTATAATTAAAAGATAACACAAACTTGAATTAATGATGTTTATTTTTGGTATAAAACTTTAGGTTTTTACATCAAGTTACAACCTTTAAATTTTGTGTGGATACAGGAGCAGACTAGCTAAATTCTCTTCACTGTGGGATGCTAGTATAGTAAACGAGCCTATCCCTTCTGGACTTATTGTAATTTTCATATTTCATAATTGTCTTCTAAATCTCATTTATATTTGATATTTAATATAATATTTATCTTCTCTATAAGGTATTGATTTTAAGATTTTTTTTTTTTTTTTTTTGGCGTACAAAATTTCTACTCTTCCAAATCTTGAGAGTCTTATCTCATCAGGGTGTTTTGCTTTTATATTATGTCAAATAAATAAAAAAAATAAGAAAAAGAGGCAGTTAATTGGGTCTTTTAGTTTTATTCTTTATCTTAACATTAAAACCACCATTAATTCATATACACATTATTTTTACTAGGATGTTAATTATATCATACATACTATCAGTATAGTATTAATTAAAATAAACGCAAAATTAACATTATTTCAAATTTTAATTAAATATATTTTACAATGTATCTATATGCTATAGTAAAGTTTGTAAATGATTAAAAAAAATCTCTGTTACAATTGAAATAAGAATAAAGTCAAGCACCAACCTAAGAAGTAAATAACAGTGCTAAATGCTTAGGAAAGGATCAAACTAAGAAAGAAGGAAAAAACAAAAGGCAAACACCTCCTTAAGCAGTAATTAGCAGACTCAATGGCTATCAAAACAGAGTAAAAATCAAACTGAAAAAAAAGGTAAAATCAAACGGCCAACACCTACCATAGCATTAAATAACAGTGCTCAATGTGTGTTATATATCGACAAACAACAACACGCATATATATAAAAATATAAAGTTATATTTTTATTAATGACGATGAACCGTGTAGCATAGGGAACAGAGAATTGAGAGAGCGCGCTTCTAATGGGTTGACGGGAGTGTAGTCTTATCTGTTGTGTCTCTCTCTTCACCGGCCGATCTCTGTTGCTCCTCTACTGGCGAATCCGTGTGCCGAGGTCTTTTTATAATCTTCCAGAACCGGGACTTTTTCTTCCGGTTTTGCCTCGCCCACGCACTCCCACGTAATTCTCAGAGACAGCTGTTCTGTTTGCCTCTGTAGTTATTTCCGCTGCTGCCGGAAATAAGGTCAAACGACATCCGTTCCTTTCAACGACTGGAAACACCCTCGCTTGCATCAGCCTTCCTCGGGTGGGGCCAGATTGTTATATTACATGTGTACGCTATCCAAACAGAGCAAATAATCAATCTAAGAAAAAAGGTAACATCAAAAGACAAATGCCTATCTAAGCAGAAAATGACAATGCTCAATGCGTAGGCAGTCCAAACAGAGCAACAAATATGTTATGTTTCACATTTCTTTGTGCGTAGTGGTAGTCGTAGTGTCCTTTGTGACGAAAAAGTTTCCCTTCCTTACCTCTTCAGTTATTCTCTGTTTATACCTGCCCATTAATTTGCATACAATACTACATCTCTCCGAACCGGAGAGGTCGTACACCCTTGTTTATACTTTTACTACTCCTGATTATTTTTGTATTGTATTGTATTGTATTCCTCTTGTCTTTCTTGTTTTCTCTTTAATGGTGAACTTGGTCTCTCTTTATTTTCTTCTTCATATTCGTCTGTCTTTTCATTCTCAAAAAATTCTTCCATTTCCTGCTCTGTTCTACTTTTGTAATTTTCTGCCTCTTCTTGTTCCTGACCTTCCATTTCCACATCATCTAGTTCGTTTCTGCTTCTCAACTGATCTGCATATGTCAGTATATGTTGTCCCTTTTTCACAAGTATAGCCGTGTTGTATCCTTTTGTATCAGGAAATGTGCTTCTTCTGAATTCGCCTTTTAATTCTTTCTATACCATACCATTTCTTTCGTTGCAAAGGACATAGTTATGAGAGCTCTGATTTATCTTCCCAATAATGCCAAAGGGCTCAGTTTCCTTCCCGCATGTGAAATGGATCTGTAACTGAGGAGCGTTTTTGGTAAATATGCTTCTATGTTTTCATTAAGTGGTAAGAATTCTTTCAATTGCATTTACACCGTTTCTACCATTCTTTTCACAATGCCATTAAATTGTAGGAGATATGGTGGTGTCTTGTATGGGATGCATCCAATTTGTTTTAACCACGTACATAAGTTCTCAAACAAATTCGGGTGCATTGACGATGACTATTGTCTGGGGTACTTTATTCCTTGAGAATATAATTCTTAGTATTTACTTCATTGTGATGGTTTTTCTATCTTTTACTATGATAATTTCTGACCATACTGAATATGAGTACATTAATAATAAGAATAATAACCTATCTCTGATATGTGCTTATCCTTGACAATGTGACTTCTGACAATTCTTTTTTGCAGTTAAATATAAATTCTAATTGTTTGTGGTACAATTTTAATTAGAATCTTTTTCATATCAAAAAGTTTCGTGCCCTTTCCATGCTCCATACAATTACTAGCGCTTCTTTTTCAATATTTGAGTAGTTTCTACTGACGTTAACCTTCTTGATATGTACATGATTGGGTGTACTTCTTGTGATAAAACAGCAGCAATCGCCTTTTCACTTGCGTCAGTTACACTGATGCAAAAAAAATTATTTTTGTGGGTCAAAAACTTTTATTAGTAGTTTGCTTCTCAGAGTATTCTTTGGTGTCTCCAAAGCGATAGTTTACTTGTGAGTCCAGTCAAATTCCTTTTTTTTTGGTTTTTTTTTTAGTTTTTGGTTTTTTAAGCGTAATTTTGCAAATGGCTCTATTATGTCGCTGTATCTTTGTATGTATTTACTATAAAAGCTATTAGTCACAAAAAGGATTCTAATTCTTATTTATTTGTTGGAACAACTATTTCTGTTATTGTCTTTGTCAGCATATCGTCGGGTGATATACCTTTTTTATATTTGATATCCTAAGTATCCAAAGTCAAAATTACATTTATCTTTGTTTATGGTCAAACCTGAATTTTTTAATCTCACTAAAATTTGCTATGTTTTATATTTTAATTCTTATTCAGTTCTCACCCCTACACCTATATCACCCTGGTATATTATTACATTCTTTATTTTTCCTAATAAGACTCTTTCAATTTCTTTTTGAAAAATATGGCTGAAAGTTTTTATACCAAACGGTAAACGAATCCATCTTGATAAGCCTATAAAGATGTTAATCGTGGTTATTTCCTTGAATTTCTTGTTAATTTCTTTTTGATTGTATGCTTACTTAAGATCAATTTTTGCAAAGTACTCCATTTTTTTAAATTCGTAGCTCACCGTTTCGATATTGGCAAAGGAAACGTGTCTGAACCTATTTGGTGATTTACCCCTATCTTGTAATCAACAGATATCCTTAAATCTCTGTCGGGTTTCTTTGTCGCTGCTATCGGTGACGCCCAATTACTACCACCTGAGTTACTCTTGTTGTATTATTTTGTTTAATTTGGCTACTACCAAAGGAAGGATATGAATTTAAACTGTTCTTGACTCTATACTTTGGGTGACAGTTTTCCTTTAGTTGAATGCTTGCTTTATTTATAGACTTTCAATAATTCTATTTAATTTCATTCTGCTTCTATGGAATTGGTTAGTCTCACTGTATCTACTTTTCATACATCAATCCTTAATAATCCGTGATTTTTTTTTTCATGCTACAGGTGTAATGGGAATTATTTCAAAACGTTTGTCGGCTTCAAAATTGCCTTGAAATGTACACACTATTCTTATGAACGTTCCATCAAATTGTTTTAATTGTACGTAGCTTTTTTTTTAGGCGGTCCTAAAATCATTCATAAATCTTACTTTTCTGTATTCATTGTAAATATTTCAGCTTCTTCTTCGTAGAGAGTTTAAACAGTTTTGACTTTTTCTATTCGCTTTTCGTATTTGCATACGTTCTGAAAATGGTTTCTATTTTTACAATTTGAACATATTTTTCCTAGAGCTGAACTTGACTCTCTCTCGTGATTTTTTCTACAAAATCTACATTTAATTATGGATTTGGTCTTGTTCATCCTGTATATCTCGAATTCTTCTTTTGGTTGATTAAATTCTCTAATCAACTCTAATCAAGTTGCAAAAACTCGACGCTAGCTTCCAATTCATTCTGCTACTCTGTAGACATTCTCTAGTATTTTTTTTTCGTTTGTGGTTTTGGTCTTACAAGCCTTCAATTAACCTAAGAAGAATCAATTCATCTTCTATAGTCATATCCTGTGCTTCCAGTTTTTCAAATTCACAATGCTTGGCTCGTTCTTTTAACCTTTTAAATATTGTCTCATTTGGTGCCTGTCTTGTTTCTAAAAACTTGGTTCTTTCAGCGATTACCAATCATTTTTCTTTTTTTTCTTTTTTTTTTTTGGTCTTATGTTCTTTTTTTATAATTTCCACAATTTCTGCAATGTCATTTCTTCTAATTCGCTCGGGCAACACATTGTCGAAATTTTCTTCACAGCTTCGCACCCATCTGTAGCAAGAAATAAATCAGTTATCTTATTTTCTCCTTTGTCGGTCTTCGTGTCTCTTAATTTTTTATTGTTCTAAATGAAGCAAAAGTCCTTATCCATATTCCTATGTTCTGAGTCATCCAGTAAATTTAAAGATCCTATCGGCAATGCCATTGTTATGTTTTGCATTTCTTTGTGCGTAGTGGTAGTTGTAGCACAGTTCTTCATGTCCTTTGTGATGACAGAGTTTTCTCTTTCTTACCTCTACAGTTATTCTTTATTTAGACATACCAGTTAATTTGCATACGATACTACAATATCAAACTAGAAAGGAATGTAAGACTAAAAGGAAAATATCAACCTATCTGATAAATAACAGTGCTTAATGCCTAGGCTATCCAAACAGATCAATGTATTAATCTAAGAAAGAAGAAAGGCCTAATGTTCAGCACTTACCGAAGCAGTAAATAACAGTTCTCAATACCTAGGCTCTTCAATCTGAGCAAAAAATCTACACAAGAAAGAAAAAAGGCCAAAAAGTCAACACCTACTTAATCAGTAAATAACAGTGCTGAATGCCTAGGCTATCCAGACAGAACAAAGAGTTAAACCAAGAAAGAAGGTAAGACCAAAAAGTCAATACCTCCCCAAGCAGTAAATAACAGTGTTCAATGCATAAGCTATACAGACAGAGCAAAATATCAACCTAAGATTGGCCAAGATGTCAACACCTATTAAGCAGTAAATAACAATGCTCAATGTCTAGGCTAACTAGAAGGAATAGTAAGAGAAAGGCCTAATGCCTAGGCTAACCAGACATAGCAAAATATTAACCAAAGAAAGAAAAAAGGTAAAACAGTCAAGACTTACCTAAGCAGTAAATAATCTTGCCCAATATCTGCACTATCCAAACAAAGCAAAGAATTAAAGTAAGAAAATAAGGTAAGACCAAAAAGCCAACACTTACCTAAGCATTAAAAAATAATGCTCAATGCAAAATATAAACCTTAGAAAGATGAAAGGCCAAAAGTCTAACACATACCTAAACAGTAAATAAGAGTGCCCAATGCCTAGGCTATCCAGACAGAGCAAAAAATCAACCTAAGAAAGACCAAAGGCCAACATCTACTTAAGCAGTAAATAACAGTTCTCAATGCCTAGGCTATCCAGACAGCACAAAAAATCAACCTAAGAGAGTCCAAACGTGAACATCTACCTAAGCAGTAAATAACAGTTATCAATGCCTAAGCTGTCCAGTCAGAGCAAAAAATCAAAATTAAAAAACAAAATTTTTTTTTGTTTCACCCATGTTCAATTTTCTTAATTTTTTTGATTTCAGATTATTTTTATTTTTTATTTTTTCTGTTTCTATAGATTAATGTTTAATGAATGTTTTTTTTTTGTTTTTTTTTATGTAAAATATTGCATAACGTTCTATCTCCTGCTCTGTGTCTCTGTTTTCCTCTGGGTCTCTTAAACTAAAGGTCATTCGAAGTTATCCAAGAAAGACAGTAAAAGATTGTCTTTGAGAAATTATGAAAAGTCAAAGAAAATTTCCAGCTTTTTTTTTTCAACTGGTAACGAAATGCTAATCTGGGGAATTAACATATCTTCCTCTGCACGACTAGTTATTTGAACTTATACTAAGTATATATATACTTAATATTCATATTCTTCTTTCTCTCACCCACCCGGTTTTTTGGGGTTTTTTTTTTTGTACAGGATGTTAGCAGCCCGGTAGGATAAAAAATTAAACCTACAAAGAGTGGAAGGACTCTTAAGAAGTCAACAACCAGCTAACTAGAGGTGGTGTCTCAATAAATCACCGCGGAGATGACAACAGGATACCACTTCACTATCTATCTATACTGTGTATAATCATGGCTTTGCAACATAAATATAAGAAACCTAACAGCGTAAAGGGGGTTGCTTCCAAAGTAAGCAACTCCTTGCCAGGTAAGGACCAACATGAGCAACAAGTGTCACCTGACCATCATCCAGCGACTGTTAGCACCAATGGCAAAAAGGGGACATTTTTTCCCAAAATTTGTCCCTTGCCCGGGAAGAAAAGACATGAGCAACAGGTGTCTCTGGACCGTTACCCTGCAACTGTGCACAACAAAGAAAGAATTACCTTGGGGACATGGAATGTCGGCACGCTCAACAACTGCAGACAACTAGAGAATGTCAAGCAGGAAATGAACAGACTGAACATCAATATTCTGGGAATATGCGAAACTAGATGGCCAAACAATGAAGACTTAGGCAGTAACAACCACAGGATAATATATGCAGGAGGTAAAAATAACAAAAAAGGAGTCAGCTTAATACTGGACAAAGAAATGAAGAAATGCATTCTGGGATACTGCCAGTTCTCTGAAAGAGTTCTCCTAGTCAAACTGAAAGCAAGACCGTTCAACATAGCAACTGTAGTCATCTATGCCCCAACAATGCAAAGCACTGAATCTTAGAATCTTGCCAAAGTAGGCAAGGAGAGGGAAGGCATGACAACTGGCAACTTTGGATTAGGAATCTGCAATGAATGAGAAGAAAAATGGGTCCAATGGTGCACAGCAAATGACCAGGTAATAACTAACACCTGGTTTTAAGGACACCGACAATGTCTATGGACATGGAGAAACCCAGGAGGCGACAAGAAAAACCAGATAGAATACATAGCCATAAACAGGAGATTCAGAAATGCAGTGGTTCAATGCAAAGCCTATCCAGGCATTAACTGTGGAAGTGACCACATCCTAGTCATCTGCAAACTAAAGGTGAGACTCAGGAAATTGAAGAAGCCCAGTGCAGCACCAAAAATGAAATACAACATGCTCATGAAAGACCTCAACCTACAGAAAGGATACACTAACAGCATGAAAATCAAATACGAAAAACAAATTGAGAAATGACACTCAAAATGGGACTCACTAAAGGAAGTGATAGTGACATCAGCAAACAACATTGCTCCAAAAGAAATTAGTCACAGAAGGAAGACAAGCGGATGATAGAAGAGAGTCTTGACATGATGCAAAGGAGACAGAAAATGATGTCAAGACATGGAATGGAGTACAGGAAACTACACAAGGAAATAAGGAAAAATGCAGGCAGGCTAAAGAGGAATGGCTCAGTGACAAACGTGCAGAAGTAGAGAAATTGAGCAGAACTAACAAAGCAGACATGCATAAAGAGATAAAAGAGCTGACAGGACAAAAAACCTGCTCCTCAACAGGATGCATAAAATCCAGGCATGGAACAATCATATTGGAGAAATAGAAAATACTCCAACGATGGGAAGAATACATAAAAGATCTTTTTCATGACAAGAGAGAGCAACCAATAATACACAAAGATAAGTACGGACCGGAAATATTAGTCTGAAGTGGAATCTGCAATAGCCAAACTGAATAGAAACAAAGCAGCTCAACCAGATGGTATAGTAATAGAGCTGCTGATAGCCCCGGAAAAATTTGGCATAGAGAAAATTACAGAAATAATAAATAAAATTTATAATAGTAGTGTCATACCAGATAACCTAAGCAAGTCGATATTCATAGCACTGCCTAAGAAGCCAGGAGCAAACAAGTGCATACTTCACCAAACAATCAGTTAAATGAGCCACATTACAAAACTGATTGTCTAAATCCTGATGAATAGAGTGAGAAGAGAATCAGGCCAGAGATAGGACAAGAACAGTGAGGGTTCATCAAAGACACTGGAACAAGGAACGCCATATTTATTATTAGGATACTCTCCGAAAGGGCAATACAAATGAAGAAGGACTATGTTTTATTTATTATGCAAAGGCATTCAACAAAATACAACACAAAGAATTGATGGAGATGCTCAGCAGCCTCGACATATTTGGGAAAGACATAAGAGTAGTCAAGAATCTCTACTGGCAGCAAACTGCCAGCATACAGACAGGTAACGATTTCAGCAGATTTACAAAGACAGAAAGGGGCGTAAGACAAGGATGTGTCTTTTCACTAGATCTATTCAACTTGTACAGCAAGACTATTCTGAGGACCCTAGAAATTATACCAGGATTCATCGGAGGCCACAATTTAAGCAACATAAGATACGCAGATGATAGAGTGCTGATAGCAGACACTGAAAGAAAACTACAAGACCTCCTACAGAAAGTTGCTGAAGAGAGTGAAAAGAAAGGATTACAAATAAACTGCAAGAAAACCAAATGCATGGTCATCAGCAAAAAGCCCAAAATGTCAAATACAGGTTGGGGATACTAAAATCAAGCAGGTACAAAAATTTAAATATCTGGGAAGTATTCTAACAGAAGACGGAAAGTGCGACATAGATATCCAAAGGCGAATTGGCATAGTGAAGAAAGCATTTCAGAAGTTGAGTAAAGTATCAAGAAACAGGACAATTTCACTAGAAACAAGGAAGAGAGTACTGGATTGCTATGTGATATCAGTTCTTCAATATGGCAGTGAATACTGGACAATATCGGCAAATTTGAAGGAAAAACTTGAAACAACTGAAATGTGGTTCTACAGAAGGATGCTGTGAATATCATGGATCGAGCATGTGAGCAATAATGAGGTTTTGGAAATGATGGAAATGAAAAGGAAATTAATACTGAGCATCAGGAAGAGACAACTAAAGTTCCTGGGACATGAAATGAGTTAGGGGGCTTGGAGAACCTGATACTAACAGACCAGATAGAGGGAAAAAGAGACAGGGGAAAGCAGCAGATAACATATTTGAAGGACCTGATCAGGTGGATAACAGAACAAGGGTTGCATGGTGTAACAGGAGATAGTGTGCTGAGAGCCACCAGGGATGTGGAAAGCCATGATCGCCTACGTCCTGAAAGGACAAGGCACATAAAAGAAGAAGAAAGATTAAAAGTCAAACACCTACCTAAACAGTAATTAACAGTTCAATATGTTGATTATTCAGAGAGATGAATAAATACACAACAAAACATAGATAAACTTTAGATTTTCTTTTCTTTGTTTTTTTTTTTGTTTTTTTTTTTTTGTTTTTTAGATGAGTGGGTTGAAGGCTTTTCACTACCACCTTGTATTTGATGATTTTAAATACTTTTACCTTGCACTCTTAACCTTTCCAATTGGAAATACTCTTATCTGGAAAGACTGATACAGAAAAACAGTTTTTCTAAACTCTGTAGAGGTATTTTATTTTTATCATGTCAGGACAACTACAATGAATAGGCCACTGAAAAGCTTGCTAAAGATAGGACAATTAACACCCAGATATTCCATACACCAATGTGTATTGACATTGTGTTTAATTGCAAACAAAGCTAATAAATATTCAAACAAATATTTTTGCTTTCTTTTCAGATGAAAAGTATCATAATTAAAAATAATTCATATCCAATTAATCAAATACCTTATTGTTCTGTTCTTTAATGAACACTTCATGGTCTTCTTGATTAATATTGAAAGCCTAAAATAAAGAAAACAAAAAAGAAAATATATTCATTAGATAGACCGGCTGCTAATATAAATAAAAAAAAAAAACAATTTATTAAATCTTGGCATTATTAGCCAATCAAAAAAGTAGTAATTTTTTAAAGAAGAAATGATTTATCTTTTGGACCATTATTACCGATAAGGAGTGTTTTAAATTGGGAATATGTCTTTGATGTGATAACACTTGGATATATATATGTACCAGTCTATTCCAGTCAACATAACTGCTAAGATTTATTTAATCCCTTAAAGATAACAGTGCCAATAATATCTTTTAATTCTAAACTATTTATATATACACCTCTGTTCATACATTGAGCATTGTTTTATTAACACCTGAATAATATTATTATACATATGTGCGTCCTCATATTTATATTTATTAATTACATCAATATATATGTATATATGTATATGATGATCAATGGTGTATTATGTATGGGTCGATTGTATTATTCTAATGATTACTGGGTGGGCAGTAATGGTTATATTTCAAATTATTCTAGGGGTGATTGAGTAGAAATAATGACAACACAGCACAGATGTCCTGAAGATTGCACTTAAGCATAGTACAGACAGTCACTGCTGGGTGTTGACCACAATGTCCACTTTTATATTTACATATCCCTAATATTGAATACTTTAACCCATAAATATTGCACACCTTAAGACCATATTTTTATTACATATATATATATAGAGAGAGAGAGAGATAGAGAGAGAGAGAGAGAAAGAGAGAGAGAGAGCGCAATGTATAAATTGCCAACATTTTATATTTTTATTTTCACACATGCACGTTGTTTTTTTTATTCTATCAACTGCACAGTGTAGTATAGGGTCAGTTGGGCACTGTTTGTGAGAAGAAGAGCTCCATGATGCAAGTCACACCAAAAATTTGGAAACGCTATTCCACTCTTGTCAGAATCTCCAATACGAACATTTCAGAGTGTTTAGATGTCAGTGCAGAAGATTAAAAAAGAGTTGGATGAATCTAATGGTGATTACGAAAGTGTTTGGAGTGATCCCTAGTGGTGGCGACATTATGTCTTCATTCATCTTTTCCCAGGGCCTCAACATGGAGGCCTACATCAACTGCCTTGAGATGACAGTTCTGTCTTGGATCAAGTGGGTGGCTGCTGGAAGACCCTATATCTCGCAACAGGACTCTGCCCCATGCCACACAAGTAGGAGAATCCACACATGGCTGTCAGACAATTTCTGTGATTACATCACCTCCTACAGCTGGCCACCTAACTCCCCAGACAAGACCCTTGATTTTTAGGTGTGGGGCACAGATGAACTGAAGGCAAAGATTATGGCAGCATTCACCAACTTAAACAAGGAGACCATCTAGAAGAGTTCCAAGAAATTCCAAAGTCATGGTTAAATCAATAGAGAGTTCATTGAATGAATTTACATTTTAGTATTTCAAGAGCTTTTTCTGTAATTTTATTAAATATATCTGTTAGAATGAGATGTCAGTTTATTTCCAATAATGTAATTTAGACAACAATTCATCCATCACACTCTATATATATATATATATAAGAAAAAAGTGCAAGAAGCCATGAATGTTTTGAATTATTATTTTGGCCAACGAAAGGTGAATGATTCCCAAAATGAAAGATATAATGAGCAAATGTTAAAAAAAACCAACAAAGAAACACACACGCACATATGAACTTCCTGACCTGCTCACCAACCACTTATCTATAAAAACATAATAATTTGGCCATCAGAAAGACAAACGAATCTTGATATGCAAAGTCACAAGTTTATTCACCTGAAGAGAGCCAATTTTGGATTCAAAACACATGTAGCGACACAAATCCCATTATGACATTTAATATATCATAGAAAAAGCAAGTAAGATTAATAATAATAATAATAATAATAATAATAACAATCAATCTACACTTTAAACAAACCGTTCATGGCTTCTCGCACTTGTTTCTTCTATACCAATTTCTCTCGTTGGAACAACCTCTATTTCCGTTTCAATATTTATATATATATATATATATCGAAATTTGAATATATTCCAATTAGTATGTAATTAGACAGAGAGATTGGGATCAAATATGGATCGGAATCTGACATAATGATAAGATAAAGAACAAATAACAAACATTTAGCACATCACTCAATAAACCCTGGGCCTTGCTAATAAAACAACAACTATTAGATAAAATTTGACTTTATTCATCAGCATAATCTCCTTTTAGATACACTGATTTCAACACTTCTCTAACAATTCAATGCCTTTTTTTGTAGAACTCTTTGTCTTTGGCCTCAAAATACGCCCCAGTTTCCAATATCACTTCTTCATTGGAGCCATATCTCTTTCCCTGGAGCATTCTTTTGAGGTCTGCAAATACCCAGTGGACACTGGGGGCCAGATGTAGAGAATAGGGTGGATGCGGAAACAATTCAAAGTGCAATTCATGTAGTTTTGCCATCGTTGCAATCGACTTAAACGGTGCATTGTCTTGGTGAAAGATTACTTTTTCTTCTTTATTTGTGGCCAATTTTTGGCAACTTTTTTCCTTCAAACTCACCAATAATGCTATATAATATTCACTATTGATAGTTCTTCCTTTCTCAAAATAATCGATGAACAAAATATCTTGCACATCTCAAAATACAGAAACCAAAACCTTGCCTGCTGATGTTTGCATCTTTGGTCACTTTGGAGGGCTTTCACCTGCTGTTGTCCACTCAAATGACTGGCAATTTGACTCTAGAGTGAAGTGGTAGATCCATGTTTTATTCATTGTCACATATTTATGCAAAATCTCCTTGTTGTATTGAAACTTTTGCAAACAACACTCTGAATCGTCAACGTGTTGTTGTTTTTTATTGACTGTGAGCAAACGTGGCACCCACTTTTAACACAGGTTTCTCATTAACAAATGTTCATACAAAATGGTGAATACACTACCTTTGAATATGTTCAACTCCTCTGCTATCTCACACAACTTCAATTTATAATTGGGCAAAATGAGTTTGTGGATTTTTTTTTTGTGTTTTCCAGTACAACTGCTGATTTTGGGTGACCAGAACGTTTTCGAGCATTTAAATCAGCATACCGCCTCTTAACCATTGTTTCTGATGGAGCAGAGTCTAAATAACACTTATCAAGCTCTTGCTTTGCTTGAACAGTATTTTTTCTCATCAGAAAACAATGCTTTATCAGATTTTTTCATTGTTTTGAAAAGTTGCAATAGTTTCTTCACTTATATAACTCTAATTTGTAAACTAATAATCCGATTGGGCCTAAATTTTCTCACATGCTATTTGAAGGTTAGTACTTCAAAAAATCATATGGATTGTTTTATTAGTGGTGACATCTATATGTCAGACCCAGCCCTTATTGAAGGATGTGTTATCCATTTAACATGTTTCATGTTTTTTTAAAGTTTAACCAGAGAATGTGATATGGAAAAAAAGAAGAAAGAAATTCTGGTATTTTCATTTTTGTGTTGTTTGAATTTTATTAATTAAACAGGTTTCATGTGCATTTGAATTGTTAAACAAACGTTAGTATAATTTATGGTGTTTCAAATTCAAGAAGTGACAATGTGGCCTTTTGAAGTTCCAAGAAATTAATTCCAAGCCTAACTGAGAAACTGTAAATATTGCTTTAGGTATGGAAGTGTATAATAATTCTACTTTGTCTATGTGGGATTCAGATTAGAATTCATATCCGTAATTATGTGCGTGTGTGTGTGTGTGTGTGTGTGTGTGTGTGTGTGTGTGTGGTAGACATTATGTTTGGTGATATTTTGCATGTAGATTTGCGAACATTTTTACATGCAGACTGTTTTAGATAAACAGAGATTATTTAAGAATTGATTCATTAAAGGTTGGTGACCTAATATAATGTTTTGATGCATGTTTATAGTTAGTAATATTTTAGTAATCTCTGGAAGTACTTTCAACATAAAGAATTATGTTTTTTTTAATTAAGGAGGGTATTTGTAAAAAACAAAGTTAAGCAATTTTTGTTCCTCTGTATTGCAGGTAAGTTTAAATAGATGCCCAAATATAAATTCATTTTATGTATAGATAGATAGATAGATAGATAGATAGATAGATGTGAAGAATGATATAGATAGATATGAACTGAGATAGATAATTACATACATATGTACATATGAACAGACTGAGATAGACAGATTTCATTAGTTTATTTATATGTAGGCATTTAGACAACAAAAAACTTCGAAGTCAGCATGAACCTGTCCTGTTAAAGTGACAAACTCTACCAAATGCCCTTAGCCCAGAGGTAGAATCGCCGACTGACGCCAATTCGGTCGGGTTTCAATCCTGGGTTAAAAAGCAATCAGAGTCTAATTGTACTGATGAGCTCTAATACAGCGAAACAAATCTGTCTGCGGATGACAATATATATATATATATATCACTGTAAATAGATGTAGTAATACCTAATTGGCAATGTAGATATTTTATTTTTGTCAAAATGACTTATGTATGTTGCTGCATTACAGTTCAGTAAGAGAAGTAATTTGGTGCTCATCTGTAAAAGTGTTTACTTCTTGTGAGCAAGAAAGTCAAGCAAGAAAAAAAAGGAACATTTACATCAATTGCGATCATTAAATTTATAATGAGCAGTGTATAAATATCCATTCTGTAAATTGTAAGAAATGCAGAAGTGGCATCATTCAGACCAGATGGTCTTTCAGCTGCCAATCTTTGCCAAACTGTCGTTCATACTCCATTATATCAGTTGTCTCTTTCCAGTTATAATTAACCAAGTCTAGCCCAGAGAAAATGGTATCGCTCTATTTTTAAGAAGGCATTGTTCAAGAAAGACGTTCCACATTTGTTTACTATACAAAGATTAAAGACAAGTTAATTAATCTGAATTATCCTGTTTACCTTCAATGTGTAACCTGCAATCCACAAAGATGGGAGGATGTAAATTTGTCTGCAAGCATTGTTAAATGCATGAAACGAGAGAAAAATCTTTGCCATTGAATGATGTGCAGCTGTTTTCTTGAACTGGTTCTGTTAAGGCAATTGGAATTTTTAATGCTAAGGTTTTCATAAAAATATAGAATAATATACACGAGAAACTTTGTACCAAAGTTGGACAATTCAGCATCCTTAGCGCTAATATATATTTGACACATTTTTGTTTATCTCAAATGTTAGAGAAGTGAACTGCAGATTTGAAGTCTAAGTTAATTCTCTTCTGATTTGATTTCTAAATGAAAAATAACTCTCATATAAAAACAATGTGTAACAGAATGAATACCTTTTGTAAATGTAAAACAAACTGTTTGTTTATATACTTTATTTTATCACTATATATTATTTTACATTCTATATATGTAGTAAAATTCCAGAATAGAAACATTTATCACTCTAACATGTTTCACTTTTATTAAAGTTTCATCAGAGAATGAGATATGGAGAAAAAGAAGGAAGAAATTCTCATATTTTTTATTTGTGTGTTGTTTGATTTTCATTGCTTTATCATGTTTTACGTGCCTTTGACTTTTTAAACCAACATCAGTGGCTTTTGAATTCTAAGAGAGACAAACAGATTCCAAGCCTACTTGAGAAACAGTAAATTTTGCTTTATGTATGTAAATGCATAATAACTCTAGTTTTTCTAAGTGGGATTCAGATGATAATGTATATTCATAAGAGAGTATGTGCATGTGTATGTCTAGTAGACATTACGTTTGGTGGTTTATCGCATGTTGATTTAAAATGTTTTATATATATACCATTTGTTTTAGATAAATATGTATGGTACAGATGTAGTTTTGATAATAAATAAATAAAGGCCAGGTTTTATTAACTATACCATCATTTTATTGATAAGGTTACATCTTTTATACGTGAATACTCATTATTATATATATATTGCAGTGTTAAGGTTATAAAGAGTTTTTCTTCTGTGTGTAGCAGCCACAGATCTATTTCCTTTCGCGAATCAGTGCCCCCGACGGGAGATTCGGTCACTCACTGACCAATCAACGGGCGGAGCGCATTGATTCCTCTCTAGAACTATTTTTCCTAGTCCTGTTTGTAGAACTGAGGAAAGGGAGAGAGCCATGAGCCCGCGGCAGTAACGGACGTCTCTCTCACATCGCTGCCACTGATTCCCCATGGAATGCTTTCGTGGAAGACGCTGCTGCTAGCTTCACCATGGACACTTACATACTATCTGCTGCTAGCTTCACCATGGACACTTACATACTACCAATCTTGTACGTTTACTATGTAATAAACCATTCTTTGTTGTTGTTCTAAAAGCAAGTTTCATCATTCATTTGTGTGCCTAAAAAATATAGTGTTGGGGAAATTAAGCATTTTCCCATAACTCCTACAAAATGGTGACCACGAATGGCACCTTAGGATGGCGAAACAAATTTTTAAAAAAATAACAACACGAAACTCGGCCTCCACTTTCGGACAACAGTACAAGCAAAGTTAAAAGGAGAGAGAGAAAAAGCTCCCTTTACTCAAATAACATTTTTTTGAACACGTGCCTTCACAAAAAAAAAACCCAAAAACTTTCCAACGAGGAAGTAACTTCTTTTCAGCCCGTACACAAGAAAAACACCAACTCAAGCAAGCATAACAAACATTACATTTTGTTCAAAGAAAGTTTAAAAAAAAAAAAAAAAGAAGAAACTTACTACTCTGCTCTTTTCAACTGACCACGTGGTACAAAATATATATTTTTATTCCAATAACAAAAAAAAAAAAAAGGAAAAATACAAGTAAGTAATACACTTTTACATTTGATTTTTTCGAAAGTTAAAGCTAAAAGAGCGCCTCCTTCCTTAACATTTAACTTTCCCGCCTAAATGGTGATTGGGCGACGCCATCTTTAATTCCAACTTTTGTTTTTAAGACAGGCCTTGAAACTGACAGTTATCTCCCTTACTAAGGAACCTTAAAGCAGCACCTTTCTCTCTTTTAACACGAATATCACTATTTTCTTGTGTCTTTTGAAAGGTTTTCCCTTTCGTTTCTTTCTCATTGAGACGTGTTTCTTTGATATTTTTTTTTTGTGGTCTGTCGTCACGCTATATATTAATAAGAAAATGGCGACTACTTTACCTGCTTTCGCTGGCGACGTTCGAGTTTGGTTTGCCCAACTCGAGTCATATTTTATAGCGAACAACGTCGTGGAGCAGCGGCAATTGCCTATTTTATTTAGTGCATTTCCCGCGTCATTGACACCAGTTGTCAAAGATTTGATAACTAACACCCCCCTTAATGCTACTTATGACAGTATTAAGCGGGAAGTTCTGCTCCGGACGTCGCTATCAGCGGAAAAGCGGTTCCAAACTTTAGTCAATGACGAGCTGTTGGGAGACCGCATGCCAAGCGAATTGCTCCGCAGAATGAGAGAGCTCGCAGAAGATGTCCCTGCTGATAGTGCCTTTATAAAGCAACTTTTCTTCTCACGATTGCCCCCTCAAGTAAAGGCAATTCTGGTACCCATGGTAGAGAAGAGCTCAGTAGACGTAATAGCGTCCTCTGCAGATAAAGTGATGGAATTCACCAAGGGGCCTATTACCGCGTCCATTCCTCAGCCAAAGGCTGAAGTCTCTACCCTCTCTGCTGCGGGGAACACTAGCGAAGGTGCCACACAAGTGGCGATACTCAAAGCTTTAGGGCAGCTTACCAATGAAGTAAGTAAATTAACCGTACTTAATTCACAACAGCCTAGACGTCGACATAAAAGTCGTTCGCCATCCCCACACCACCGCCGCCATTCAAGCAAGCCAGGACTATGCTATTATCACAGTTGTTTTGGCGCTAAGGCTCGGAGGTGCAAAATGCCCTGCTCCTTTTCAAACCAGGGAAACTTAAATCTGGATAGCTGAGCACGGCACACTCTCCGCAAGATTTATGTAACAACCGTGCCTATTTTATCACTGACTCCAGGTCCCAAGCACGTTGTTTGGTTGACACAGGAGCAGCTTGCAGTATCCGGCCACTGAAACTCCTCACTGAGAAGCCGCCATTGTCGCCCATCACAGTGCAAGCGGTAAATCACTCCCCTATTCCCACGTACGGTCAAATTTCTCGTTCTCTGGACTTGGAATTACGGAGAGACTTTACATGGATTTTAACTGTAGCTGATTTACCATGCCCCATTCTAGGCTCGGACTTTCTGCACCACTTCAACCTTTTAGTGGATATGCGCAAGCGACGACTTATTGACGGCAATACGGAACTTTCCGTCATGGGTTTTAAGGCAAATATCTCACCTATCAGCCCGGTATTTTTCATTGCCGCCACTGACGACCCATACCAAACATTACTACGCTCTTACCCAGAGTTAACTAACTTAAATTTCGTTGTGAGCAAATCAACTCACTCTACAAAACACCACATCGAGACCACAGGCGCTCCGGTGTTCTCACGCCCTCGCCGCCTCCCTGCTGATAAACTAAAGGCGGCGAACGCAGAATTTAACCATATGCTGCAGCTGGGAATTATACGCCCCTCGTCCAGTCCATGGGCTTCCCCTTTGCATATGGTTCCAAAGCGTTCTGGAGATTGGCGTCCGACTGGGGACTATCGACGACTAAATGCCATTACGGTACCTGATCGTTACCCAATCCCACATATACAAGACTTCGCTTCATCCCTGCATGGTTGTAAGACCTTCTCCAAACTAGACCTCGTTAAGGCTTACCATCAGATACCAGTGAACCCAGACGACATACCAAAAACTGCAGTAACTACTCCATTTGGAGCGTTTGAATTTTTAACTATGCCTTTTGGTTTGCGAAACGCGGCTAGTACCTTCCAACGCTTCAGGGACGAAGTAGTGCGTGATTTGGACTTCGTCTATAATTATATAGATGACATCCTCGTAGCAAGTGCCTCACCTGAGGAACATGTTACTCACCTCCGCCTACTGTTCGAACGGTTTCATAAGTACCAGGTGAGGATTAACCCTGGTAAATGTGTTTTCGGTGCTTCGTCGCTAACTTTCTTGGGACACATTATAAACCCTGAAGGGATATCTCCCTTACCTGAAAAAGTGAAGGCTCTACAAGACCTTCAACCACCCACTTCACTTCGCCAACTGAGACACTTTCTCGGTCTGCTTAACTATTACAGACGTTTCATCCCACACTGTGCGGATCTCCTGTCTCCTCTGTCTGACATGTTACGTAACAGGAAAAAGAAAAATGAGCAGATTTCGTTGAATGACACACAGCTAAAAGCCTTTAACGAAGTGAAGAAGAAATTAGCGACAACATCGCTACTTGCACATCCTGTACCCGACTCCCAGTTTTCATTGGTCGTTGATGCGTCGGGCACAGCTGTAGGTGCAGTTTTGCAACAGCAACACCAACAACAGCTACAACCTCTCGCTTATTTTTCGAGACAGCTGAAACCGGCAGAACAACGTTACAGCACGTTTGGCCGTGAACTCCTGGCAATGTACCTCGCAGTGAAACACTTTCAGCATTCACTAGAGGGCCGACAATTTGTGATCTACACCGATCACCGTCCGCTTACTTTCGCTCTGCGCTCAAAGCCGGACAGATATTCTCCTCGCGAAACTCGCCACTTGGATTTTGTTTCGCAATTTACAAACGATATCCGACATATCTCTGGTGAACAGAATGCTGCGGCAGACGCCTTGTCTCGCCTTCCCATTAATTCCCTGTTCTCACCTTCAGATATCGACTTACGACAGATGGCCTTTGACCAACCACGCCTGGACACCTTTGATCTATCGTCACCTGAATTTGCAACTTGCAAGTTCGCATACCTACCAGTGCCTACTGCAAACACGCAGATCATCTGTGACACCGCAACAGGCGCACCTCGACCTTTTGTTCCGATGACACATCGTAGGGTTGTTTTTGACACACTACACCAATTGGCACACCCCGGACCCAAAGCCACAGTGAAGCTGATTGCAGCTAGATTTTTCTGGCCAAACATGAGGCGTGATATCACTGCCTGGACACGTTCTTGCGTATCCTGCCAAAAATCAAAGGTGCACAAATATATCCGTGCACCCCTCGGAACATTCAGCACCCCAGACGCTCGGTTCAGCCATGTCCATATTGATCTGGTTGGACCATGGCCGGTCAGTCAGGGATTTACTTACCTCCTGACCTGTATAGATCGCTTTACACGGTGGCCCGAAGCTATTCCCTTAAAGGACATTTCAGCTGAATCCGTAGCGCAAGCCCTTATATCAGGCTGGATAACGCGTTACGGAGTTCCTACAACAATTACCACTGACTGTGGCAGACAATTTGAATCCCACCTATTCCAGGAACTTTCCAGAATGTTAGGGATCAATCGAATTCGAACTACGAGCTATCACCCTGCTTCTAACGGGATGATAGAACGCTTTCATCGCCAATTAAAGGCCGCATTACGTGCCTATCCTGACCAACAGCGATGGAGCGAATATGTACCTGTTGTCCTTCTTGGCTGTCGTGCAGCTATCAAAGAGGACCTAGGATACTCTCCAGCAGAACTTGTCTATGGAGTACCTCTATCATTACCAGGTCAGATGTTGAACCCTATAGATTTAACAGGAACAGATCCTGCCTTGTATATAAACAGACTGCGATCTTATTTTGGTAATCTCCCACCAATGCACCCGAGGGAACAGACCATCAAATCATCAGTCCCAAAAGATATTTCTTCATGGACTCACGTTTTTCTAAGAAGGGACGCTGTCAAAGCCCCCTCTCACTCCACCTTACACTGGCCCTTACCACGTGCTTTCACGCACTGACAAACTTCTCACTCTTGACATTAGTGGCAAAAAAGAAACTGTATCTATTGACAGGGTGAAAAGAGCCTTTCTTAACACAAACACACAAGAGCCACATATTCCCCCTACTTACATACATGAACATATCTTTACACCCGTGGAAAAAAATACGATGCCAACAGACAACTATGTCACCACCACACGCAGTGGTCGACGAGTACATTGGCCCAAAAAGCTCTGTAAAACTGTTTATATATAAATTGTACCCTTCTTTGTTTTATGGCCGCTATCTATTTCTCTGTCGGCTTTCCGCCTAAGCAGGGGGTGATGTAGCAGCCACAGATCTATTTCCTTTCGCGAATCAGTGCCCCCGACGGGAGATTCGGTCACTCACTGACCAATCAACGGGCGGAGCGCATTGATTCCTCTCTAGAACTATTTTTCCTAGTCCTGTTTGTAGAACTGAGGAAAGGGAGAGAGCCATGAGCCCGCGGCAGTAACGGACGTCTCTCTCACATCGCTGCCACTGATTCCCCATGGAATGCTTTCGTGGAAGACGCTGCTGCTAGCTTCACCATGGACACTTACATACTATCTGCTGCTAGCTTCACCATGGACACTTACATACTACCAATCTTGTACGTTTACTATGTAATAAACCATTCTTTGTTGTTATTCTAAAAGCAAGTTTCGTCATTCATTTGTGTGCCTAAAAAAATATAGTGTTGGGGAAATTAAGCATTTCCCATAACTCCTATATGTGTATATGTATATTCAGGTGAATATAGCATATTTGTTTTTCCATGTGGGTGTCAGGTGGAATGTATTATCAGGTTGGTGTTTGTGATATATTCTGTTATGTTTCAGGTACTTGAGTGTGTGGATTGCCTCTTGAATTAATTTCTTACTTTTCTGTTTATTCTCTCTGTGAATATGATTTAAGTACATCTTCCTTTGGCTAGTTTGTGTGTTGGTTGAATCTCCAATGACTGACGCGAACTCGACACATGAAGGTGTGTGCAAACTGTGGACCAACTGAAGAGAGGAAAAGAAAGGCTATGCACATGCTTGCTGTTCTTTTTATACTTATTTAACACTTGCGTGTTTTTGTTTTTATTTTGACGGGAGGGTTAGTCATTGGTTGACTTTTGCATGACATCAGTTGACCAAATAAGCTATGTCTGGGCCATAATCTAGGTTACCAGAAATATGGAAGAATAGAAATAAAGAAGAATAGAAATAAGAAAAAGAATGGATGTGTACAGAGAAAAAAAGAGAGAAATAAGTTCTCTGTCATTTTGTTAGTAATGAGGAAAAGGTATATTTCAATACACTTTAACTAATACCTATCTAATCACCATCTAATCACCACATATACATTAGATTCTTTAAGAATGGATTCAATAAAGGTTGGTGATTTAATATAATGATTTTGAAATTTGTTTATAGTTGGTAATATTGTTATTAGTAGGTTCTCGAAGTACTTGTGAATACGGAATTAAAAGTAACTCTCTTCTTTTCACTGTTTACAAAATTTGTAATCCAGTGTGAAATCTAATTTTGACCAATAGGAAAAAGGATTGACCTCATACTGAAGGAAAAAGATGAAGCCAAATTTCGTGATCCAGTATTAATTATTTTTTAATCAATGAAAGGGAGCAATTTACAAAACTGAGAGAAGTTAACATGCTGGTGTAAAAAGTTCTTTTGCTAATATATAAAGAAAGAAAGTGGAATCAGTCCAATGTGAGCAGAAATCAGATCACCGCTATAATATAAGAGAGAATTTTCAAGCCACTGAATCTGACATGTCTCGACAGCATACATTCCCTCTCTTTCTCCTTCTTCTTCTCGTGTGCTATTTTCCTTTATCTTTTCTTCTTCATTCTCACCATTCTCACCGTCAACAACAAAGAAAGTAACAACCACAAAACACTTCAACTGGCTCATAAAAATTAAAGTCGATAAGTACATTTTTTTATTGCTTTACCTTCCTTTTCACTTTCTCATTGTTCACTAAAAGAAAGAAAAGAACGCAGACTTTATTACCACCCTGCTAATCTTTTTCTGCATACACACTTATTGTTACAACTACAAACTCTGAATTCATTTAGCTCTGTACTACATTTTCTCTTTGAACATTTACACAATAATTTCACTTACTACAAAGTGATGTTGATCTGTCATATAATTATAGACACTGTCATGTTTTACAGACACTTAAAAACTAAAACAAACTCCCTTATAATTTCAAGATCTTTTATAGACCATTAAAAACTAAAATAAAATCCCTGGTAATTTATAGCGGTGATAAACTTCTCACAACCAAACTACATCTTGGTGAATGGAAATGACTGCCTAGAAAAGGTAGAAAAGATAACATAGGCTCCATATACTTCACCCCATTCATACCTGCTGAAGCATGAAGCTCACCAACAGTTACAATATCTTAAGCTGCACACACAATAAAACACATTTTAACTGAATCTACTCACTTAGTCCCTATAAGACATGAATCCTACAAGGAAACCAACATGAGAAAACTAATTGAAAATACTGAAATCATCAGCATAATGTCTGACCTTAAAGAAATAGGTTTATACTAAAACATATAACATACAAAAGATCAACTACAAATTATAAATATGTAAAACATACATTTATCCTGAAAGTGTAAAATTATATATAAAATATTCATAGTTATAGTCATAAGATTGTGTACAAAATCTTTAGATTTTGGAATGAAATAACACATACTTATTGGCATACTCCTTAATAAACAACCAATCTATTTCCATTATATTATTAATTTAGCAAAAAGTTGATAGCATCTTTATTTTTATACTTGTCTAGAGGTTGGTTGGTTGGTTGGTTGGTTGGTTTATTTAACCAGCCTATCAACCTTCATTAGGTCATTTAATGCTGAAAATCGTTTTTAATTTGTTTCATTTAGTTTAGTTTATTGTTTTTTGTTTTGCAAGATTCATTAGGATTTGTTTTCAAGGGCAGGGTCCCCAAGTCCTACCCTGTTATTTAACCCATAACTGGAGGGAAGGAATGGATTAATACCTTTCCCAAGCGTACCAGTGCTTAAGTGAATGCAGGGTATTCAACTTGAATTCGAACTCGACTCACCAATTTCTCTTTCCAAGTCGATATCCACCACACCACAACGCACATCTGTCCATAAACACTTACAGCACCTAGTATTGCCAAGTGGTCACCCATCTAAGTACTGACCAGGCTCAACGTTGCTTAACTTTGGTGATCGAGTGAGAACCGGTGTATTCAATGTGATAGGCCATAAGCCTTGTCTAGAGGTAAAGAGGAGTAAGATAGCATGCCAAATATTTACTACAATAATGAACTTGATCTTCACTGGGTGTCTCAAACATGCAGAAATTGGTCAGATTAAATTATTAAGTAGAGTTGCCTAATGAAACCAGAAATAGATTAAAGTATCAAAACTTACTGTTCTGAGATAGTCTGTCAAGTCTCCAGGCCGCAAACCAAATATTGTGTCTGGTGTGCCTAAGGGATGTATCAGACTGTTCAACACACTACAGTAAATTTCTTCATGCTGCAAATGAAACAAAACAAGCAAAAACACTTTATACATCCAAGTTATCAAAATATTGTGACAAATTTTATTGGAATAGCAAATGATGCTTTCCAAAAGCTAAACAAAATATTAAGAAACAAGAAAATTTAATTAGAAACAAAAACAAAAAAATGTGCTCAACTGCTATGAAATATCAGTCCTCATTTATGACAGTGAATGCTAAACAATTTATTCAGATATGAAGAGGTCAAATCACCTCGACATGATGTAATGGCTAGCAAGATTGTCTTACTAGAACAATTGTGACAGAGTAGTGAGTTCAATCCTGATTGCCCCATACTTCCAATTTCCTAATTTCCCAAAAATGAAAATGTTGAAAATAACTCACCTAAAACATTATTAGTGGCACAATATATTTAAAAAAACAAGTAGTCAGTAGACTTCATGACATGACTCCAGTACCTCCAGTATTTATTATAAATATGTCAGTCATCAATTTCTCTAAATTTACAAGACTTTAAGAGAACTTTGTAAAGATGACAATAAATACATGGACACATGGCCCAGTGGATATAGATGTTGGTTAACTTGATCCAAAGTGATGAGAGTTCAATACCAGGCTAGAGTAGTGGTGAACAAATTACTTAGAGAGTTAAGTCAACAGAAGATAACTACATGGCTACCTGAAGTGGCATCATACATAGAATGAGAATGATACGCCAGTGATCAAAATAAAGGGTTCAGTTCGAAACTCCTAGCATCTGAAGAAGGTACATTGGCCGAAACATCGTATACATGGCAATAAAGATGAGGACAATATTCCAAAGAATGTAAATGCTACCTTATCTCAGAAGTATAGACAAATATTAGTGGTATTAATGGAAAAGTACAATATCTAATGAATACAGTATATGAGTCAGATCCCTCCAACCAAACTGTAACATTTTTTATATGGTCATCAAATAAAGGTGAAAGATAATTTTGATGAAATATGTCTTTTCTTTTTTTCTTAATTCCAGACACTTTTTATCTCTTGCTACCTCCTTGGGTGATCATGTCTCTTTCAAGGCATGAATAAAAAGATTTTCCCACAATAGGTTGCCATTATTTTCTGCAGTAGACCGGATGCCAACCAAAGCTATAGAACCCAACCTGTTATGCTATTCAACCCATAGCTGGAGGAAGAGGAGATGGATTAATACTTTTTCCCAAAGGTATTAGTGCAGAAGTGAAAGAAATGAATTTGACTGGAATTCGAACTCAGCTCTCTGATTTCTCATTTCAAGCCAATATCCATTACACTACAATGCACAAGATATGGAAATCTCAACAAAGTTTTTAAAAATTTGACAAATGGAAAATGTTTCATTGACAAAGAGTAAATGTTTCCGTTTTTGATCAAACCTATTCTCAATGAAACGTTTACCATTTGTCAAATTTTTAAAAATATCTGAACTTATTTATAAATGGAACTTTGTCAGTGTGTGTGTGTGTGTGTGTCCATTACCTATAGACACTGAAAAGGCTGAACCGATTTTCTTGAAAATTTACACAGTTGTACTATAAGCGTCTGTGAGTGTTCTTAGCTAGGTTTTGTGTCAAGGTACCTCAGATAAATATCAAAAATTGATAATCGAAAAAATTGGGTTATAGAAAGAGTGGTCCGATTTTAATCAAATTTGATACAATCATAGACAAATACATAAGAAACGATATTCAGAAGTTTCAAGGTTGCACTTCTTACAATAGTGCAGAAAATCAATAATATATATATATATATATAAAAGGCAAGATGTTTGTCTGTTTATCTGTCTGTATGTCCTTTATACAAATCCACAATTTTTATCCGATTCTCACTTAACTTCACACAAATATTCTTTAAGCTGAGTCTGAGCTCCAGGACCATGGATTAGTTTTAAAGCTTTCATTACACCCGAGCAATGCCGGGCTATACTGCTAGTGTGTATATGGATATTTATAATAATGATGTTAACAACAGAAACATATGTGAAAATTACAAGAAAAAAAATATGGCAAACCATATATTCTTTCAGGCTATCATAACTTCTGCAGAAACGTGATTGATAGATATCAATAGTTATAATATTCAATAAATCAAGAAAAATTCAAGTGACTTATTAAATTGGCTGACTTAAGAATTTCAGGTTGAATTGCTCATCATAGACAAATGTTTAAAACACAAAACACTTCAATTGGCTAACCAGATATTTTGTTTAATTGTTCTTGATTTATTGAATATGTATGTATGTATGTATGTATATATGTATGTATAGATTATAAAATATATAAAGATATTATATATATAAATGAATATTTATACAGAACTATTGCATAGCATCAAGAACACTCTGATCAAAAGTTGCATAATATCAGGGTTCTTGCAGGGCTATGTTGCACATAAATAGGTGTCCCTGCTAGCACTTCTGGTGGGCAACCCGGAGGCTATACTTTACTATAATCCATGCCAGCTCCCTTCTGGTGCAAGTCTCAGTCAATGATTGTCAAGGTCTGTCCTCACCAACAACAAACATGAACAAACATATATCAAATAACACAACTAAACCAGGCAAAGTAAAATCACCTAAACCTCTCAACGTTTTCTTCTCAAACATCCGTGGTATTCATACCAACTTTAGTAGTGTGGAACCTTTTCTCCATGAAAAGTCCCCTGACATCCTAGCACTCTGTGAGGCTAATCTCATCCCATCAATTCCCTTCTCTAACCCCTCTATTCCTGGCTAACTTCCACTCTTAATGAAGGGTTCCTTTGTACATATGCATGGTCTGGGGGTTTACGTCAGTGAACACCCCCTCTAGCTAGGGCGACATCTCTTGAATCCTCTGACCACCCATACATGTGTCTCTGTCTTTAACTTCTTAACTCAGCTATCTTTCTTTTTCTGTATCATTCCTGACTGCTCCCTGCTAGACAGTATCTCTGATGATATAGATAAGGCTACTTCTGTCCACCCATTTGCGAATATATTTCGTCCACCATGCCAAGTAGCTAGAAAACTTTACCACTGATTCTGCTGGCATTCATGCCATGAACTTTGCTATTTCCCAATCTCTTACTCAAGTGGTGGATTTCTCCAAGTGCTTCCCCAGTATCCCTTCAGGACAACCTTCTCTACTAGATCTATGCTTCACCTCTGTCCCTGGCTCCTGCTGAGCCTTGAAATTTTGCTCTCTCGGTAACTCTGATGCCATTGTTTCTATTAATATCTCTCTCCACTCTCACTCCACTCAAGAACCTCCTACCAACAGAACTTCCTACTGCTACCAAAGAGCATATTGGGATGCATTCCATGATTCCCTATGTGATGTTCCTTGGGGAAAAGTGTTTAGTCTTCCCATTGAGGACTGCGCCTGTGAGGTATCTTCCTGGGTGAAAGCTGGCATTGACGTTTTCATACCAATCATGAAGTTCTGTCCCAAACCTAATTCATCCCCCTGGTTCTCTCTCACCTTCTTGGCCACCATTGCCCATAGGAACCACTACTTTCAGCTATTTCAGAGCCAAGCACCAGACCATAATAGGCACCTATTTGCTTCTGCTCGTAATGAGTGTAAGAGAATCTTGAATAAGGCTAAGCTGCTGTTTGCTGAATGAATGAGGCAGCACATAGTTGCTTGCAAGTTTGGCTCCAAAGACTATTGACGACTGTGCAAATGTGTGCTAAACAACAGCAAACCCACTATCTTGCCCTTAATCAATAAATTTGAGGTCCTCACAGCATCTGTGAACAAGACTGAGTGCTTTGCTTGGAGATTTTCTTCCAAGTCCACATTTTACTTGTCTGGTGTGTCTGCATCTGACTTCCTCCTTAGAACTGAGGCTCAACTGAGAGATGTTCACATAACCCCCTCCCCAATATCTAAGATAATTTCAAAACTTGATCTCCATAAGGTGAGCTGAGGCAACGGAATCCCAGTCATTGTCTTGAAGAAATATGCTCCAAAACTTTCCTCTGTCCACTCTAAACTCTACAATTACTACCTCTCTGTTTCCTGTTTTCCTGACTCCTGGAAGTCCTCTTCTGTGGTTTCTGTACTTAAAAACTCAGAGGAACCATTGGACTTATCTAACTATTGCCCTATCAGCCTCCTACCAATTTTCAGAAAAGTGTCTGAGGCTATTATCAATGCTGAAATAGTTCAACATCTTACTGCCCATAAACTATTCTCAGACAGTATGGCTTCCGCTTTGTCAGGTCTACTACCAATATACTAACGACCATCACTGAGTACATATACAAAGCCCTCGATAAATTCAGTGCCCTAGATATCTCCAAAGAATTTGATCGGGTATGGCATGCTGGCCTTCTGCACAAGCTACAGGGTTGTGGCATCACTGGATGACTGCTTGATTTGATCCGATCAATCCTATTAAATCACACAATGAAGGTCATCTTGAATGGGCATACATCCTCATCCTACCACATGAACGCTGGCATCCCCAAGGGCTCTATCCTAAACCTGATGCTCTTTCTGATCTTTATAAATGATCTCCCTGATTTAATCAAATTCAAAGTAGGCATCTATGTAAACAACACCACCATTTTCTACCGCATTAGTCAGAAGTCTGGTGAGACAGACAAACATAACCACACTGCTGATCTTAAGAAGGACTTCCACTCTGTGGTAGACTGGGGTAAGAAATGGCTTGTAAATTTCAATGCTTCTAAAAATTAACCTGCTGTCAACCATCACAGGCAGTCTCTCCTGCCTCCTATAAACATGAAACAAGTCAGTCTTCCTGAAAGCAATACACTGAACTTCCTCAGTCTCACCCTCTCTTCTGACCTCAAGTGGAATCATCACATTGAATGAATAGCTAAATCCACTGCTAGGAAGGTTGGGTCACTGTGCTGGGTCAGTAAGATTTTTCCACCTGAATCCATCTACAAATCAACCATTCGACCATGCATAGAATACTGTTGTCATATCTTGTCAGGAGAATCTGTAATGTGATCAGTCCAGACCTAGCAGCACGACTCCAGCCACTTTCTCACTGGCAGGATGTTGCTTCCCTCTGTCTCTTCTACAAATATTTTCATGGCTTCTGCTCTGACATACTTAGGTCACTAGTGCCCCTTACACAAGAAGTTACTCAACAAAAGGTCCCACCCTTTTACAGTTAAATCTACCAAATGCAGCTGACAATTCTACTTCAGTAGCTTCTTTTTTCCCGCTTCCCACCTATGGAACTCCCTTTCGTATACTTTCAATGCAATATCAATTTGCATCTCTTATTCACTTGACTCCAGTCTTTTCCTCATCCTTTCTACATCACCCTGAGTATCTTGTTCTTTTCTTTTTTTCCTCTACCTTCACAACTGTCATCATACCTGTATTCCCATCCTTCTCTTGCCCTTTCTCTGGTGCCCTATAGAACTGGTTTGTCTTTCTGTTCACTCTCCTCCTGCTGAAACTTCTACTTACTCATGTAGCCCCCTGCACATCAGTGGCAATACCACCTTGCTTGGGGTGAAACGATTAAAAACAAGTTCTGGAGATTAGCAAAATGGATTAACAACTGACATATTCTTAATTTATTTGTTTGAACATTATTTTTAATAGATACTTATAGACACTGTGTTTTTAATTAAACAGTATATTTATATTTACATATCTACTGGCTTGAATATTTTTGAGAAATTTTGTTAGGAAAAGATGTGCCATTGGGCAGAATTAAAGCCTGTGATTCCTAACAAACACACACACACACACACACACACACACACACACACACACACACACACACTGCATCTCAAGTTATTAGTAACTGTGGGATTTATTGATATATAAAATAATTACTTATTGGAATAGCTAAAGAAGCACAGTTAGGATGATAGCAGTCATTTTGTGCAGATGTAAACAAGCATCAGTCATTTGTAGAGACTGCCCTGAAGTTTCAAATTAAAGCTACATTTGAGTTAAAAGATTCAAAATATATCCCATGTTAAACTGATGGATAAAGAGAGAATTTTAACAGCTTCAGAGTTTGCTAAATGTAAGATAAAGCAAGAAACTACATCAATGCCGGCATGCATCATTGAACTGTAGAGAAGTTTATTGAAGCTTATAAATTACTCTGAAGTAGGAATGATAAGTGTCATGTTTCAAATGAAGAAAAAAGCTATAAAATCTCTTTCTCAGGCAATAAAATTTTTGGACATTGTGGTAATGAGGAAGTGTTGAAAACCTAAAAATGTTTCATCTTAGAGGATGTGACAAAACATGGGTGATCACTAGGACTTGTTTAAAGGACATCTGTAAGGAAAATTGAACAAAATAGGCAACAGAATGCATAAAAACTGATTTTTTATCAGCGAATGCCATGCTACTCTGCAGATGGTGCAAAGGCCGAGTGGCTACAAACAGAAGCTACTCTCACAGGTTGAGCTGGCAATAAAGCAGAGGCACTGTTATGTTTTGGGGTAGGATTATAATTAGTAAAGAAGTGGATCCATAGTGTCAATGAGAGTTGAGATATACATTTATTTTTTTCAAAGCTTATATGGAGTCATATTTCAAGAAGAAGCCAAATACTTGAGAAAGAATATTATTTTTGCACAAGACAATGCTGCATTGTATTTGGCAAAAAAAACACATGAACAATATCGGCTTCAAAGATAATTATTTCATAAAATGGCTGGCTTGTTCACCAAACCTTAATTCAAATCAAAACAAAAACTAAGTATTCTGAAGAAGGTTTATATTGATTGTTTGCAATTTATCAGCACATGAGTTTGTAATGTAGTCTGTTTCATATGAAAAAAGAAAATAGTTCACAAAGGTATATGAAGAAAACTCAATTCACAAAATTATATGAAAGTAAAAGCAGTTCAACAAAATCATAGGCAGAAAAAATCAGTTCCCAAAATAATATGAAGAAAGAAAACAGTTCCTAAAATCATATGAAGAAAGAAAACAGTTCCTAAAATCATATGAAGAAAGAAAACAGTTTCTAAAATCATATGAAGAAAGAAAACAGTTCCTAAAATCATATGAAGAAAGAAAACAGTTCCTAAAATCATATGAAGAAAGAAAACAGTTCCAAAAATAATATGAAGAAAGAAAACAGTTCCTAAAATCATATGAAGAAAGAAAACAGTTCCTAAAATCATATGAAGAAAGAAAAAAGTTCCTAAAATAATATGAAGAAAGAAAACAGTTCCTAAAATAATATGAAGAAAGAAAACAGTTCCTAAAATCATATGAAGAAAGAAAACATTCCTAAAATCATATGAAGAAAGAAAACAGTTCCTAAAATCATATGAAGAAAGAAAACAGTTCCTAAAATAATATGAAGAAAGAAAACAGTTCCTAAAATCATATGAAGAAAGAAAACATTCCTAAAATCATATGAAGAAAGAAAACAGTTCCTAAAATCATATGAAGAAAGAAAACAGTTCCTAAAATAATATGAAGAAAGAAAACAGTTCCTAAAATCATATGAAGAAAGAAAAAAGTTCCTAAAATCATATGAAGAAAGAAAACAGTTCCTAAAATCATATGAAGAAAGAAAACAGTTCCTAAAATCATATGAAGAAAGAAAAAAGTTCCTAAAATAATATGAAGAAAGAAAACAGTTCCTAAAATAATATGAAGAAAGAAAACAGTTCCTAAAATAATATGAAGAAAGAAAACAGTTCCTAAAATCATATCAAGAAAGAAAGCAATTCACAAAATCATTTTAAGAAATAAAGCAATTCACAAAAATATACCAAGAAAGAACTCAGCTCCTCAAATCAATAATTTCTGAAATAATTTTAGAACACAGAGGTAATAATTCATGTTAATGTTGTCTTTATAATTTTCTCATCATTACAATAATATTGTTTACAGTATAATGTTCAAAGCATTGTCTTTATAAACTTTCAGGATGTTATGTAATTATAATTTTTAATTCCAACACTACTTGAGATTTCCGTAACTTTGCTAATAAATTAAAACATTGAAAATTGGGTATAAAAAAATTCATAAAACTATTGCCACAAAAAGAAATTAACAGATGAGTATAATTTATACATATGAGAATTCATAAAAATAACCAGTGGAAGAGACAAAATGACAAGTAGCTCTGCATGGACACCACGGAGGTATCTATGGTGATATACACCAATTTCTTGTCATTTGCGATAGTCATATTAGTTGTGAGCAATGAAGGCCACATTATACTATTCCACTTCTTCCTGCAAGTATTTGGGGTTAATGACATCACTTTCATCAAGATTCTGAATCTGGATCAAGGTTGAGGCCATACATGTTCCAGTAGGACTTAGTCCCCTCTCAAATAGACCATGTTTCTTAGGAGTGGTTGGCTGAGAATTTTCACAATTATGTCACTTTAGCTATCCTGATTTGAATTTCCTGGATTGCTATGTTTTATTGATTAACAAGAAGGAGACAAAAACCAGCTACTCAACAAGTACTGTTTCAGAATTCCTACTACTTCCCCAATTAGTATGCATGGTGCTTGACCAATCATGCAATCTCTAATGGCCAATCAGCAGAACCTAACTCATACAGAGACACAGTATTTTGCCCATTAAGAAAAGGTTAACTCTTGACACATGGGTAGACACAGCCTTTCCCAGCATTAAATGAAGCACATCTGAGTAAAGACAACCTTTTATAATATCCACAAGATTTCTTTTTACTGGTTGGAGACATGAAACAAATTTCTATTCATTGTTATTATGTTTTCTCTCTAGAAAATAAAAACTTAAATTACATTCTTTTGGCTACTTCCTACCCATCTTTATTTTTTTTTTATTGCCAATATTTAGGTAATTATCTGCTTTTGAAGGTCGAACACCACCAAGGTTGCTCAGTATATATTTGGTTACCCAACAGTACCAAAGACTTATAAAGAAGACAGTGCTTCATCAGATGGTATAGTCTGGCACTACAAAATCACACAGAGCTTTACCAAATAACAAAAACAGCATTACTTGAAGCTTTCCAAAGGCAACAACAACCAAAGTGAGTAGCAAATGTTGCTAGAAAAAAAAATGATGTTGATTTCGCATATTATCTTGAACAAAAGGTTAGGAAGGAAGCTCCTGTCAATACTAGAAAGAGTGAAAACAGCTACTGGACTAGATAAGTCTATTTTTCTGAAAAAACTTCCAGAAAAAGATTTTTGGTAATACTGTGGGGATTACCCAACCTTGTCTGCTAATATACCTGTTAGGTGGACTATTTAGGACTATAAAATGAATGGGCATAGCTCTTCCTTTCTCTTTTTTAACTGGCAATTGCTAAGCTTTTTTAACCGGCATTACTAAGCTTTTGTTTGCTAGTAGAATGAAGCAGTATAGAGCATCTTGCAAGTTTGGTTCCAAAGATTACTGGTGGCTCTGCAAGAGTGTACTGAACAACAGAAAAACCTCGATCCCACCTCCATTCAATCAATTCAAAGTCCTAACATCCACAGCAGAAAAGGTTGAGTGCTTTGATCACAAATTTTTATCCAACTTTGCACTTGATTCATCTAGAGTATTTTCCACCTAGAACTGAGATTCAACTGAGTATATTACTCAGTCATAAACAGGGTGGGCCATAAGCTGCACACCAAAGCATTTAAAACAATTCTGATTGTTAACTCCACCGAGTGGTGTCCCTTGGACGCTCTTCACGATGGAGACAATTTAATCACTGGAAACGGGGAGAGGACAGTTTTGTTTTGCATCATGGCGGTAAGTGGGTCGCACGTGGTGAAATAAAAGTTAACTTCCCTTCACACAGTTGTTGGTGTCTATATTCTATTTTTACATTGGTAGCAGAGCGTAAAAGAGAAAAAAAAATGGCTTCTAGATATATTACCCCACCTGCCTTAAGCACATAGAAATATAATTCCTGGAAAAAAGAAATGCGGATATGGGAACTCGCCACCAGTTTAGAGGCACGCAAATGGGCGCCTTTTGTACTACTGGCCTTGGAAGGTAAAGCCAGAGAAGCATTATTGGAATTGGACATCGACATACTCAATGCTGAAGAGGGCATGGAAAAGTTATACCAAAAACATGATACCCTCTTCTTAGAAGATGCCAACCAAGCAGCATTTAAAATGTACAGGACTTTTGAACATCTCCAAAGGCAGAGCAACATGTTGATAAATGATTTTCTCATAGATTTTAAGTGACACATTGCCAAATTAAAAGAGCATAAAATAATTCTGCCTGAGCATGTGCTCATGTACAGAGCATTGAAAAGTGCCAATCTCACCCTGGAAAACAAACGGCTAATAAAAGCTACTGTTCGGAAAATCAACATATTTCGTGAAGAATACTGTCACGCTTCATCACCAAAAACTCTTCCAGTCGTGGTAAAGACTGAATTGAACATTGTTTTCAGCATGGACAACCAGAACAAATCTGAGGAGATCTACTATAGTAGTCGTGGACAAGACCGCAGGGATAAGAATTCTCGTTTTAATGGTTGGGGTAATGGCAGAAGAGGCCGCAACAGAAACTCAACACTACACAAAAAAAAAACTTTAAACCCACAATCTGAAAGCGACAACAACACTTTATGTTTCAGATGTGGTTGTAAATTTCACTTGGCCCGTGACTGCCCTTATTTTGAGGTAGACAGCAAGAAAGGAGGTAATTTACTCGTGTCTAACCTCGTGCTAATGAACCAGCAAAAGCAATATGGCGGCGGCCATGCTAACACGTTCTTAGGAGAGACGCGTGGCTCGGCTGTCTTTGATAGTAGTGCATCTGGAACTGTTTGTGGAACTAAATGGTATGAGTGTTTTCTAGAAACCATACCAGAAAAACAAAAACAAACAATAAAAATTCAAGACAGAGTAAGGAGTTGGATCGACCGGTTTATCTGGATCCTCCCAAAGAAGCAAATGTACCCAAGGGCTATATTTGGAAACTCTCCAAATGTGTATATGGTCTGAACGATGTCTCTAGGTCTTGGTACTTAACACTCAAGGAGGAATTAATGAATTCAGGAACAGTAGCTTCCAAATATGATCAGGTCATATTCACATGGCATTTTGGAAACAAACTGCAAAGTATAATTGCTACTCATGTGGACAATTTTTGCTTTGCAGGCTCAGAAATTTTCCAGAGAAAAGTTATAGACAGGGTCCATCAGGTATTTGCAGTTAAGTCCAAAGAAATTGTGGAGTTCCAATACATAGGATTAGACATAAAAAAGAATGGTGAAAATATCAAACTTGGACAGAACGAATATGTAAAGAAATTAAAATATATTCCAGTTGAAACAGGCAGGAACCTAAAAGACACAATATCTACAATAGAAATCACTGAAATCAGGCAAGCTATTGGTCAACTTAACTGGCTGGCTACCCAAACCAGACCTGATCTTAGCTATGATGTTAGTGCTTTAAGTTCTATTCTCAAACAAAGCAATGTAGAATGTATAAAATATACCAACAGAGTAGTTAAGAAAGCAAAGAAGGAAAAATCCCAGATAAACATTTCTGACTTAGGAAATCTTGATCACCTAAAGATTGTTGCCTATAGTGATGCTTCATTTGCTAACCTGACAGACTCAGGGAGGTTATATAATCTTTTTGGTTGGTGATAACAACAAATATGTGCCCATAGACTGGCAATCTAAGCGCATTAGAAGAGTGGTCAAAAGTACACTAGCTGCCGAAACACTAGCCATGGTTGACATGTCAGAAGCCAGCCTATTTTAAACAAAGCTATTATTGGAATTACTGCAGTTGAAGGATGAACCTGAGAACATCAAGATAATATGCAAAATGGACAATTCCTGTCTCTATGACTCTGTACATTCATCCACACAGATTTTAGACAAGCAGCTTCGCATAGAGATGGCTATTTTGAGAGAAATGATGGAAAGAAAGGAAATAGCAGAGTTCTCTTGGATACCTACAAATGAACAAGTTACTGATTGCTTAACTAAGAAGGGTGTGCCTTCATTTAAAATACTTGGGTTTGTGGCAGAGCCCAAAGAACTATATATTTAATACAATATTTTTTTATTTTTTTCTTCCTCTCTATTTTTCAGAGATCATCTAAAAGATAAGAAAAAAGAGGAAGAATTGTTAACTCCACCAAGTGGTGTCCCTAGGCCACTCTTCACAATGGAGACAATTTAATCACCGGAAACAGGGAGAGGATAGTTTTGTTTTGAATTATGGCGGCGAGTGATTTGCACATGGTGAAATAAAAATTAACTTCCCTCCACACAGTTATCAGTGTCTATATTCTATTTTTACACTGATAATAATAAACGTTATTTCATTAAAACCAAGCTTAACTAATGAACTGAGAAACATGTACACGCTGGTACAATCACAAATGCTCAAAATGCTCGCCATTTGCGTTGATGCACAATTCCATCACTTCACGTAATTCTTTGGTGCACGACTTATGGCCCACCCTGTATATATATAACCCTATCTCTGGTCTCTAATATAATTTCTAAGCTTGGCAAGTGAAGGTGGCAGAATTCCAGATATCATCATAAAATATGTGCCCCTGAACTGGCTCGAAGTCCTCTCCAATCTATTGTCTCACTGCTTCCTGCTTGTTGGAAGTCCTGTTTTTAAGAACTCTGGAGAGCCCTCTGACCCCTTTAAGTATTGCTCTATTAGACTATTACATCTTTTGGCACAGTATCCAGGCTATTACCAATGCTGAAATAGTCATCTCACCTCATAACCTTCTCTCTGACAGTATGTCTTCTGCTTTGTCAGGTCTACCACTGATATGCTAATGACCATCACTGAATATATATACCAGGCTCTTGATAAGAAGGGCAATACTCAAGCTGTTGCTCTTGATATCTCAAAGTATTATGATATCTCAAAAGTATTTAACAGAGTTTGGCATGCTGAATTTCTGTGCAAGCTTCAGAGCTATGGTATTTGATTCAATCTAATTGTTCCAATCAAATTTTTTTTTTTTTTTTTTTTTTTTTTTTTTTAATCGTATCACCCCGAGCAAGGCAGTAACGCCACTGATGTGCAGGGGGCTATGTAATAGTGAAAAGATTGGAAAAGAGAAAGCCGGAAACCATATCCTAAACAGGGAACAAGGGATGAGCCTCTACACCTGTTCAATAGACGAGGGTGGAGTGTGAACCGGGCGATAGATAGATCTATCTACTCCAATTGAAAAAAAAAAAAAAAACAAAGTGAGAAGATTGGAAAAGAGAAAGCCGGAAACCACATCCTAAACAGGGAACAAGGGATGAGCCTCTTAACCTGTTCAATAGACATGGGTGGAGTGTGAACCGGGCAATAGATAGATCTATCTACTCCAATTGAAAAAAAAGTGAGAAGATTGGTAAAGAGAAAGCCGGAAACCACATCCTAAACAGGGAACAAGGGATGAGCCTCTTAACCTGTTCAATAGACATGGGTGGAGTGTGAACCGGGTGAAATGATGAAATGAAAGTTGCTTTGAATGAGCAAACTTCAAAAGCTTTTCAGTAAAACACAGGCTCCTAGAATCTATTCTATGCCTTACCTTTTATCTCATCTTCATCAATGATCTTCCTGATGTAATCAGTTCTCAAATAGGCATCAATATAGTTGACACCAGCATTCAATAAGAAATCTGCCAAGGCTGACAAAGTAAACCTGGCTGCTGCCCTTAAATAGAACCTCTAATCTGTTATTAAATGCGGTAGGAAATGGCTCATAAATTTGAATGCCTCGAAAATGAAGCTGCTCTCTTTTAACCACCATACAGAAACTTTCCTGCCTACCATCAGAATAGATAATGCTAGTCTCCTAGAGGGTAACACACTGCACCCTTTTGGCTTTGCTCTCTCAAATGAAATGACTTTGTCAAATCAATAACGGCATCTACTGCTAAAAAGGTTGGGTTACTGTGTCAGGCCAGGAAGTTTTTCTAGTCAGAATCCATTTTTCTCATTTATATATCTACCATTTGTCCATGCATTGAATACTGCTGCTATATCTGGACGGAAGCTCCTGCTATTTATCTTGAGGTTCATGATAAAATCCAAAGGAGAATTTGTAATATAAACGATCCTGACTTAGCAGCTCGCCTTCAGTCACTTTCTCATCGACATGATGTGGCTTCCCTCTATCTTTTTCTACAAGTATTTTCATGGCTACTGCTCTGATGAACTTTTTCCCCTGGTTCCCTGACCACATATATTTACTCATGCTTCTAGATTGACATCAAGATCCCACCCATTTACCATTGAAATAGTTAAATGTAACTGCCTCTTCTACTCTAAAAGTTTATTTTCTCACACTTTGTAGAACTCCCTTCCATTTGCTTGCTTCCCTGATAGTTACAATGTCCAAAAATTTAAATGTCAATTGCCATCTTCTATCTTTTTGATTCCATCATTCTCTCATCATTTCTTCAATATCCCCTGTACCTTGTTTTTTCTCTCACTGCAACTTCCTGTGCACCAGTGATGGTCCTGCCTTGCTTGGGGCGAAATGATTATAGAAAAAAAATATATAAAGGTTTTCTTTCTTTAAATATATGTATAATCTTCCACATGTTGAGATTCATTTCATTTTAAAATTTTGAATTCATCTACCTTGAAAGTTCTCAGCATTTCCCAGTCACAATAATACATTTTTCATGTTACAAATTAGTAACCAACAGTAACTTCATCTATTTCAGTTCATTTGCTACAATACCAATTGATCAGTCAATAAGTCCTGAATATTTCCTAGCTACTACTTAAATAGAGTGATCCACGAGTAAAAACAATAAGGAAAAATTTAGGGTAAAATAATTTTTTAGCTTAAGATTCTTTAGATCTACCTTAGGCTCTGACTTGTCAGAATAAAAGAATTTTTTCAATTTAAAAGGAGTTTTTGTTTAAAATATCAATATAGCGTCAAATTGACTTTTACAGACTTATTGAATTAGATACTTTGAATATAAAAAAAAGTTGATTTTTTTTTTTTTGGTGCCAAATTTTCTTTAAATAAAAACAAAAGGATATATACTTTTATAATTAAAGAACAAACATTTACATAAATTAATAAAGGTATATATTTTTTATTCTTCATTTAAGATAAATACTTATTAACCTCAAATGTTTGTGCATGTGCTTCCTAAACAATAACATACAAAAAAGTTAAAAAAAGAAAATTGAAAAAGAGTTATAAAAATAGTTTAAAACATCCAGAAAATTAATATATGCAAATATCAATGACGTTTCCATACTTTCAAACTTGACATTTGTAAATAATAACTAGGTCTAATAACTAAATATCAGATATTGATTTGACACTGTATTATGAACAGCACTTCTTTCTAACATGATAATCCAATATTTTTTAATTCTGCCAGGCACTACAATTAATGAAAGGTTTAAACCGTAGTGTTTTTCAACCATTTCTTCCTTGTGACTCACTTTTAGTTTCAAAAGATTTCAGGCCCATGTACGCACAAATAGAAATTTCATTTAACAAGAAATACATTTTGTTTACAAAAGCAAAATGTTGCAGAAAATATAAATCCTGACTAATGACTACACAGCATCTGGTGTCTGTCTGTCAGCTTTTTATATGGAAATAGATAGATAGATAGATAGATAGATAGATAGATAGATAGATAGATAGATAGATTTCTTGTATATTAAGTATAAAAAATGATCGCCATGACAGCTCATTGTTGAAGATATTCAGCTGCAATAAAAATTGATTTAAGTCATTGTTTCTTAACCATTTTTTCCTTTTTTTTTTTTTTTTTTTTTTTTATAAGCGTTTCACCCCGAGCAAGGCATGTCACTGCCACTACTGTGCAGGGGGCTACGTAGAGTGGAGAAAGGCTGATTAAATATAGGAAATAACAGAGGGTGGGTGATAGGCGGGTGAGGATACTGAGAATGAGGGTTGGGTAGATGAGAGTGTTGTGAGAATAGTTGGGAGTTAGTGTGATAGGAGGTGTCTATTGACCCTACATTTAAACACCTGGAGATTGTAACTGTCGGGAAAGCAGAGTTGTGGAAGGGAATTCCACAGGCGGGAAGCGCGAGAAAAGAAGCTGTTGGAGTAGAATTTACGGTTACATCTTATTTGTTTAACTGTAAAAGGGTGGGACCTAGTTGCTAATCTAGTATCTCGTGTAAATTCGTGCTTAGGCGGCACCATTTTTGGTGTAAAAAATTTCAGGCCTAGATAAGTACAAATAGAAATTCCATGTAACATGAAATACATTTTATTTTCAAAAACAAAATGTTGCAGAAAATACAAATCCTAACTAAAGACTACACTGTTCCTGCCTATTTAAAATATTTCTCAGGCTTATTTTTGAGTTAATAGCAAGCATACCTACCTAAAAAAATGATTTCCAGAAGGATTTTTTTCCCTTTTTATGAGTAGACCAGTCTATTTTAGTAGTGCCATTTCTTGTATGGAAGCAGCTAATCCCACAATTATCACTGAAGGTTGTTATCATGAACATGATGGCCAACTTGAGAAAAGAACCACCTGATTCAAATATACTGTTACTTCTGAGGCTGCACTAAGGTTGTCCTCAAGGTTGGGAACATTTTCTTTGATAACGTTTTTCTTTTTATTCTAAGTTGAACATTTGTATTAATGTTTTTAAAAAATATCTTCATGTTCTTTCAACTGAAGGAATATCTTTATTTTTCTTTATATATTTGTTCTCAATTACCTGATGTATGCTCTATATATGGAAACATTCTCCAATATAATATGATATTAGAGATATGAGGAGAGGCATCATGTTATGAATCAATCAGCATATATAAGACTACTTCCCACCATTGGAAAAGATTTATCTTATTTTATGAGAATTTCAACAGAGACTTGCATGTTAGTGTATAATGATAATATGGTGTGATTCCATTTTGACACCTGTCATATCTGTTCCAGCATCACCTTAGGAATTTAAAATTATCATAAAAATAAATGTCACAATCACCTTTGAGATTTACTTTTGGTATGTGAGATGGTGTCAAAGGGTTGTCAAAGATGCTGCATTTTTGCAGTTTACAATATGTTACATATTGTCATGCAGAATACAGCCATCTTGGATTGTTTTTGTTTGAAACATATCAAATTCACTTAAAATTGTTCCTTCGTAGATATTTCTTTTTTCAGATTGACATCCACAATCTCAGTATCCTGTTATGATGATCTGTGCTTTATTAAATTCTAGCTGTATTGTAATGGTATGTTTGTCTGCTAGAGTAGCTAGCTAACCCATATTGCAAATGCCTGCTCAAGCACATTTGTGTATGTTCAACACCCACAGAGCTCACCTGTGGTTTATACTGCAACTATGTTGAATGATCTTTAGCTACAGTTTTTAGAAGAGAGTGCATTGTCTCACATGATCAACAGTCTAAAAAAGGCCAGTACACTCAAACTCTTGGCCACAATGACTGGCAGCTTTGTGCTAGCTCAACCACTGTTGATTCCAAAATAGTTCTATCAAACCAATTTTACTCACAAATCTTGGATCAAATTGTGGTATAGTTTTCAGGCACTTTCTAAAAGTACCACATGCTGGGATTACCTCTATATGCCAATGACATCAAGAAGTCACCTTCCTAACAAATTGGCCATGGTGAGATTCAGACCCAGGTCTCATGATCAATGTTAGGGGGATGCTAACTTTCTTCCACTATAAAGGACAATAACTCAAAATATAATTGATATACTTCCCTTGTTCATTAGTCAGAGTGAGCACTTCTAAATTCAGAAGCTGATAAACTGAGTCACATAGAATTCATGGCTTAAATCCAAACTAGTCCTTGCTATTCCCAGGCAATAAATGAATAAAAGTTATTTTATTTTGTTTTAAAATACACTTTTCTTTTATTTTCATTCGTTTTTGTTCATCCTAACAACCTGGGACATAACAGTCAGATAGTGATTATCCTAACTACTCAGCTACTGTCCTTATAATATATACTAGCATCATAGCCCGGTGTTGCCCGTGCAACTCGGAACATTTTAGTAGTAGAAGATGCCACTTTTTATTTTACATTTTTTGTTTGAAAAACACTTTTTTGTAAAATATTTCTTTTGTATCAAAATTACAGAGAAAAATATTCACATTTTTTTGTTGATCAAATAAATTTTTAAAATGTCGGAATAAAAATTAAATATAAAGGCTTATATTTTTTTTTTTTCATTTTTTAATAAAAAATATTTTAGTCGCGTTTGAAACATGTGATTTGATTTCTGTGACATAATTCAGCAACCATCTTAGATCTTAGATGTTTTACGGAGCAAATGTAAACAATCGTGTTCATTGGCCAAAAAGTGTGAACGGGAAAATTGCTGAACTTAAACTCAAAAAGTATATGTTGACCTGGCTTCCCTGTAGATATAAGTCCCTAGAAAGTTTGAATGGCGGAGCTTAAAAAATGTAGGCATGCATAGGGAACAGTCACACACAAACTCACAGATTGCCTTTTATATATAAAGATATATATATCTTTATAATGTTAAAATTTGATTTTGTATGCATGGAAATGGTAATAGTAATATTAACTGTTTCTTATATCAATAAAATTTTTCTCTTAAAATGATTTTTAAGGAAAATAGGCTTTCCAGGCCCACCAACTGTCATCATTCTTTCCAGTATTAATTGGAGTTTCCTTCCTACTTTTTTGTTTGATGTAAAGTGCAACATCTGATTATTTCATTATTTTCTTTTTGAGTTACAGGTGCTATCCATTGTTGATGTTGTTGAAAGTCTCCAAGTGATATGACTTCTGTTATTTTGTACAGTTTTTTGTTTATGATTCCATAGAGCCAGTCCACAAGAATCAAAGAAGGATAAACCTTGCTAAGATCAACAGACTTCATTCCCTCAAAGCCACCTTTAACCACCAATACACAAAACAGTTGTATATGGATAAGTTTCAGTATTTCTGAACAAGTTTGGTGCCATGCATGGCATCAATATAAAAGTCTTCATCTGATGAAGTTATTTAAGAACATGACTCAATGTTTTGCTTTTGCACCAATTTGCAGTGTTGTGCAAAACTATTTCTAGCACAGTCTAAATAGCTGAAGTGGTGCATTGTATAACCAGAAATAGTAAGTTACTTTACTCATAGAATTCACTAAGTTAAAGGATACAAAAATAAATAAAATATTGGCTTACTGATTCATAACTGCATTAAATTATCTGGTAGGATCAGCATTCATGCTTAATTTAATAAATGAAAATTAGAAAGAGATATTTATTAATTAATATTTATGAATTATTTATTTTGCATAGAAATAGAAAATCATTACTACTAAATAATGAAATTGATACTCATTTAATACAACATTAAATAACCCAAAATGTCATAAAATCAACCAATCTAACTAAATCCAAAATGTTGTGCTTAAGAATGTAATGCTCTCTATATATGTGGATTAGATGGGAGTCATCAACTATGAGCCTTTCCAGAAAATCAAATGATTGATTCAAACACTGCTCCAAATTAGACCAATTGAAAGCAAAAATCAATGAAAGTGTCTGGAGTTAAATAAGAAGGACCTAATATTCCATCAGGACTGATTTTTGTTTTTGGTGACCAGTCAAAAATTGTTACAAATTGGCTGAGAAGTTTCAGTCATTAACACTTCAGATTTCTCTTTATAGAATTTTCTTAACGATAAAGAAATTCAATTTCCTTCTAAACCACGAAAGGTACTCTTGTGAAGTGTGATAATTAAAGTCTTGTACTTGATTGATTGCTTCTCTATAATGAAAATATTACATATATATGTCAATGCATCTGTTAGCAAATGTGATAAGACTTATTTCAATATCATTACAAGTACAAGGAACAGTTAGATCTTTACTGAGAAAGATAAAAAAGAAGATAGAACAAAATAGTAAATACATTGTTTTCAAATTAAAAGAATATATCTTTTTTTAATAAACCAAAAAATTATTTCTTCTTCTTCTTCTTCTTCTTCTTCTTCTTCTTCTTCTTCTTCTATGTGCCTTGTTCTTTCAGGATGTTGGTGATCATAGCTTTCCATGTCTCTCTATCCCTGGTGGCTCTTAGAACGCTTTCTCCTGTTACACCATGCAACCCCTGTTCTGCCATGCACCTGCTCAGGCTAGTCAAGTATGTTAGATGCTGCTTTCCTCTGTCCCTCCTTCCCTCTATCTGGCCTGTTACTATCAGGTTCTCCAAGCCCTCCTTCCTCATTGCATGTCACAGGAACTTTAGCTATCTCTTCCTGATGCTCAGTATTAATTTCATTTTTGTTTCCATCCTTTCCAAAGCCTCATCATTGCTCACATGCTTGATCCATGATATCCGCAGCATCCTTCTGTAGAACCACATTTCAGTTACTTCAAATTTTTCCAGCCACGTCTATTGAATAGGTGTAGAGGCTCATCCCTTGTTCCCTGTTTAGGATGTGGTTTGCGGCTTTCTCTTTTCCAATCTTTTCACTTTTCCTTATTTTTTTTTTTCAATTGGAGTAGATAGACTGAACTATCGCCCGGTTCACACTCTACCCACGTCTATTGAACAGGTGTAGAGGTTCAGCCCTTGTTCCCTGTTTAGGATGTGGTTTCCGGCTTTCTCTTTTCTAATCCTTTCACTCTTACATAGCCCCCTGAACACCAGTGGCCTTACTGCCTTGCCCGGGGTGATATGATTAAAAAAACAAAAAAAACAAATTCACTGCCATATTGAAGAACTGACATCACATAGCAATCCAGTACTCTCTTCTTCATTTCTAGTAAAATTTGCCTGTCTCTTAATACTCTACTTAGCTTCTGGAATGCATCCTTCATCATGCCAATTCACCTTCAGATCTCCGTGTTGCACTTTCCATCTTCTGTTGGAACACTTCCCAGGTATTTAAATTTTTGTACCTGCTTGATTTTAGTATCCCACCTGTATTTGGCATTTTTATGTTACCTACTAAGTATATCTTTTAGTGGTTATACATTAGTTTCAGATTAAACCTCATTCTTTCTTTTTGGTCAGATAAAGTTAACATTTGTTAACTTCAGTAATATTAAACTATCTTCCATCTCTTTGTCTCTTTACTGACAAAGTAAATGACAATAAATATTTGTGGATTAAAACATAATGTTTTCTTTATTATGCATTATGTTTATAGCTTTATATTTATTGTATCATGTAAGAAAAAATATTCCTCAACAATATATATCTGAGTCATTCATAAATAAACACAATCATTAATTAATTCAGTGACATCATAGACATTGAAAAAATTATGGGTCAAATTTTACTACCTCACTGAAGAAATTGTAATGCACTATGGAACTATGTTGACCTGTGGCAATAGAGAAATACATGAATAAAAATTAATAACAAGACCATAATTTCACCATCTTTAAAAATAGATGTACAATAAAAATCACCAGGCAAACAAATCAATCAAAATCTTTCCCCACCAGGATGTAAGAAAAGAAATAAACAAATAAGACCAAAATTTCACAATCTACAAAAATAGATGGATAATGAAGATTGTCAGGCAAACAAAGCCATAGTTCAACCAACCAATAAGGAAGCTTTCACAGCCAGTATGTAAGAAAAGAAATAAACAAATAATAACAAGGAGACAAAAATTTTATCATTTCTAAAACTAGATAGTTTGACCAACCAATCAAAAGTGTTCACAAACAGGATATAAGGCTGCAAGCCAAATTAGAAGTGGGCAACTTTTTCTTAGTGGATCTATAGATGTGTATATAAATAGATAGAAAATCAATCAAACCAGAGTCAATAAATTAATTTTGTCCTTCCTCGATGCTGTGGTCATCATAACATACACAGAGACAAAATATGATATTCTGATGACTAGCTAGCAACCTTAGTTGGCTAATTCATCCTTGCTATATTGAAAACAAACATACTTTCATTTACCACATGGTATAATGGTGACTTTTACACTTGAACTCTTGTAACTTTAACTTTCACCTTATCCTTTGGAACTATATTGACTTATGAATTATTACAAGTAGTGTTGATTGCTTATCTGAGTTTAGTTTTCTTGTAGTTCTGTAAGTTTACAGAAATGACTGATTTTATTGTAACCTCATTATGTACAATAATGTGCAATATAGGTGAACAATTTAACTAGAAAATTAAAAATAAACACAATGTATCTCAATACAAATTAGGGCAATGTCATAATAGATAATTCCATCTTAATTAAATCAACAATGCTTTGTGTCAATTTTTAATATCAACTTGAGATTTTCTTGTTAAAAGTTGAATAATTTTAACACATTCAACATTATGGATAAAAAATAATGAATTTTATAACATGTTTCTTCAAGAATTAGCATGAGCAAAGCAAATTCATAGATTTGAAGAAAAAAAAACTCAGAAAGGAATGAAAATCCACTAAAATTTTTCATCTTTTAATAGTTGTGCTTAGTTTAATTTGTAATATATATTAATATAGGTAGATAAAAGAAAATGTTGATAAGAAAACAAGAGTCATAAAGTACTACCTGAGGGCCTCACACAAGCTTGTGCCCCAACCCTGGTGGAAGCTTTTGATGGTAGTACACTCCAGCCCTGCACAAACATATATATATGTGTGTGTGTGTGTGTGTGTGTGTGTGTCTGTAAAATTTACAATTAAAAGTTTTTGTTCAAAGAACTTTGTTGCTTTTTGTTCTACCTATCCTTGTTAATCTCCCATAGGAAATAGGGTTGTGTCTGCAAAAGTCATTATACAATAAATCATTGTACCAAGGCAGACTGTCTATGCAACAATTATGCAGGTGTTCAAAAAAACAAGTGATTCAGCCAGAAACAGAAGCATTATATGGCAATGTTAATATGGTGAAGCTAAAAAATGTTAGTATAGTATTGAAGAATAACAAAGAAAAAAGGAAAATTTATCCATAGGTAACTTAAACCAGAAAATTATGGTCTGTATCTGACTAAGTTCCAAATTGCCTAAATTCCAAATGATTTTATCTTGCAGGGGCAAAATACTTAGACTAAAAGAAAAATTTTATTCTGAGTATCCTGTCCACAAAATACAACATAAATTTTAAGAAAGACAACACAAAAATAATATTTTGTAGAAAAATAGAAAAAAGAATCATATTTTTTATATATACAATATAAATAGACAAGTGGCATTTTTCAGTGTCCTATTTGTTAGGGGAGTAAAATATCTAGTTTGTTTTGTTTAAGCAAAATGTGATTTGTGAAGTTAAGATAAGTCTATGTTTCACTATGTGTGTAAACAATAATAGTAATGTCCGGATATTAAGTCTTTGTTTTGTGAAGAAAAGACAAGATGTTGTCGCTAATATGTATGAAGTCTTTGAAAAGACAAATCTGATGTTGTAGTTTAAAGTTACTCTTGACTGTGAAACAAAAGCAGATATGAATTGCCTTTGTTTCTCTTTCGTTATTTGTTATCAGTACATGAGGAAAAAAGTAAATAAAAGACACAACATAAAAGAGAACGTGAGATGTGATTGTTTTGGTAAAATCCACAGAAATAAATGATCAGAGAAAAAACTACTTCTCATTATTATTATTACTTATATTTTTGAGGAGTCAGCGGAAGTGTCTTGTTGTTACTGTTGTGGTTGTTGTCAACCCCTTTAGTGTTCGGTATGTTCTCTGACTGCTTGATGACAGACTCAAGACTACTACAAAGATGTGAATGAGTAGCCAACTATGTCACGTGATCAGCTTCCAACGTAAACTTAATTTTTTAGTAGCAAGAACCAATGATACTGGTCATTGAAAATTCAATTTGGCAATTTTTTTTGTCTAGTTGGCAACCAGAATCACTTAATTTATTTTGGATCTTATTTTTTAGTATTTTGTATTGAAGTTTGATTTAGTGATTCTGATCTGATTTTAGTATGTGCATTTTCTACTTATTTACTGTAAAATATAGGATTTGTATCCTATAACCTAAACTCCCTTTCAGAGGATGTCTTTTAAATTTTCAAAGAGATTGAGCAGAGAAAATTACAGAAATAATAAATAAAATTTATAATAGTAGCATAATACCAGATGCCCTAAGCAAGTCGATCTTCATAGCACTGGCCTAAGAAGCCAGGTGCAAACAAGTGCAAACTCCACCGAACAATCAGTTAAATGAGCCATATAACAAAACTGATTGTCTGAATCCTGATGAATCAAGTGAGGAAGCAGGATCAGGCCAGAAATAGAACAAGAACAGTAAGGGTTCGTCAAAAACACTGGAACAAGGAATGCCATATTTATGATTAGGATGCTCTCCAAAAGGGTAATACAAATGAAGAAGGACTTGTACCTATGTTTTATCAATTATGCAAAGGCATTCAACAAAATACATCACAAAGAATTGATGGAGATGCTCAGCAGCCTCAACATATTTGGGAAAGATATAAGAGTAATCAAGAATCTCTACTGGCAACAAACTGCCTGTATACAGACTGGTAACAAATTCAGTCGATATACAAAGATAGAAAGAGGCGTAAGACAATGATGTGTCTTTCCACCAGATCTATTCAACTTATACAGCAAAACTTTTCTGAAGACCCTAGATGTTATGCCAGAATTTGTCATCGGAGACCACAATTTGAACAACATGAGGTACACAGATGATACAGTGTTGATAGCAGACATGGAAAAGAAACTACAAGACCTCCTATAGAAGGTAATTGAAGAGAGTGAAAAGAAAGGACTACAAATAAACTGCAAGAAAACCAAATACATGGTCATCAGCAAAAAGAGCAACCTAAAATTCCAAATACAGGTTGGGGATACTAAAATCAAGCAGGTACAAAAATTTAAATACCTGGGAAGTGTTCTAACAGAAGACGGAATGTGCAACACAGAGATCCAAAGGTGAATTGGCATGGCAAAAAATGCATTCCAGAAGTGGAGTTGAATATTAAGAGACAGGCAAATTTCACTAGAAATGAAGAAGAGAGTACTGGATCGATATGTGATGTCAGTTCTTCAATATGGCAGTGAATACTGGACAATATTATCAAAGATGAAGGAAAAACTTGAAGCAACTGAAATGTGATTCTACAGAATGGTGCTTCAGATATCATTGATCGAGCATGATGAGGTTTTGGAAAAGATGGAAACAAAAATGAAATTAATACTGAGCATCAGGAAGAGATAGCTAAAGTTCCTGTGACATGCAATGAGGAAGGAGAGTTTGGAGAACATGATACTAACAGGCCAGATAGAGGGAAGGAGAGACAGAGGAAAACAGTGTATAAGGTACTTGACTGGCCTGTGCAGATGGATGGTAGAACAGGGGTTGCATGGTGTAACAGAAGAAAGCGTGAATACTGGACAATATTATCAAAGATGAAGGAAAAACTTGAAGCAACTGAAATGTGATTCTACAGAATGATGCTTCAGATATCATTGATTGAGCATGTAAGCAATGATGAGGTTTTGGAAAGGATGGAAACAAAAATGAAATTAATACTGAGCATCAGGAAGAGATAGCAAAAGTTCCTGTGATATACAATGAGGAAGGCAAGTTTGGAGAACATGATACTAACAGGCCAGATAGAGGAAAACAGTGTGTAATGTACTTGACTGGCCTGTGCAGATAGATGGCAGAACAGGGGTTACATAGTGTAACAGAAGAAAGTGTGCTAAAAGTCACCAGGAATAAGGAGATATGGAAGGCCATGATCGCCTACATTCTGAAGGGACAAGGCACATAGAAGAAGAAGAAGAAGAAGAAGAAGAAGTCATGTGCAAGTAAAATAACAGTTATTAGCACAAAAAGTTTAATTGACAAGCTGAGTTTAAATTTAAACCTATTTTGCTTACATTCTCTTTAACCTAAATACCATTGGGAAAAGTCACAAATCTAAATCTATCTCTTCTCCCTCAAGATATGGATTATATAGCAGAATAGGCTCTATAGCTTTGGGTGACAGTCAGCATCAGAGAAGAAAAACTCTGAATTCTAAACTATAGAGAAGACATCTGCAGAGCATACAACTCTTTCTCAAAAAGGAACAGATGATAAATAAATAGGTTTTGTGGAGTACAAGAATTCTTTATATCCTGAAGCAGGGCCAGTGTGTACTACCAGCAATGGGTGGAGGAGACTGATTTAAGAGCCTTGTACAGCGATTTGTGACCATCACTATCTTATCAGCATTTATTTTTTAACTCACTTTGCAAATAAATTAAGCACAAGTGACTATTAAAGGATGAAAAAAAAAATTGTGGATTTTTACATCATTCTTTTTTTTTTGTTTTTTTTTTTTACATATCAATATAAACTTGAGTGGTTCTTAGGTATTGTACAAGGTGATCATTATTGTAAAAAATGTCACAAAAAATATGGATTTTATTTTAAAACTCTTTTAGAAAACAGAGTTCTTTTCAGGGAAGATAATGCCTATCAGAAAGCTGAATGTGATAATATAACTTTCAAGTCATTCATTGTTTTTTTGTCACCACAATGTTAAGCTATATATATAACACTTATAGTATACTAATACTTAACTAAGACAAACTAGGAAAGTCACCCACATGTATGTGGAATGTCTATATTACTATATGTCTATCTATGCTGTGAGGTGCGACAAGATAGGTTGGGCAACTAAATATATCTGCAACCTTTTATCTCACTTCCATATTGTAGTTTCCTTGTGCTTTTTCAATAAATATTTTTATGGTAATTATTCTGATGAGCTTTCCTCTACTGTACCTAGACTTTAGGAATTTAAGCATTGAGTACTGAAAGACAGGAAAATCCCATTGAAAACAAAGAAGAGAGTACTGGATTGCTATGTGATATCTGTTCTTCAATATGGCAGTGAATGTTGGATGATCTCCTCAATGATGAAAGAGGGGCTTGAGGCAGCAGCAATGTGGTTTTACAGAAGGATGCTGAAGATACCACGGACTGAGCACATAACTAATCACAAGGTGTTGGAGAGTATGGAATTGAGGAGAAAACTCATCTAAACCTAATCTAAACTTATTTATAAATGGAACTTTGTCCGTCTGTGTGTGTATGTTTGTGTGTGTGTGTGTGTGTCCGTTACCTATAGACTCTGAAATGGCTGAACCAATTTTCTTGAAAATTTACATAGTTGTACTATAAGCATCTGATATTGTTCTTAGTTGTGTTTTGTGTCAAGGTACCCCCGATAAATATCAATAATCGAAAAAATAGGGTTATAAAAGGAGTGGTCCGATTTTAATCAAATTTGATACAAACATAGACAAAGACATAAGAAACGATATTCAGAAGTTTCAAGGTTGCAGTTCTTACAATAGTGCAGAAAATCAATAATATATATATATATATAAAAGTTTGTGTGTGTGTCTGTTTATCTGCCTGTATATCTATATTTTTTCCAGCCCTTTTATTTTAGTTCTTTCTTCGGGTTTGTCTCTAAGTAGGTATAATCGTAGTTCTTAGTCACAGCCATGATACCATTTACTCAGAGGAACTTATTTAGCCTTCAAAATTCAGTTTATGACGAAAAAAACTTACTTGATATTGATACAAGGAAATCAAAATTTGACTTACATCCATTCATTTTTCTTTCAGTCTACAGTTTCGCTTTAATGGGAAAACAACTATTGCTTTTTAGTCTTTCGTGCCAACGTCCAAAGAGTCTGAGCTCCAGGATCATGGATTAGTTTTAAAGCTTTCATTACACCCGATCAACGCCGAGCTATACTGCTAGTATTTAATATAAGGAAGAGACGGATGAGGTTTTTGAAACATGTAATGAGGAAGTGGGGCCTGAAAAACTTAATAATCACAGGATGGATAGAGGGAAAGAGAGACCGGGGAAAACAATGTGAGACTTACTTGATAAGCCTGAGCAAATGGATGGTAATGTGGGGCTTGGGAAAGATACCAAGAGGAAGAATGTTGAGAATGACAAGAGACAGAGCCAAGTTCTGTGATTGCCTACATCCTGAAGGGATATGGCACATGAAGATTAGATTGATGAGAACATCTCACCATTTTGCAGTTAAAATTTCTAGTTGTAACAAGTTCTATGCTAACAATTTCTTCTCTCATAACTCTTGCTTGTGGAACTTTCTTCTTTCTATTGATGTCTTCTGTCTTCCTATTCTGATATTGTTCTCTCTCCTTAATAATGCTTTTTTATCTTCTCTCACACTCAATGACCGTCTGCATTTTAGTGGCTTTATTACCTTGCTTGAGGTGAAGTGATTAAAAAAATATTCTAAATATAAACCACTATTTTTTTATGTTGCATTATTAGTGAACACTACCTAAGAAAACAAGAAGTACCCTGATCTTTCTCATTTGAATTGTACACTTGATGAAGACCACAGAATGGATGAGCTAAAATGGTATATTAACAAACAAATGATTACAGCCAATAATATGAAACACCAGATCTTGTTTGATCACCAAAAACCAATCTACTCACTGCAGATTAAATAATGATTCAGTTCAAAATTCCTCAGAAGTATGCTGGATCAAAATGTGATACGCACCTCAACATTTAAATGGGCTTTAAATGTCTCTGTGGGGAGCTATGAATTTTGTCTTAATTCAAGACAAGATATAGCTCTCTCTCTCTCTTTTTTTAATATCTGTCAACTTCATGGATGTTCTTGGAAAAAGTAAGGGAATAGTTCCTATTACTTTCTCCACAGTTTTGCATTTAATGCTGACCAGATAGAACCTGACAAAAGTTTTATAGTATAATCCTTGAAGTGGATTTTTCTAGTCTACCAAATAGCAAACTAGAACCTCTCCTTTTAGCAGAAAGAAGAATAGTAACACTTTTTAAAAAAATCCTGTATTATGTTTTTCTTTTTCTTAGAGAGTCACTCTCCAAAGTGATTCAGCATTCCATAAGCGGGAGATTTATTCAGACTTCCTAAAAGCTAGACACACCTTCACACCAAACAAACACTAAATATAATTACCGTTGTGCATTTTTGAAGCTTAAAAATAGAGTTGCATTAAATTCACATTATTCAAAAGAATTCAATTTTGTGCTATTTTAAAAGTTTGTTTAAACCCAATCGATTCAGCATAAACAAAACTCTATTTTTGTTCATCTTAATATGAGATTATACTGAGTAAAGGGCAATCTTGGATTTTCATGCCCACAAAATAACAGTGTCAAAAGAATGATTTTTTTTCCTTGACACTACTATTATTTTAACTACCTTCACTTGTCAGCAATGATTAATGTTTTATAAAGTAATGATAAGAATTGTAATAAAATCTAAATATATGATAAACCTGAATTTATACATTTTTGTTTGTTCTATTTATTAGTTTGTTTATTTACAAGAATAATTTTATATTTATAACATTCTAAACACTAATACAATTAAAACTAATGCAATGTAATTTTTTTGAGTTTCTGGGGTAAGGAGATATCATTATTTACACTACTTATATGAGGACAATAGTCTGAATATAAATAGAGCAAATAATGCAATGCAATTTATAAAGAAATGAATATAAAAACAATTACTTATTAACAAATATATAAACATTTACTAAATTATTAAAATATGGGAACTATAAGAAAATTGTTATTATTTACCATTTTAATAAAATTTGAATTGATTAGTAATTAGCCAATTATTCCAATAAACAATAAAATAGTGTTAATTATTTTGGTTGTAAATTCTTAAGAACAAAGAAAATGTACAAACTTACTTTCATGTTTAGTTTTTATTACACTTGTAATCATTGTTTTATAAAAATTTAAACATTCCTGAGGAGTGAAGGTACTTAAAATAATAACGGTGTAAAGGGAAAAATTGTCCTTTTCACACTCCAGTTTCTAATCATTACTTATATAGTGACTTGGCAAATTTTGAAGATAGAAGGAAATGATGCAATAAACGAAGCTTGTACTTTAGTAACAACTACATTTGTACTTTGTATACATAAATAAATACACAAAAATTATTTAACACTTAATTTCTGCTGGCTAGGGATTAGTTGTAATGCAAGTAAAGCTCACTTCTAATCTTAAAGGTATTTGGAATTTGCTTATAGGCCAAGTGACTGTATGCTAGGAAGATAAAATTCTGATGCGAATTAAAATCTTCAAATGTGTTTTTTAAAAGAGTTCTTAGGTCAATTGCTTCAACCAAATGTTTTCCAAAAGTCTGCTAGTGTCCAGAAAAAATATTAGAGTAAATTATAGAGTAGTCTCCCTTTATTCATTTACAGGTAATTATTATATAAAATCTATTAATAGGAAGTAATTTAATATCGAACTTAACAGCCACCCACAGCAGACTTAGGCCAATATAAACATCACTAAGGTATTTCCACAGGTATTTAAATTTCTTTACTTTATTTTGGTAAAAAATCTTGTTTTGATTTTTGTTAGTGGGTAACCAAATTGTTACAAGACATTCTTCTTCTTCTGCTTCTGCACTGTCCCTTCAGGATGTAGGCAATTTTTTTTTTTTTTTTTTTTTATAAGCGTTTCACCCCGAGCAAGGCATGTCACTGCCACTACTGCGCAGGGGGCTACATAGAGTGGAGAAAGGATGATTAAATATAGGAAATGTCAGAGGGTTGGGTGATAGGCGGGTAAGGATACCGAGAATGAGGGTTGGGTAGATGAGAGTGTTCTGAGAATAATTGGGAGTTAGTGTGATAGGAGGTGTCTATTGACCCTACATTTAAACACCTGGAGATTGTAACTGTCAGGAAAGCAGAGTTGTGGAAGGGAGTTCCACAGGTGGGAAGCACGAGAAAAGAAGCTGTTGGAGTAGAATTTATGGTTACATCTTATTTGTTTAACTGTAAAAGGGTGGGACCTAGTTGCTAATCTAGTATCTCGTGTAAATTCGTGCTTAGGCGGCACCAGTGATCTAAGCTCATCGGAGCAGTAGCCATGAAAGTACTTGTAGAAGAGGCACAGGGAAGCCACATCACACCAGTGAGAGAGTGGCTGCAGCCGGTCTGCCAAGTCAGTATCAACCACGTTACAGATCCTCCTTTGTATTTCGTCAAGAAGCCCAAGGAGAGCAGCAGGGGCACACAACCAGATATGGCAGCAATACACGGGCGGATGGTAGATTTGTATATGTGCAGAATAGATTTAGGTGGGAAAAACTTCCAGGCCCTGCACAGGGAGCCGATTTTCATAGCAGCAGATTTGGCAATGGATTCGATATAGTCATTCCATTTGGGGTCCGCCGAAAGTGTAAGGCCAAGGAGGCGTAGTATTTTACTCTCTGGGAGGCTAACCTGTCCCATGCTAATGGGAGGTAGATGCGATTGTCTATGGTGGTTAGTTGATAACAGCTTCGTTTTAGAGGCATTGAAATTTACCAGCCATTTTCTACCCCAGGCCACTACGGATTGGAGGTCCCTTTCAAGTACGGCAGTGAGGTTCACTTTGTCGTCCACACCTGGTTTCTGATCGATGCGAGAGTAGATTGTTGTATCATCGGCATACATGCCAACTTGGGATTTAATGGTGTTGGGGAGATCATTAATGTACATCAGAAAGAGTGTGGGACCTAGGATAGAACCTTGAGGGATGGACTTCTATTTGGCCCTGTCTCTTGTTGCTCTCAATATTTTTCTCTTGGTATCTCTTCCAAACCCCTCGGTGTCACCCATTTGCTCAGGTCTTGTGCTGTTTTCCCCTGTCTTACTTTTCCTCTATCTGTCCTGTTAGTATTAGATTCTACTAAGCTCTCATTCCTCATTACATGTCTTAGAAACCTCAGCTGTCTCTTCTTGATGCTAAGTATGAGTTTTCTTCTCTTTTTCATCCTCTCCAACACCTCATCGTTGCTCAAAGGTTCAGTCTATGGTATCCTCAGCATCCTTCTGTAAAATCACATTTCTGCTGCTTCAAGTCTCTTCTTTATCCTTGAGAAGATCATCCAACATTCACTGCCATACAAAAGGAGAGATATCACACAGCAGTCCAGCACTCTTTTCTTTGTTTCCAATAAAATTTTCCTATCTTTCAATCTCAATTTCACACTTTCCATCCTCTGTCAGAATCCTTCCTAGGTATTTCAATTTCTTTGTTTTATTTTAGTTTCTCCAACCTGCAGTTGGCATTTTAGGGTCTTCTTTTTGCTGATGACTATACATTCAGTTTTCTTGAAGTTTATGCTTAGTCCTTTCTTCTCATTTTCCTTCAATACCTTCTGTAAAAGGTCCTTCATTTTCTTTTCCGTGTCTGCTATCAGCACTGCATCATCCATGCATCTTACATTGCTGAAATTGTGGCCCCAATGACGAATCCTGGTAAGGATTTTATTTCTCTCAGAATTGTTTTGCTGTATAAGTTGAACAATTCTGGTGAGAAAATACATTCTTGTCTTTCACCCCTTTCTATTTTTGTATGCCTGCTGAATTAATTTCTTATCCATACACAGGCAGTTTGCTGCCAATATAGATTCTTGATTATCCTAATGTTTTTTTTTCCGAAAATGTCAAGGTTGTTAAGCATCTCTGTCAAGTCTTTGTGGCATACTTTGTCAAACGCCTTTGCATAGTCTATAAAGCACAGATAAATGTCCTACTGCATTTAAATTTTTAATGGATAATAATGTAATATTACTGAACTTACTTTTTGCTTTTTGTTTTTTGTTTTTTATTTTGGTGAAAAACACATTAGTTTGTAAATTCTTGCAAAAATCAAATAATTGTTGGATTTTTAATGAAATTTTCAGGACTTATTCACAGATGAATGAAAATTATTTGTAAAGTTATTATTTTTAAAAAGTCTTGGTAAAAATATTTGTTTTTACATCAGTTACCCCCACCTGTACATAAATTCTTGAAATTTCAAGAAATTAAATTTTATAGTGAAAATTGGCTTTATTAGTAAAACTCAGGACTCATTGGAAAATGTGAACCATCTATTATCTTTTTCAAACATTTGGCCCTTTTTCCAAAAATCTCCCAATAATTTCAAAATAAAAAATGCAATAAAACTATGACATTATTTAATTCGATAGGCTTTTAATTACTTTGATAAATAATATATTTTAAGGACATTATAATTTGAAAAAAATTTTTGTTCAATTAATAATAAGATTTTAAAAGCATTGTTTTCATTTTTTCTTTGAAGTATTTTAAAAATATTTTTTGAAACTTTATAAGTTATTAACTTATAAAGTTTCAAAAAATATTTTTAAAATACTTCAAAGGCTTTAGGCATTAAGTTGTCAAGTTATTAAGTGAAGCTTATATTTACTAATCAAAAGTTGAAAAGTTTAATATAAAATGTCATTTGAAAATAACTTTTTTTACATATTTGAAGTTTTTTTTTGTATGGTAATTTCTGTGTGTATATTAAAAGGTCATGTTTCACGGTTTCTTCCCTTTAGAAGAAAAAAATTGGACAGTTATTTAAATTCTGGCCACCTTAGCTTATTTCGCATCTGGCTGTCATCACATGTCAAATCATTCAGGGTGGGAGGAGTAGAAAGTTCAAAGCTTCATGATTAAGAAATAGTTCTATTCTAAATTTCTTGCTATAAAGGTAATACTTGTGTAAATCAGATTAATTTAACTTTAAATTTGCTGATTTTCAAAAAGTAATGTGTCACGGATGTATATTTTATTTTTGGCAAGATTTTTAAAACCAAGAAAAATTAACTTTTGTTTACAAATGTGTCAATCATGCAAAAACGGCCAAAAAACTGAAAAAGTTTTTTAAAAATCTCTAAATTTTAGATTGCAATCAATACAATTTCTGTTTGAAATACACCAGAGTATTTTGCTTACTGAAAATAGTAAATTTAATCATTTAGCTTTCAATTAAAACTAACATAAAAGAGTTTCAAGAAAATGTTTTTATTTTTAACAATTCAATTTAAAAGCTAAGTATTGAAAATGTGTAGCAATACCTAATTAAAAAACTGAAAGAAAGAATAAGAGAAATCAATGAAAAAATTGAAAGAAAGAATAAAAGAAATCAATTAAAAATTTAACCTTCAAGAAAAGAATAAAAACAGTTTAAAACATTTTTTTCACATAAAAATATGGATTAAAGAAAGAAAAAAATGAAAACAAAAATAAAGGAATGAAAGAAAAATTAAAAATAAAATAAAATAAAACATGGAATTAATTTTTATAAATTTTCATACCTAACACAAATGGTATTTTGGTATTGAAAAGTATTAAATTTATAATGTCAATTCTAAACAAAATAAGTAATTTTTGTCTTCCTCACCTCAGAATGGACATGACTGTTTCTTTGTTGAAACCAAGATGGTTTTCTCTTTAAAACTTGTTGATTGTTTATATCTGTATTAGATGATAAGTTGTCCAAATTTACAGATTTGGTTGAAATATCTGAATCTTTTTGACTTCTTTTGTGACTTGATTTTCTCCTGAAACTCAGTGAACGGCGGAGATGATCAAAAAAGATCTGAGGCTTTTTCACTTTCGATTTCGATTGAACAGTATCAAGAAAAAAAGCAGGTTCTTCCTTTTTCTCAGAGCCTAAAAGATTTTTTTGTATTTACAACTGTTATCACTGGCCATGTTGAGAAAAAAAAATCCTTTTTTGTGAATAAGCAAAAAAGTAAGGGAAAATGAACAAGAAACCGTGATAAATTGAGTTTTAAATTTCAGTGAGTCAGGAGTGTGGACAGAGAAATTAGGATAATAATAAAAAAAAAGGAAGATGTGTTAATTATTGAAAAATAAAGGATAGTGAGAGAAAAAAAGACATGAAAGAGGCAACTTATATTATAAATAAAGAAGAGTTAAAAATAGAAAACAAATCAAAGATAAAAATAAGGGAATTATTCAGTAGTAGTAATTGATGTAGATGAGAATGTGGTAATAGATAGGAAAAGATTATGCACATTTTCAATATTTAAAGAAATACCTATGCAGTTAATAGACATGAACAGACCAAGAAAGACAAAGTCAAATAAAGATAGATTGATAAAAACAACCACAGACATGATCAGATTCAGACTGAACAAAGCCACACGCACACACACACACGTGTGTGTGTGTGTGTGTGTACAAAGATGAATGCAGAGAGACATATATACATGTACAATTATTATTAATAAAATAAAATAGTTCACTTATCTTATTTAAATCTGTGCTCAGAGTTTCAATAACTTTTTCACATCCAATCTTCTGCAGATTTTTTGTGAAGTAATTTTATTTACAGAATTGTATTTTCTTTATTCTATGTAAAAAATTGAACTAATAAATATGGAATATGAGGCAGCTAAATTATATTTAAAATAGATAGACAGATAGAGATAGATAGATAAAATAGATAGACAGATAGAGATAGATAGATACTAAAGTACATCAGTAGAAAATAAATTACTAAGATTTTTTTTTAAATGGTAGCTTAATGTAACCAGACTGAACGGGAGATAGACATGATACAATGGTATATATATGACAGAATGTATACATATATAATTATATACATAGATATAATAGAAAAGAGATAGACTTAGAGATAGAATGACAGGCATAAAAAAGGGCAAAAATGATTTTCAAACCGGTATAATAAAAATGCTGAATATATAACCAGATTTAAAACAAATTTTCTTTTCGAGGTATGTTGCAATCCAAATCATATGTAAATTTAAAAAAATGTGTCAATAGCTGAAGGGACTTAGTAACCCAAAAATGAAGATAACACACAATACAGGGGTGTGTGTTTATTTACATTTCTTATTACTGTTTATCGACAAAAAGAAAAAAAAGAGAACAGTCAATGGGCAAAGTTTTTGACTTCACTTGCCACAGTTTGTACCAAGAGACAAGTTGCATAGGAGCTTGGGGTACTAAGTGAAGCTTGTGTGTTTGTTTGATCTCCAACTGACAAACAAAAAAAGAATGCTGTCAAATAAAAAGAAAAAGTTGTTTGATTCAATAAAGAATCAGTAGATAGGTATGTGTATCTTACCTAGTTTCCCTCAAGCTGAGATTCTAATCCTGTCAGATGTATGGGTGGAGTAATGAATAGCAGCTTCAAAATGAGAAATCAGAGATCTGAGTTCTAATTTCAGTCTGATTTGTTATGTTCACTTACACAAAAATACCCTTGAGAATCTCCTCCTAGTTATGGGTTAAATAGTAGGACTTGTATCTAGAAAAATCATTGTTATTCTCAAAACATCATTAATGCTTTATTCACTTTTTAAAAAAATAGAAAAGATTTATTCTGACAATTCAAAGTACATTTTAGCTTTAAATAACCTACAAAGATTGATAAACCACAAATCAATCAATCAATCAATCAATAATCTAATCAAGTCTTGTTTATGGTGCAACATTCGCCCTATGATAATACAATTGTTATTTTAAAAAATCCGTAACAAAATATTGTATCCAAGTTTTACTTTTTTTTTTATTTTTTTTTTGTGATGAAATAAAAGATGTAGCGATAACATACAATTAAAGTTTAACTTATGATTATTATCATTAGTCCCATGACCAGGTGTGATCATTGGGTCACTGTGCAGGTGAGCACATGATCATCCCCCTCCAAATGTTTCAATGACATGCCAATGCCTGAGTCTCTGTGAATTATTTTCTACTCCATCCAGTGACATTTTTCCTTCGCCTGCATTCTTTTTTTTTAATCATTTCACCCCAAGCAAGGCGGTACTGCCACTAATGCGCAGGAGGCTACATAAGCATAAAAGTTTAGACAGGACAAGAGTGAAGAAAAGGACAGACCAGTTACAGGGGGTGTCAGAGAAAGGGTAAGAGAAAGATGGGAACACAGGTTGCAAAAGTAGAGAGAAAGAAAAAGATATACAGTGGTGATGTAGAAAGATTTGTTAGTTGTTTTGTTTTTATGGCATATCAACCTGGGTGGGTCATTTATTGCCAACTAAATTTTATTTATTTATTGCTGGTAATACCTTTTTTTTTTATGTATAAGTTTTGTGTCTAGTAATACTTTTTTCTCTTCGAGTATCAAGATTCATTGGGATTTGTTTTTTTAAGGGCAGGGTCCCCAAGTCCTACCCTGTTATTTAACCCATAACTGAAGGAAAGGGATGGATTAATACCTTTCCCAAGGGTACCAGTGCTTAAGTGAATGCAAGGTATTCAACTGGAATTTGAACTCAGCTCACCGATTTCTCTTTCCTAGCCAATATCCACTGCACCACAATTGCACATCCATCACTAAATGCCTACAGCACCTGGTATTCCTAAGCGGTCACCCATCTAAGTACTGACCAGACTCAACATTGCTTAACTTTGATGATCGAGCAAGAATGGGTGTATTCCATGTGATATGGCCGTAAGCCAATGTAGAAAGAACTGGAGTCAAGTGGATAAGAGATGGGTATTGACATTGCATTTAAATTCCTGGAGATTGTAGCCATCAGGAAAGCAAGTATATGGAAGGGAGTTCTACAGGCGGGAAGTGCAAGAAAAGAAGCTGCTGGAGTAGAATTGTCAGCTGCATCTGGTTGATCTAATTGTAAATGGGTAGGACCTTGTTGCCAACCTGGTTGCTCAAGTAAATTCTTGTAGCGGGGGCACCAGTGAGCTTCTTTTTTTGCCTTAAGTGGTACTTTGTAGGATGGCAGTAAAAAGATTGTTAGCTCTTATGACATGTCCATACCATTTCAACTTTCTCTTCTTGGTGATGGTTATGAGCTCTTCCAACTGGCCTGTTTCTTGTTTGACAATATCTCATAGTGTCATTTGTGATGCGCTCTAATAGATGCCTAGGATGGTTCTGTAACATCTCTTTTCTAATGCTTAAACTCTTCACTGGGATTCTACTGTTAATGTCCAGGATATGAAAGGCAGACAAAAAAATTGCAAAGGTCAGAGCATGTTTCAGAAACTGAGTTCAAATACTGACTTGATCTGTTGCATCCATTTTTGCAACAATGCCACTGAGAAAGACATAAATGCATATATTCTCCCTGCCACCATCTGCAGTTTAAATAGTAGAGTAGACTAGACTCTTTAACCTTGTGCAGCAACCAACCTAAGAGAAGAAAAACACTGAATTCTAAATGATAGTGAAGGCAATGGGAAATGATTCCACTATTTTTCCCAAAAGACCAGACAATAAATAAAAGGAATCTGTGGAGAGCCATGTTTGCTTACATATTGAAAGAATATAAAAAATATCATCAAATTTTACTTTTAAGTACAAATGTTATCTTAGAATTTTTTATTTGTTAGTTATGAAAATGTTCACTTTGTACCAAGACCAACTATTACCAACAATGATCTATTACAAATTCCTCATTGAAAAGCAAAGGGCAGGATATTTTTTCCCTCAAAGAATGTCTTTGAAATTAAAATTTTCTGTGAGTTTTCTGACAGGACTTAAGTATTAAATAATTTCCTTTTCGTAATTTACTTATTCCAATAAATTCTTTGACTATTTTTTATGCTAGAGATGCAAGGCTCAAGAACTACTATTAGTAGAGGGTCAGTAAATGACATGTGTGATATGGCTATAAGTAGAAGTAGAAAGAATTGAAGATTATGAGGATAAGGAGAATATACAATTGACCTTTGACTTTTGACATGAAGAGGTTAAGATTATAGAATTCAGGGATGCATTGATGCAAAAGTTTGTTTCACAAAGTAGCAGTTTGGAACTTCCTCTTTACAAATGATGATTTGATTCCCTGTATTTGCCATGAACTCATTCACTTTAATCATTAGATATTTAGTGACACAACAAATATTAAAAGTATATGTAGAAAAGGCATTGCAAATGATTTTAATAGATGTTTATGTAATATGTGATGTCACATGTAGAATTTACAAAATAAATATGTCAAGACATATTTATGTGAAAAATATATTTTGGCTTTAAATAATCGATAAAGAGTTGATAAGTTATAAAAACAAATCTCCAAGCATGGAATGTCATTTTCATAGGAATTTATGAAATACATTTATTTCAGGTTACTTGATAACTTGATTTCTTTTTAAAAATTATACAAATAATTAGTTTTAATGGAATTTTGTTATTAACTTTTCAGAAAAAAAGAACTTTGGAAACATTTTGGTATGCAGAAGATCCATTTGTAGAGGATTGTGGGTTTGTTTATTAAGCAATGTGTGTGTTAAATCTAATAGGGACTTACCAAGGGGAAATACATTTTTCTCTAGTGGCTTGTGCAAATGATGTTATATTTCAGAGCAGAAGGCAAAAGAGCAATAAGCAAAATGGAAGAGAAGAATATATAGCTTTTCTTTCATAGTTCCGAAATAGTGCCACCTAATAAGCATCTTGGCAGAGAAGATGGGGATAATTCCTACAATTTCCTACAATGGAAATGTTTGTTGGTTACCCCACCTGGCTCTGTGCAAAGCACCCATTCTTCTTCTTCTTCTATGTGCCCTGTCCCTTCAGGACATAGGTGATCATGGTTCTCTACATCTCCCTATCCCTTGTGGCTCTTAGTATGTTTGCTCCTGTTACTCCTGGCAACCCCTGTTCCGTCATCCACCTGATCAGGCCCTGCAAATATGTTATCCACTGCCTTCCTCTATCTCTCTTTTCTTCTATCTGGCCAGTCAGTATCAGGTTCTCCAAGCTCTCCTTCCTTATTGCGTGTCCCAGGAACTTCAGTTGTCTCTTCCTGATGCTCAGTATTAATTTCCTTTTTGCTGTCATTCTTTCCAACACCTCATCGTTGCTTGCATGCTCAGTCCACGATATCCGCAACATCCTTCTGTAGAACCACATTTCCGCTGCTTCCAGTTTTGTCCTCATTTTCGATGATATTGTCCAGCATTCACTGCCGTATTGAAGAACTGACATCACATAGCAATCCAGCACTCTTTTCTTTGTTTCTAGTGAAATTTTCCTGTGTGTTAGTACTTTGCTCAGCTTCTGGAACGTGTCATTTGCCATGCCAATTTGCCTTCGGATCTCTGTGTCACACTTTCCATCTCATGTTAGAACACTTCCTAGGTATTTAAATATTTTTTTTCACCCATTAGTTGGCATTATTTAAGTCTATAAAGGCAAGTATATTCTTCATCTTTCTCTTTTTCCTTCATGTTTCCAGATGTAGCTGAATGTAGGTAAAGAAAACCATCTGTAGGGTACATTTGCTTCCTTTGTCCTGTATTGACTGAACTCTATGCACATGCACATACACTCATGCATATCACACATGCTTATTTCACACACACACACACACACACATTCTTCTTGATAGTTTCAGTTTCTTCTTTACATTTCAATTTTCTATCCATGCAACTAGTTTTGTTAATACATGCATTTCGTTGTCGTCTGTTTTAAATTTTGTTTTGTGTATTTATTTTTACTGGAACTCACATGAGTCTGCCATTATTGTTCATAGGACAAATGTACCAGGAGCTCATAAATATTTGCTATAAAACGTCCAGACATATCAAAAATGTTGATTCCCACTGTAAAGTGGTGACTTATTTTCACCTGAACATCATAGAACCATGCAATATGTTATAACATTGTTATGGCTTATCAAAAAATATTAAATAAAAATTTAAAAACTGATTTCTTACAATTTTCTTACTTTTATGATAAAGATAAGAGTATAGAGGATTGTTACATCCTTTACGATATCTATATTTGAGATTTGACAGGGCGTACAATATGGCACAGGAAATAAGAAACAACAAAGACGCCAAGGTAACCAGAATAAACATGTATTAACGATAGTACAAAATATTGATTGAATAAGCATGCAAATAGAGGAAGAAGAAGTTCTCTCCCTTGGTTTGTTAAGAAACGTAAAATGTTCTTAGAAGAAAGTCATTGAAAGATAATTCTGAAAAGAAGACATACATACAGTTTGAGTTCCCATTAGAGTTTGGATTGAGAAATGTGTGTGCACATGCATGTGTAAGAAATAAATTTACGCTACTAATTGTTACCTGCAATTAGTGCGAGTATGTATGTGAGTTAGGTAAAACTAAAAAACATGCTGCCAGATAGCTGACTGCAATCTGAACCCTAACTGGCTAGTAACACGTGTCCCCTGCTTAAATAAGCAAGCCTAGCATCATGCAAAGACAAAAATTACACTTTTTTAATGAAGGTCAAACAAAACGACTATGAAGTCAAATTTTCTTTGAATTGGCAAAAATGTGGAATTAACCATGCAAAGTTTAATTAAAAAAATAGATATGACAATTACATATTGCACTAATCATAAGATCAGATAAAAAAAATTACATTAGCACAAAACTTACTTCTGAAAGATAATTCATATTTGTTTAAGCACAGATGCTGAATTGAAAAATGTAAAGTTGGAAGCTTGCGTAAATCTTTGCTGACACGTGAGAACACTTTAAAACATGTTTAGTGCAACAAAAATTTCAATTTTTGTTTGGTCCACTTGACTTGCATAAAAGGAGAAAACCCAGCGAGAAATTTCACTTCAGGCTAGAAAGCAACAGACGTCCACGTCAGTCGCCATGTAATAAACAGAAGCACAATTACCCACTTCGTTCTCCATGTGACATGGACCCAAATCCTCAAGTGAAAAATTTTCTTTGCAGTTCTATTCCACTCACTTCAATTTCAACTCTTATTTACTTGTTCAATATTAATCCTCAGTGAGAATTCAAACGTCAACTGAATGCTACAAAAATCCACACAAATACGAACAGTTGAATTTTAAGTAACTCTTAACATAAAAACCAACATCGAAACTCACTCACGTACTCATTTTAATTCACTCAAAAGAAAAAAGATTCAACATTTTCTACACACCTTTGAACTCACTTTCATGCATTCTATTTTAACAAACTCTTTTGTACTCTCTCAACATATAATCTCAACTAACACATTTATACCAATTTTCTCAAAATTCCAATGTATTACATTTTTAACACTCAACCATCAATGACTGCATAATAATGGCAACCTGACATCTGAAGAAAAACAATGTGGCCACTCAGTATTTTAAAAGAAAAATACTCCTGTTGCAACTTCTCTTTACTACCACAAAACAGGTTTACTTCTTGAAAAAGACATGACTGAGTGGGCAGAAGATTTTCGCTCAGTAGGTTGCTATTACTTTCTTTAGTAGACTGGTTGTCAAACAAAGGCTACAGAATCCAATCTGTCCTGTCAGAAAAGATGGATTAATACCTTTAGAGCATTTGCGAGTAAGTGAATGCAACGAATTCAACTGGAATTTGAACTCGGCTCTCCGATTTCTCATTCTGAGCCGATATTCACTGCACCACAATGCACATCCGTCAGAATACTCAGAATAAAAAGGAAAATTTCATGCCGAGTATTCTGTCTACAAATACAAAACAAATTAGAAAAAAAAAACACGAAAAGAAATGTTTTTGTAGAAAAATACAAAGGAAAATATATTTTATATATATGTATATATATACATGTGTGTGTATGTGTGTACATAAAATAAACAAATTGGTATTTTTCAATCTATTTTTTGTTATGGTTGTAAAATATCTTCAAAATTCAAAAGTTCAAAGTGTCTGTTTTGTTTTTCTTTTGCCTCTTGCTGTGAAGTGTTAGTTACATGGATGTAACCGTGTGTGTATTTTGAGTAGGCTTAGTGTGTTAAGTTACATATGATTGTGTAGGGGAAAAAAAAATGAAGAAATGAATAATTAGAAAAACTTTACCTATCATGCGTTATTTTTTGAAGAGTTAGATGAAGTGTCTAGTTGTTGTTGTTGTTGTCTCTTTATTGTCAGGCTGGCTCTCTGACTGATTGACTGTCACCAAAAACGTGCATAGATAACTTATTCAATCACGTGATCAGCTCCAAACAAAAACTTCCTTTTTTTTTTTTTGCTTCAAGAATCATAAACAAAGGTCATTGAAAATTCATGTGCCGTTTCAGCTACCAGAATCACTTTTACCAATTTTATGTGCTGGCATTTCTTATTTCTTTGGGCTTCAGCTATTCGCTGTAAAATATAGGATTTTGTATCCTATAAGCCATTGTTTAAAAAATATTCTTTTCCTTAAAAATATTTATTCTAAAATGAAAAAATTGTGTGAAGGGTTTAAGGAAAAATATAGCAACCGAGACTTAACTTAAATAAGAAACTTTTTTAAATATAACATTAACTTTGTTATTTTTTTTTTAACCTCCAGACAAAAGCAGGCTTCTTTTTTTTCTTTTTTTTTTTTTTTTTAAATCATTTCACCCCGAGCAAGGCAGAAATGCCACTGATGTGCAGGGGGCTACATAACTGTAAAAAGATTAATTAGAAGAGAGTGAAGAGTACAGACCAGTTAGAAAAGAGCAATAGAAAGATGAGAATGCAGGTGTGATGACAGTTACATAGGTGGAGAGAAAGGGAAGGATATACGGGGGTGGGGAGAGAGCTAGAGTCCAGTGGTTAATAGATGAGTATTGATATTGCATTTAAATTCTCAGAGGTTGTAGCCATCAGGAAAGCAAGAATATGGGAGTGAATTCCACAGGCAGGAAGTGCGAGAGAAGAAGCCGTGGGAGTAGAATTGTCGTCTGCATTTGGCTAACCTAACTGTGAATGGGTGGGACCCAGTTGCCAATCTGGTTGCACGAGTAAACACCTGTTGAGGAGGCACCAGTGACTTAAGTTCGTCCAAGCAGAAGCCATGAAAGTATTTATAGAACAGACAAAGGGAGGCCACATTTCATTGATGGGGAAGTGGCTGCAGTCGAGCTGCCAAGTCAGTACCTATCACATTACAGACTCTCCTTTGGAGCCTGTCGAGAACACTGAGGTGAACGGCAGGGGCGCCTAACCATAAATGGTAGCAGTACTCCATGCACGGATGGATGGTTGACTTGTATATATGCAGGATGGATTCAGGCGGAAAAAACATCCTGGATCGACATAATGACCCAACCTTCTTAGCAGTGGATTTAGCTATGGATTCGATATAGTGGTTCCATTTGAGGTCTGAAGAGAGGGTAAGGCCGAGGAGGCACAGTGTATTGTTCTCAAGGAGAATCACTTGGTCCATGCTTATGGGAGGCAGGAGAGGTTGCCTGTTCTGGACAGTAGTCGGACAATTCACCAATGAACAGTTTGCCAGCATAGCTCTCACCTAGGGTTCTTTTTTTTTTTTAATCATATCACCCCGAGCAAGGCAGTAATGCCACTGATGTGCAGGGGGCTACATAAGAGTGAAGAGATTGGAAAAGAGAAAACCGGAAACCGCATCCTAAACAGGAAACAAGAGAGGAGCCTCTTCACCTGTTCAATAGATGAGGGTGGAGTGTGAACCGGGCAATAGTTTAGTCTATCTACTCCAATGAAACAAAAAACAAAGTGAGAAGATTAGAAAAGAGAAAACCGGAAACCGCATCCTAAACAGGAAACAAAGGATGAGCCTCTTCACCTGTTCAATAGATGTGGGTGGAATGTTTTTTTTTAGAACGTTGTTTCTAAGCTTTTCATTTGTCATTATGAAGTTTGTAAAGATATAACGAGGAGGCAGAAAGCTTTTATTTGAGGGATTTGCCTATATTGTTGACAAAACTAGAGAATAAAAGTTACTGGATGTGCAAACAATGAAAATCGTGCAACGCAAGACCAACAACAATTGATGATGTTATTACCCGAACGTCTTTGGAAGACTCACATCCACCAACACCTAGACGGTTCACCAAAAGTTTATAAAAAAAAAAAAATCTGGATGAGAGCTTGAAGTTAAGTTGGAAATGCGTCGTCCTGTCTGTGAATTGTCTGTCAGCGAATTGTCTTTCAGCGAACTGTTTGCACACGTTCTGGACAAAGCAAACTGAGGTAGAGACAGTTTATTATTATAGTACATTTGATATCATGGCTCTTTTCAGAGACACTGCAGAATTGTCTGCCTCAATCTCCAAAAGGTTGCCAACCCCAGCGATACGGTAATTTCTATGGATATATTATTTTGCCAAACTCGACATGAGCTTAGTCAATCATTAACTTAAGATTCATCAGAAAATAGAAAAATTTTGTTTTGATTTTAGTTAGTGTGTAACCAAATCATTACAAGAGTTTACAATAGAAAACATAATATTACATAACTCAGTTCTTTTTCTGGTGACAAACACATTAATTTACAAATTCTTGCAAAAATCAAATAATTATCAGATTTTAATGAAATTTTCAGGACTTATTCATAAATGAATGAAATTATTTTTGAAATTATTATTTTTGAAATTATTATTTTTAAAAAATCTTAGTAGAAATATTTGCCTTTACATCTGTTATTTCACTCCATGTAGATTCATGAAATTTTAAAAAATTAAATTTTGATGCGATAAATGTTTTTATTAATTAAACGTAGGACTCATTATGGAATGTAAATGATAAATTTAGCAACTGTTTCTGAAAATCTGCTTCCAATAATAAAATGAAAAATGCAATCTAACTATGACATTATTTAATTTGATAAGCTTTTAATTGTTTGAATAAATAATAAAAATTAAGGACATTATAGTCTGAAGAAAAAAAAATTCAATTACTCATGAAATTTTAAAAGAATTATTTCTTTTTTTTATTATGATAATTTATAAAATTTCAAAAATATTTTACAAATACTTCAAAGATTTGTTGCATCTAGTTTAAAATTTAATTAAGTGAAGATTATATTTAGTAACTGAAAATTAAAAAGTTTCATACAAATCATTAAGTCTTCTTATTTTTAAAATAGTTCTTAATTTTTTTGTGTGTATTTGAAGTTTTTTTTTTTGTATGGTAACTTATATGTGCAAATTAAAGGTCAGAGTTTCCTTCCCTTACCCGAAAAAAGATTGTACTATTTTGTCACTTGTGATTGCCATACACTTATCTCTAATCAACAACCTGTCAACACCTTTGATATATGGCGGACAGGTCAAAAAGTTCACCAACTCTGTGATTAAGAAATAGTTTTATTCTAAATTTCATGCTATAAATAAGTAATACTTGTGTAAATCAGATTAAATTAACATTAAATTTACTAATTTTTCAAAAATAATGTGTCACAGATGTATATTTTATTTTTGTAAGATTTTTAAAACCGAATTAACTTTTGTTTACAAATGTGTCAATCGCTTAAAAAAAGAATGAAAAATTGAAAGATTAAAAAGAAAAAGAAAAAATTTTAGATTCCAATCAATATAATTTCTGTTTGAAATACACCAGAGTATTTTGCTTACTGGAAATAGTAAATTTAATCATTTAGCTTTCAATTAAAACTAAAATAAAAGTTTCAAGAAAACGTTTTTTTATTTTTAAAAAGATAATTTAAAATTTAGAGATTGAAAAGGAGTGTAGATAACTTTTTTAAGTCTGATATTTTGTATGTGACATTAAAAGGTCACGTGTTTCACAGTTTCTTCCCCTTACAGAAAAAAATTTGGACAAATATGTCAATTATGGTCAACCATTTTTAGCTTATCACTAGATCTGGCTGTCATCACTCACTTCACTGGTAAGAAATATTAGAGCTTCGTGATTAAAAAATACTCTTATTCTAAATTTCATGCTATAAACAAGTAATACTTGTTTCAAATCAGATTGTTAACTTTAAATTTGCTAATTTTTCAACAAAATGTGTCATAGATGTATATTTTATTTTTGCTAGACTTTTAAACCCAAGAATTAACTTTTGTTTACAAACTTGTCAATCTGTCAAAATAGACGAGAAAAAGATAACTTTTGAAAACCAAAAAATTCTAATCAATGTAATTTCTATCTGAAATACACCAGAATTTGCTTACTGGAAATAGTAAATTTAATCATTAAGCTTTCAGTTAAAGCTAAAGTGAAAGCTTCAAGAAACCTTATTTATTTAAAAAAAAAATCTTTTAAAAATATATATCGAAGATGAGTGGAGGTATCTACATAAATCTATCAACATCTCGTAAAGAAACACTCATCTGTGCATGAAAAATGTTTTTCTGTAAAAAATAATGTAATATTTATTTTAATTCAGATTAATTAAGCATTAAATTAGTAACAGTTAATCTTTCTCAAATAAAGTTTCAGAAATTATTTCTGGTAGACCTGTATGACATTATGACCTGTAAATTTGTTATCATTTTTTAAAATTTTTCAGTGCATTCTTATCAATTAGTACATAAAGTTTCCGATTTTCAAAAAAAAAACAAAAACAAATTGGAAAAAATTCAATATTTGAAGATTTTTAGAGGGTGCTCTTTTTCTAATACAAAGTTATAGTAAATCGATCCTCCATTTTGGAAATACATTCTTCGAGTACGAGTTGTTGCCCTTTGGCCTTTTTCTTTTTTTTTTCAAAATTTGTAGGCAGTTAATGAAAAAAATATGTAGATATGTTTTTATTCAAATTTTTTTTAGAATAGGAATTATTTCAATTATTTCAAAGATTCTCTGTCAACATTTAAAAAAAAATTTTTTTAATGTTTTTTACATTTTACATTTCTTCCCAAATTGTTTTACAACAGGAATTATTTTAAACTCGGTTCAAAACTATTTTTCTTTAAATGTTTTCAGTAACTTATTTTTAATTGATGTGAAGTAGGGATTAAAATTTTCCATGGGTTTGTCGATTTTCAAATTGTAAGCTTACATGGTCTCAGCGGCATTAAAGCGACAGATCCGCCCTTTTTTCTTTTCTATTTTTTTTTAAAGATTTTTTAAAAAATTTTTAATAAAGTGAATTGTATGACAGATTTGTCAATATGACTGATTTTAGAGAGTTTTAAAAAAATAAAAATAATTCCAATCAGTTTAAATGGGTTTGTAAAGTTAAAGTAAACTTACTGGAAATAAAGAAAAATTCATAAAAAAATAAGCTTCAAGAAAGATTTTTGAAATGGAAATGCATTATTTAAAAAAAAAAAAAAAAAAAACTTAGGCATCCTCTTTTCTTTTGTTTTTTTGTTTGAGGTACCTAGTTTTGTGGGGCATTTTATTTCAATATCTCATCTCATTCTTGATCAATTTTTTTTTTTTTAGCCAATCTTCGAAGTTAACTAGTTATGTTAAAAAATATTTATAAGACAAAAAAAAAATGGAAATAAAAAAAAAATATTATCGCAACACCCATAATTGTTATTGTGAAAATCAGTTAACCTGATAAAAAAAAGTTAAAACAAGTTCATGAAATTTAAAAACTAAAAAAGAACTAAAAAAAAAAGCTCTCAAGCAAAAGAAAACACAATATAGCAAAGTAAACAGGGAAAGAAAACGAAAAAAATAAATCTAAACTGTTGCTCAATGGTGGACGTGTTATGGAATTAAACTAAAAAGCAAAAAGGGACAACTTAGAAATTAACATCCCTTTTTTTCTCAATCCAAAAAATATTAAAATTAATCCGAAAAGACTACGTAGTGTTAGTACAATCACAGCACAATATATACACACACACAAAAAAAAATCCGATGGCGACAATAAAAAATAAACGAGGCAAAAATCCAAGACAAATATTATAATTAAAAAGTTTTTATTTAAAAAAAACCTTTTTTTTCTTTCTTAAAACCATAAAATAGAAAATATTTTTAAGAGTGAAAAAATAGAACAACTTACTCTCCCTCCAACTTAGGTCTAATTAACAGTAACACTATGCAAACACGTGCACGGTGCATCGGTTTACTTAGAAGAAAATAAAATATTTTATTTTATTTATTAAACAAAATAAAACTTTTAAAAAAATCATTGTCGATTTAAAAAAATAACAGGAAACAAATTTCATATCGGTTACATTTAACAGAAAAAAAATAAGAACTCTAGTCCAGTCGTTGGCTATACCGGAAATAAATATTGTACCGGTTAAGGTAGAATACGTCATCAAAAAATTAATTATTTTCAACTTTCTCTAAAACAAAGCTAATCTTAGCAAAATATCCTTTTGTTTTAATGCTAACTTAATTTTAATAGATTTATAAATGTATTTTGTGTAAAATATATCTCAAAGAATAAATATATAATTAATTATACACATTTATTTAAAAGGTAATACCAATTATGAGATAGTAAATGTTATATATAAGTATGAATTCCAAACCTTACTTGGCATCGCGTGTCCGGAGGGTAATTCTTATCTGTTAGATAAGAATTATTAAACGTGATGATTGGCTTTGATGATGTTTATTTGACTTACATCGAGCCCGACATTAGGATTCGACGGTTCTAGTGTCGCTAATCTGATTCTCCATCACCGATCGTGTAGAAAAAAACGTTTCGTCTAAGCAAGTTTTTATATATATATATATATATTTATATAGTAAGATTTAATAACTGTATGCTTAGCCTCGTTTATATATTTCTTATCTAGATATACTATTCATCTCATAAGTTATTGATTTGGGATAGAGCTTCAAGGCATTCCTCCCTGAAAGGGGTTGGGCTTGTTTTTAACCTTTTAAAACCCTTCAACTTGAAATAAACCTCATCACTTGATAAGACACAAGTCGTGTCAAAACAAAACAGTTACTTTTGTAGTGATATATTATAACATATTCATGTTATAATTTCTAAATAAATATTATTAGCTGTACTTTGTATTGAGCACTTTTTAAGAATAGTGTTGCTTTGAATACGGAATCTAACCATACCTACCCTATACTTAAGTATATATATATATGGTTGAGTTCATTAGATTCACTTATATGCTTATACCCTTGTGAAAGGTATGAATCTCTTCTCCCCTCAGTAAAGAGTGGGACAGACTAGGTTCTATAGCCTTGGGTGGCAACCAGTCTTAGAGAAGGAAAATCTCTGATTTTAAACTAGGAGAGGGTTGGGCTCTATCTTGCCCTCCAGGATGCACCACGTCTACTGAGGCTTCATTACTGTGCTTCCTCTATGACTTTGAGGAGTCACGGGAATACATATATATATATTACAGTTAATGACTTATTTCCATAAATGCGAATGTACAAAGATCACTATTTACTATAAATTAGACATTTTTTAGATGATGTTGAAAAAATACCAGTGGATATATATATATATATATATATATATATATATTGCTTCTTATTTTTTTCATAGCTCAGAGGTAGAATTGGCATCTGACGTCGGTTGGGTTTCTATCCTGGCTAAAAGCAATCAGATGTCTAACCATATTGATGAGCTGTGATACAGTGAAACAGATATGCCTGCAGATGACTATATATATATATATATATATATATATATATATATATATATGTATTAAGTACATATATATACATTAAACATGCAACACTCACTTAATATATATATGTATATATCAAGGCAATCTTTAACTCAAATCTTGGCAACCATGCATTTGGATCCACAACTAGAGGCAGACACGTGGAGACCTTAATTTCTACAAAATAACAATTTCAGAGAACATTTTTAACAAGGAATTTGATAGTAATGTCCAGCTAATTAGCAACAATACATGATATTAGAAAGCAACTTACAGTTATTGAATTATTTCCATCAATGCAAATGTACAAAGATCTCTGTATTTGCTATAAATTTGACATTTTTAGATGCAAAATAACAAGTTAACTTGTTTATACCAGTGGATTACAGAAAATATTTTAAATTGTATAGTGCAGGGGGAAAGCAATTTCAGTGTGTTATGGTTTATAAAATGCTGAGTGTTCTAAAAATAGAAAAAGGTAGACACACTGATGCCAAGAATTCAAAATTGGGTGGCAAAATAAGGAACCATTTCTTTTGGTAGGAGTAGGAGTAAGAATAGTAGTAAGAAGTAGGAGTTAAGGACAGTAGTTTTGTGTAGGAGATTTGAAAAAGGGAAGATGCTAGAGTTAACCACTAGAGTCCAGAAGGGATAGGCTCATTTACTACTAGCATCCCACAGTGAAGAGAATTTAACTAGTCTGCTCCTGTATCCACACAAAATTTAAAGGTTGTAACTTGATGTAAAAACCTAAAGTTTTATACCAAAAATAAACATCATTAATTCAAGTTTGTGTTATCTTCTAATTATACCAAAACGAAGCAACGCAACAAATGTTTTACAAAATTTTGTATCAACAATTTATGAAAATACTTTACAAGAAATGTGAATTTCAGAGAAACAATAATTTTGATAATCTTTACAAAATTTACTAAGATTTTTTTTACTTGTACAATTTGTTTCACAGAAGATGAAGAAAATACTTATTTTGCTATAATACAATGATAGATATTGCTAGTATACAAAGTTTTAAAAGTTAAAATCAGTTTACTTTAACAAGAACACAAAATTAATTAACAGAGTAATTTGGAGAGTTGACCAATTAAATATTTGCCAAAAGTGAGGAAATTGAAAATAAAAAATATTTACTAAATATTTCTCTGAAAGAATAAGCATGTACATATTTTTACTACTTGAAAAAATATGAATTTTTAATAATAATTGTTTAGTCTTTAAGAAAATTCTATAAATATTTTTATCTTATAAATCTATCAACTATCCTCACTTCTAACAAATATTTAAATAATACAAACCTATCAGGGAATTTAAAATGTGGGAAGCCTCGCTGTTTAATTTGTAAACATTTAATAACAGACAAAACATTCTCTGTACCCAACACCAAAATAAAATTACACCCACCAAACCTTACTTGTGACAGCAAAAACATCATCTACTTTCTCTTCTGCTCAATTTGCCCCAACAGTGGATATATCGGCGAATCCGGCAATAGCTTTAGATTTCGCTTCAATAATCACAAACTAAATATACGACAAAAAAATGTATACTCCCCAATTGCAGCCCATTTTAATCAACCTGATCATACTTTAGAAAATTGCAAATGTTTACTAATAGACTCCAATTTTAGTTCTACATACACACGCAGAAAGAAAGAAAAATACTGTATTTTAAAATTAAATACACACAAGCTAGGGTTAAATAGGGACTTAGGTGTGTTGAATCTTTACAAATATTTCAATAGCTAAAAAATTTTTTTCAGATATTCCAAGAAATTTTTATCTAAAACAAACAGACTTTCTCTACGGACGTGCCGCATGTTGTGAACAAACACACCACGTGATGTAAACAAAAAAATATTCGAACGCTATCGTGAAATACGTTTCTAATTCAAATTTAAAAATCAGTTGTTTCTGATGAAGGACCGAGGGCGGTCTGAAATATAAAATATAAAAATAAACAAATACTGTTCAAAAAAAGTACATTTTTAAATTCAAAACTTTTTATTAATATTCTTTCCTTTATCTTATAAATCTTATTTTAAAATTTTAAGATAATTTCAAAACCTTTAGTGCCAATTTTTGAAAAATATATTTCACAATAAAATCCTGTGCTCTCACAATTTGGTATTCAGACATTTTAGAGTTCGAAATACTAAATTTGGGATAATCTTATTTTACCTTCTACCCCATAAAATATTATTATCCAAACAAAATTAACCAAATTAATATTTTTACAGTATATATTTTACAAATTTACTGTAAAAATATTAAACTGGTTAATTTTGTTTTACATTTTTAACAACAATGATAGTAAAATTCAACATACACTTTTAAATACCATTAAATAATTATTTTTAAAAAGTTTTAAATCAATATATTTGTTGATACTAAAAATAATATCATAGAAAAAATGTTAAGTTAAATTTGTATTCAATTTTTTCAAATGCACAAATTTTTATAAAATAAAATAGAGAAATTAGTAGCACAGAATTCATTTTTTTCTTTCTTGTTTTCTCACAAGACAGTACATACTTAATGTGTTATAAAGAAAGCACAAATAATTCAATAAAAACTGCATTTTATAAAATAAATATTCATTATCATGAAGGATAACAGCATAGATGAAAAATATAAATTAACTTTCTATGACAAAATTCTTAATAATGACATTTTTGTAAATTTTGCTGATAAAATAAGCACAAAAAAGTAAAAAAAAAAAGAGAAAGACGATACTGACAAGGCAACTAGGTACCTCCACTCATTTTCGATAATTAACTTTTAAATTGAATCTTTAAAAATGAAAAAAGTTTTCTTGAAACTTTTATTTTAGATTTAATTAAAAGCTAAATGATTAAATTTATTATTTCCCATAAGTAAAATTCTCTGGTGTATTTCAAACAGAAATTATATTGATTGGAATGTAAAATTTTTCAAATTTTAAATTAAAAAATATTTTTTTGCCATTTTCTGATGATTGACACATATGTAAACAAAAGTTAATTCTTAGTTTTAAAAATTTTGCAAAAATAAAATATACATCTGTGACATGTTATTTTTGGAAAAATTAGCAAATTTAAAGTTAAATTAATCTGATTTTTTTAAGTATTACTTGTTTATAGCATGATATTTATATTAAAAATATTTCTTAATCACAAAGCCTTTATCTTTCTGACCTTAGCTGTAAGTGATTAACATGTGATTACTACCAGATGTTGAGATAAGCTAAGTATGGTTGACCAGAATTGACATAATTGTCCAAATTTTTTCTTGTAAGGGGAAGAAACCGTGAAACACATGAGCTTTTAATGTAACACAGAAAATATCATATAAAAAAAGCTTCAAAAATGATTTAAAAAATATGATGGCTCAACGATTTGTATTAAACTTTTCAATTTTTGATAAGTAAATATAGTCTTCATTTAATGACTTAATAATCTAACCTCTACAAAGCTTTGTAGAATTTTTTTAAAAGGTAGAAATTTTATAAATTATAATTAAAAATGAAAATTTTTTTTATAAATTTCATTATTCATAAAAATTATTTTCCTTCAGTTTATAAATGGCCTTAATATTTATAAAAGCAATTGTAAGCTTATCTAATTAAATAATGTCGTTTTATTACATTTTTTATTTTAATATTCGAAGCAGATTTTTAGAAAAAAGGTCAACTGTTTGAAAAATTAATAGATGATTAACATTCCCAAATAGTCCTGTGTTTAACCAATAAAACTAATTTTCTCTACAAAATATAATTTCTTGAAATTTCATAAATTTACGTGGAGTGGGGGTAACAGATCTAAAAATATATATTTTACCAAGATTTTCTAAAAAATAATAATTTGAAAAATGATTTCATTTGTTTGTGGATTTAGCTTCACAGGCCAATGATGCAAATTATTTTATCATGAAAATATTACAAATTCACTAGTTATGTGAAATATAAAATTCAGTTGTAAAAAGAAAGAACATATGCGACAATTTACTCATCGCATAATATGTGAGCACAGATAAAAAAATACCAGTGACAAGGTATTTATCACACAATGCATTTTGTTAGTAAGAATAAAACTTGTCAAATTCAGCACAGACGCCAGATTCAATATTGAATTTATTACTGGTTATCGCTGATTGGTTTAAAAAAACCAAACATGTGTGGACATGTCCAAGAACACGTTTAGGTCAAGATTCCACCCAAATCTTCTTAATCATGTCTGCTGGAGGCTACCTATGATTATAAAAGGAAGAAACCTACCAAAACTCATCAGTGAGAAATTTACTTTGAACCGAGTGTCATCGGAAACTTTGCCTTTCTGACTGTTGAATTTTTGCCAAGTATTGTCCTACTGCAGGATAATCTTCTGCCCAGTCAGTCATGTCTCTTTCGAGACATGATCGCCCAAGCGTGTTTCACGTATGGCACTTAACTGACTGACTGTCATATCATTTGTAACATATATCATTTATTTGACACCACCAACACTCTCTCACTCAGCTAATTTTTCAATCACCAAACATTTCAATCAAAGGAACATTTTATTCACACATTTAAATAACATTCATCCTTTGAACTGAACAAGGTATATTTTAATATTTTGCCAAATTTATTGTCAAAGGGAGAGAACTCTTCTCATATTTAAATTGATAACATTATCATACAACATTTTAAATGTTATCTTATTCTCTCCATTCAAAATATGTCATGCTAATTTGTGTATTTTGTGATATAAATGCTATTTTGTTATCGTTTCCACAAAGAATCTTTTGTATTTATTTATTTGTTGAATACTTTTTACTTGATTGCCATTGCACAAATTTAAATGTGGTGGATTAAGTTATCTGGAACACACTTGCAACTTATTTTAATAAGAGAATAGCTAAACTAACCACGTCCACTACACATTTGGGAATAAGTCCTGAAAATTTCATTAAAATCTGAAAATTATTTGATTTTTGCAAGAATTTTCAAATTTTTGTGTTTTTCATCATAAAAATAAATAAATACATAAACTGAGTTACATAATATTATATTACATTTTAAACTCTGGTAACAATTTGATTACCTGCTGATGAAAAAAAATCAAAAGAAGATTTTTAACAAAATTCTGAACATGTTAGAAAGGATTAAATTTCTTTAAATAATTAAAAAATACTTTAATCTCTTCTCTTAAACATTTTGATGAAGAAACTCCATTTTAATTAAGTTTAAGGTCTTTTTTTCTTCTTACTATGCAGTGTCATTATTGAATTTAATTTATGACATTAATATTATGCCATGCATTCTCTAACAAGTGTATTTTCCATTAGTTTTTAAGTGAAAAACATTATATTTTTATTTTTTAATGTCTTCTATTTATTTATGAAGGACAGAAAAATTCAACATAATTTTAAAAAAAAACTTACCAATTATGTTAAAGAAAACAACAAAATATTCATAAAAAATAATTTTATACTTAATATAGTAATTGTAGAAAAGAAATAGAGAAAAATGTCAAATTTAAATTAACTTTAATATGTACTTTATATATATATATATATATATATATATATATATATATATGTACTTACACTTATATATATATATTTACACTTAATATATATATATAATATATATACTTACACTTAATATATACATTGTATATATATATATATATACACACACACACACACCTCACCTTACATTGGCAATTTGTTCTAGGAAAGGTGACTTAAGTCGAAAAACGAAAAAAGTCAAATTTACATGTCTTCTAATTTAGTTGTCACTAGGCTAAACCACAAATAATCATCCACAGTTCTGTATTTTATTTATAAATGCATTTTAAATAATATATGGTCAGTAGGAATCTATTTTAAGCTTACAAACAAATTTTAGTTTTTAGTATAGTACAGAAAAAAGTAATCTAAATTTACAAATATATCTATTGTATGTATATTTTTTTTTAATAATCATCTCACCTCAAGCAAGGCGGTACTTGGAGAGTGAAGAGAGAGAAGAAAAAGTCACAGTAAGTGTCTGAGAATGAGGAAGAGAAGGACATGAACATTGGTGTGAAGAAAGCTGCATGAGATGAAAGTGTAAAGTGAGAAGACAGATGGGAGTCAAGGCAATAAGAGATGACAGCTGATGTTACATTTTATCTCTTAGAGATTGTATCTATCAGGGAAGCAAGAATACAGAAAGGAGTTTCACAGGCGGGAAGTGCGAGAAGAAAAGAAGCAGATAGAGTATGACATTTGATGCTCCCCTTCTAAAAATGTACAGGACTATGGTATCTCTAGATGACTGCTTGATTTAATCCAATTGTTTTTATCTAATTGTGAATTGAATGTCATTTTGAACAGGTATGCTTCCAGATCCTTTCATATGAATGCGGTCATCCCCTAAGGCCTAGGTTCTACACTTTTCCTGATCTTCATCAATGATCCTCCTGATGTAATCAGTTACCAAGTAGGCATCTATGCAGATGACACCAGTATTTACTCATCTCTTGGTAAGAAATTTGCCAAGGCTAACAAACTTAACCTTAAAAATTTAAATTTAATGTAATTTTTTAATAATTAATCTAAAATTAAAATTCCTTACAACAGTTGTTTCATATCTTCTTACGAGCCATATAATTTACTCATATTATATAATAACTTCACATTCTTTAATTTTTTTTTCTTCTTGGTAAAAGTTTTAACCTAAGTTATTTAAACAGTATATTTTTATATTCATATTATTCGTGACCCTTTAAAGTTGACCTTGTAAGGTCATTATTTCATCTGACCCATTTCTTTCCTATATATTTTTTTAATTTTTGATTTATTTTAATGTATCTTTTTCATTTCTGTCACCAAGTGTTAAACTTACAAGTACTGACAGCAAAAATCTGCCATGATTTCTCCTTTTTTCTTTCTTTTTTTTTCTTTTTTCTTACCCTTATTTCTGCCTTTTTACACACACACAATCAAATAAATTTATTTTCCCATAATGTTTTGTTATCGTTGATGAGATGTGTGTTAATTTCACTCGTTGGAATGAGCATCTAATTTTGGAAAATTAGAATTTATATATATATATATATATATATATATATATATAGTTTAATAGTTTAGTTGTTTGTTTTATCTCCCCTTTTGGGTCATTTAATGCTGAAGAATTTGTTTGGTTTTTGTTTACTGCTTGTTGATCTTTAGTGAGTATTGCTGTCGAGATATAAGTAGAGGCATTGTGATTTGATGTTTGATGGTTATATGTTATCTTCTTTTGCAACTATATTTTGTTATATAATTTTGTTGCTTTTAGAAACTCTAAAAGGTCATTTGGGTCAGCTTTCTTGAAGATGTCTTTCAGATTGTTTTCTTGATAGTATCTTAATCGCATTTGTTCAAGATCTATGCAGCTTGTTAATATATCTTTCACTGTGTAGATCTCCTCATATATATATATATATATATATATATATATATATATATATATATAGCATAATGATGATCCCCATATACTGTCTTAATATGTCTAGGAAAAACTACTGAAAAGTTGTAAGTTTAAAAATGTATTTTTTTGACAGTATTTATTTAATTCTATTATTATATATTTGATATTTCAGATCGGCCTTGGCCTTTCATTAGAAACAAATGATTTTAAAATTTTAAAATTTATATATATATATATTATATAACATTAATCCAAAAGGAAAAGCAGGTAGGTAAATCCTAAAAACCCGATCCTAATTAATATTAATTTCATTAATATTAAAACTGATCAAGGTGGAGGGCTCAATGCAATTTATATTCAAATTACAGAGCCAATTAAAAATAAAACAAATTCTGATGTTTAAATTTGTTGTATGGCCATTTTTACAAGAGATTTCTAAGAGAAATTTTACATATCATCAGCAATCAATTTATTATAAAAGCCAAAGACAAAATGAAACAAAGATATTTTACACATGGAAGTTAAAAAAAATATTTATCATGGAAAATTAAAGGGGTGGGATTAATAAGAAAGCAGACAGAAACTTATGTCTATTTTTATTTTTAGATTTTTTTTTCAGTTGAAAATTAGTTTTGTCTGGCCCAAAGAAGTGTTAGGGGAAAGAATAAACAGAAAGGAAGGAAGTAAAAGGAGGAAAGAAAGGAAACAAGAAAAAAGAAAAAAATTGTCTCATAGAAACGTTAACAATTGTCTTGCAAAATAAATCAAAGTGGTTTTTGGTTTGAATATGTGATGAAGGTTAGAGAAAAAATGTTTTTGGGAAACCTAGACATACAATTTAAAATTTAAATATAAAACTAGATTTAAATTAAAAAAAGAAAATTAAAAGAAAATTAATAAAAATTATTAAAATATAAAATATAAAATAAAACAAAATAAAACATAAATATCATTTAAAAAATAAAAATAAAAATAAAAATAAAAAACAAAAAAAATTTTAACTTAAGGTGTATATCAATTCAACAAGTGTACACACACACACACTCACACACACACACACACACATCACATATATATATTTATTTTTTTTTTTGTTTTTTTTTGTTTTTGTGTATATATATATATATATAAACAAAAAAAAACAAAAAGCAGAAAAACAAAAAACCACCACACACTCACACAACCACACACATACAAAAGCCTATACACACACACACACACACACACACCATATATATATATATGCACTTACACATTCCTGAACATAAATTACTTAAAAGGCTAAGGATAATTGCAACTATGAGTTAAGTTCAGTAAAATTATATTTGAAGATTTTAAGAAATTAATTAAAGGCGGTATGGTATGATAAGAACAAAAAATTTACTATATTTTATTTAATGCAAGGACCCTAGGAAAAATTTTCACAAAACCAAAAAAAAATATAAAGGTGCAGGGAAAAAAATATACAAAGGTGCAAGAAAAAATGGGGTGGGGGGTTAAATTAATCTAAGTTTCCTTATTCTTTAAATGGTAGATACTAATAGGGGAAAAAGGAAGAAGAAGGAATCAATTAAGCTGGGATCAGTCATTAGTAGTGGGGTTCAAATTTACTGGTTAAAAATTAAATTAAGTTAATTAATTAATTAATCAATTAAAATTCATTTATTTTCCTAGACTAAATCTAAAATTTAATTCTAAGTATAAACATTCACAAATTTCACCTTATGGCGGCATTTGCTAATGAATTCTTTTCTTAAATTTAAGAGTAGGTGTTGTTTAGGGTATTTTAATATTTGCATTTTTTCCTGTAAACACAGATTACATCTATCATGAAAATTCCTAGGGATGCAAGCTGAGCCTGTCAGTTTCCAACTAACTATAGGGTTTAGCACTTCTTCCTTCATTTACCAAAATCTTTGTGAAAGTGCTGTTTGGTATTTCTAGTTTGGGTTGGAAAAGGAATACCTATGATTGTAATAATATTGCTTAAAGACCCCCACGGATATACCAATATAGGTCCAGTAATTTTTTCTGTTGTTAGATGGTGAAATGTGAGTTTCATAGATAACCTGGGTGGATTTACACTTGCCTTCCACTGGGCAGATACACACGGAGCTACAGTTGCATTCATTACAAATTCCAGACCTAGAGTCAGTATTAAATAAATCCTTTAGAATCTGCTTATTGTGAGAATTAATGATGTCGTCCATATTTGGAGTACAAGAATACCTAATTTTTATTGTGTTCCTATTAAAGATTTTCTGTAGGGGATTGTTGTTATTAAAATGTTTATCTATTAGCCTGAGAAATTATTTTCCTATATTAATATTGGTTAGTTTGCAGTATGGAGGGTGAAACTATATTACCTTTCTTTTTCTACAATTATTTTTATTTTTGGTATTGGATGGTTCGGGGTCAATAGTTGGTTTTATATACGTTAATTTATTTTTAAATCCAACTTTTTAGAAGGGCCTTGTTAATCCTATTATTTACAATATTGGGTATCTGTTTTAAAAAAGTTTTGAGTGATTAGATGAGATACTAATGTAAGAGGGTAAACTATTTTCTTTGAGATAAGGCTGGTGGGACCCATCATTTAAGTTAAGGGTAATATCTGGGTAGTTTACAATTTTAAGATTGGAAGAAACTTCAACCTTAAAACCAATAAAATTTAGGACTCTAATGATTTTTTTTATGAATTCTATTCGAATAGGGTCTATTGGAATTGGGGATAAACATTAACCCATCATCCCGATATAAACCTACTTGTTTGTGGTCCAAAAATCTACTTAATATGTTTAAAATATAGCATTCCTACCAGATCCGCCACCTGGGCTGAATAAATAACTCTTCAACTTTTAACTCTCAACTTTTAACTCAACTTTTAACTCTCGATTCAGTTAAGAAGTAGGGGTTTTCAAAAAAGCTAAAAATAAAAATAGACATAAGTTTCTGTCTGCTTTCTTATTAATCCCACCCCTTTAATTTTCCATGATGAATATCTTTTTTTGAACTTCTGCCAGTAAAATATCTTTGTTTTATTTTGTCTTTGGCTTTTATAATAAATTGGTTGCTGATGATATACTAAATTTCTCTTAGAAATTTTTCGTAGAAATGGCCATTCAACAAATTCGAACATCGGAATTTGTTTTATTTTATTACGCATCATTCATTCAGCAATGAATTAGAACACTCTCAGCTATTGGGCGTGTATAATGATAATATACATGCTAAAAAGTCTGCCTCCTTCTACTAAGCGCCTGTAGCTCAGAGGTAGAATCGCCAACTGATGCCAATTTGGTCGGGTTTTAATCCTGGGTAAAAACCAATCGGTTGTCTAACCGTACTGATGAGCTGTGATACAGCGAAACAGATCTGTCTGCAGATGACTATATACATATATATATATATATATATATATATATATATAAAGTAAAAATTAATTACTCTACATTAGTTGTATTTTTATATAAAATTTTCACTTTATAATGTTAAAAAATGGAGACATGTAGGAGTTATTAGAACTGACCAAGATGGTGATTACATTGAAAAAGAAATATTTTTGTATATAAGATACATTATAAAATTTTCATCATTATAATGCATCATTATAATTCAGCAGTGAGTTGTAATCACTCATATTAATATTCAAATCTTAAACAAAGAAAATTTCTGATCCATTTTCAGCTCATAACTCTATGCCAGGAGTACATTGAAATAGGGCTATGGTTATTCAGCTTGTCTTGCTAGATCAATTACAACTGAAAAGTGAATTTAACCCTCACTGGGTGCTCTACACTTTCAGCTTTGTGCCACATCCAAAAAATGCTTAAAAATTTATTTGGGTACTTCAATGTGGTGTAATGGTTAGCAAGCTTTTCTCGCTAGAACAATTATGACTGAATAGTGAGTTTGATTATTACTGGGTACCACACACTTTTGGCATTGTGTCACATTTAAGCTACATTTAGAAAATCGCCATAATTCTGTGTCAGGATGTTGTGGACTGACTGATACACATTTATTTATTATGTATAATTACTAGGAATATATTATCAAATTTAATAAACTCATTAGATGGGAAAATGTAACATTAATGCAAATTGTAATTAAATATGCAATTATAATTCTATATTATTGGGTCTGTGTAAAAATGTTCCACATGCTCTTTTTCGAAGCCTAGAAACAGAATATACAATTGATAACCAGTTATTCACTGGAAGCATTTGCACACATTTTACATTTAGTTAATTAAAGGTGCATTTTGTATTTAAATTGATAAAATATAGGGAAAGGAGAAGCAGAATATAAATATGAAAACTGTACAGAAATATAACAAAAATATGATAACATGATTAAATTAATTCACAATGCTTCTTCTTCCAGTTCTGATTGCTGAGAGTCTGGGACCCTGACAATTGTTATAACTTTGAATTCAGAGTTGTCCTTATCCTAGACTGATTGTCAACCATGACTACAGAGCTCCATCTGCTCTACTATAGATGGCAGGGGGAAGGATGGGTTCCCACCTTTCTCAACGGTATTTGTTTGCAAGTGAATGTAATGAGTTTAGCTAAAAATTGAATACAGTTCTCCAATTTCTCATTCTGAGATGCTATCAATCATATCACCTGCACATTCTGAAATCTAGGATTCTCATTAGAAAAAAAATGATACTTATGAGCAGAGCCTTTACGTACTACTCTCCAAACTTCGGACCTGCCTGGGACCCATGTCTGATTGATAAACCTGGGCAGTGATTTCTAAACCTTGCTATCTTGTTAACATTTTGCTTTTTTTCTACCTAAATTTATGTTACAAATTACTATTAAAGGATGAAAAAAATGGTGTATTTCAACTTCATTCTGGGGTCTTTTCATTTTTTTTGTCTAATTTCATGAATTTCTTGATGGATCATTTTGAAAAACAATATAAAATTATTTTTTATCCATAACATCAAATCTGTTAAAATTATTCAACTTTTTAATAAGAAAAATCTCAAGTTAATATTAAGAATTGCCACAAAATGTTGTTGCTTTATTTAAAATGGAATGACCTATTATGACATAGCTCTAATTTGTAATTAGATACATTGTATACATTTAAAATTTTTCTAGTTGAATTATTCCCTTATATTGCATCTGATCCATTATTGTACGTAATAAGGTTACAATAAAATCTGTATTTTATATGAATACTATCTTATGAAAATTGAGATTTAGTAGAGTGGCACGCACCATATCATAGATTGGTGAGGGGAAGAAGGGCAAGACTTTAACACTAACCCTGTTGATGGGTCTGGAATTCTCTTCCAGCCATCATTTGTTTGGCAAAATATTAATCTTATCAATAAGATATCACAATTATCAATTTCAGAAAATTAATAAGCTTATCATAAATAACAATTTAATTTATCAAATACTTTTGACAAACAAAATGTTGAGAAAAGGAAGTAGGCACTGTTTATGAAATAAATTTGATGACTATTATAAATTTCTGAGTAAACGTAATAAGGTGGGAATTTCTAGGCTTTTTCTTCAACATTTTTTGTTTTCAAATTGCCTTATTCTATTATATATCCTCATTATCTAAAATCTTTTAGCTTTAAATTTCTCTCTCTTTCTCTCTCTCTCCCTCACTTTCACCCACACACAAACATATGTGTGTGTGTGTGTGTGTGTGTGTGTGTGTGTGTGTGTGTGTTAACTTGCTGGTAGTAGCACGTGTGTTTTAGACATCAAACTGTCTTCTTGAATATGGTAAAAATTAAGCCATTTTGTTTTTTATTTTTATTTATTTTTATCCTCTTTTATTTTGCACGTTTTTGTATAATTTCTAACTTTCATGTCTAATTTGAAGGATTTTTTTCCTAGCAGAAATCTCTTTGACTAGACCTAACTAAGTTAAAATTTAGCAAGACACTAACCTTTTTTTTTTTTTCAATTGGAGTAGATAGACTAAACTATCGCCTGGTTCATACTCCACCTGCGTCTATTGAACAGGTGAAGAGGCTCACCCCTTGTTCCTTGTTTAGGATGTGGTTTCTGGCTTTTTCATTTCCAATCTTTTCATTCCTACATAGCCCCCTGCACTTCAGTGGCATTACCGCCTTACTCAGGTTGATATGATTAAAAAAAAAAGAAAGAAAGATGGAAGAGAACGTTTTGTTCATTTTTTCAAATATTTTTCTTGTATGCAAAAAAAATGCTTTTATTCTAGAGTGTAGAAATTGTCCAAATGTTTTTGGATTCCAAACAGATAGTCTATTATCCATTTTCTAGTATTTTAACGATTCAGCTATAATAAATGTTATTATAGACAGACTTGCTGAAAAGTACACATACAAAAGTTCATAGGCTGACCAAAATACCCTCATGAAATTTGACTAAATAAAGTTTATTTTTCAACATAATTTCCCTTGTGGTCCACACACTTCTTCCATTGGTGTTGCAGTGTTTGGATCATACTGGTAAAGAGCTTTCATCCTCTTAATCAAAAAAAATATCAACAGCAGATTTGATGCCATCATCACTGCAATACTGGTTCCCAGTCAAGTGTTTTTTCATGTTGGGAAACAATTGATCATCAGATGGAGACAAATCAGGAGAATAGAAAGTCACACAGAGCTGCCACTGAAACTAAGGACTCATCTGCAGGAACATTTTCCAGATGAAAAAGACCTCTTTTGTCAGATTTTCTGGACGTTTAGTCTTGATAGCTATTTTGTAACTGTCACAGCAAGTTGAATAAGTTGTTTTTTTTTTAATCATGTCACCCTGAGCGCAAGGTGGTAATGCCACTGATGTGCAGGGGGCTACGTAAGGGATTGGGAAAGAGAAAACCGGAAACCACATCCTAAATAGGGAACAAGGGATGAGCCTCTTCACCTGTTCAATAGATGTGGGTGGAGTGTGAACCGGGCAATAGTTTAGTCTATCTACTCCAATTGAAAAAAAAAAGAAAAGAGTGAAAAGATTGGAAAAGAGAAAATCGGAAACCACATCCTAAACAAGGAACAAGGGGTGAACCTCTTCACCTGTTCAGTAGACGTGGGTGGAGTGTGAACCGTACTTTCCATTGATGATGTGGCCGTTTTGAAGATAGTGAATAAGCACAATGTCTTTTGCTTTTCCAAAAAAGAGAGATCAACACCTTCTCTGCAGATGAAATTTGGCCTTCTTTGAAGCAGACAAGGGGGGATATTTCCACTGTATTGATTGTTTCTTGCTCAAACGGATGAACTTAACACTCATCCTGGGTTAAGAAACATTTGAGGAAACTTGCTTCAAACAATGTCAGATTATTCTGTAATGTGATGAACCTGATGTCCTTTCGATTCAGTGTCAGAAGATGTGGAAACAACTTAGTAGAAATCTTCCTCATGAAAATGTCATTGTGCAAAATATTCACAACTCTCTTCTAGAATATGCTAAGAGCATTGAGTATCTGATTTATAGTCAATCGCCTGCAATCTATCAGCATGTAATAAACACAATCAGTTTTCTCAATGGTGGCACTTGCAGGATGCAATCTTCTTTTCTGAAACAGACTTTCACCACTTGGTGAATGACCTCAGTGTCCACTTTTATTTTCATGTATGCTCCATCTCTGATATTGAGCACTTTTACCTATAAATATTGCATACCTTAAGACTATCTCTATATATATATTTATATATATATAGATAGATATATATTTATTATTTATAATAAATATATATCTATATATTTATAGATATATATTTATTATTATATAGATATATATTTATTATTAGATATTATTATATATTTATTATATAGGTATATATTTATTATATACATAGATATATATTTATTATATATATATATATATATATATATTTATTACATGCTATGAAATTTGCCTTTCTTTGATGTGTGTCAATAGCCTGGTGGGTGAATCTCTGAAAAAATCAGTTGGGTTTCAGTCTCAGTTTGCAGCAAACGGTTAATCTAGCTGCACTGAAGAGCTGTGATACAGTAAAACAGGCTTGTCTGTGGATGGTTTATATATATATATATATATATATATATAATGGTTGGCTATTCATACTCATTTCTGAACACACCTGTCTACTAAGGGGGCTAGCAAATACCTGTTCAGCTATACTGCTGCCATTTATGGTCAGGTGCCCCTGCCGTTCTCCTCAGTGTTCTTGACAAGCTCCAAAGGAGAGTCTGTAATGTGATAGGTACTGATCTGGCGACTCGTCTGCAGCCACTTTCCCATCGTCGAAATGTGGCCTCCCTCTGTCTCTTCTATAAATACTTTCATGGCTTCTGCTCGGATGAGCTTAAGTCACTGATGCCTCCTCAACAGGTGTTTACCCATTCAACCAGACTGGCAACTGGGTCCCACCCATTCACAGTCAGGTTAGCCAAACGCAGACGACAATTCTACTCCTGCAGCTTCCTCTCTCGCACTTCCCGCCTGTGGAACTCACTCCCGTATTCTTGCTTTCCTGACGGCTACGACCTCCAGAAATTTAAAAGCAAAGTTAATACTCACCTACTAACCACTAGCCTCTAGCTCTCTCCCCTCCCCTGTATAACCTTCCCTTTCTCTCCGCCCATGTACCTGTCATTGCACCTGCTTTCTCAGCTTTCTATTGTTCCTTTCTAACTAGCTTGTACTCCTCACTCTTTTCTAATTAATCTTTCTACATTTATGTAACCCCCTGCACATCAGTGGCGTTTCTGCCTTGCTCGGGGTGAAATGATTAAAAAAAAAAAAAAAAAAAAAATTGTGTTCAACACCCACAAAGCCCACCTATGCTGAGCAAACCAGTTTATCAAAGAGAGCACATAATCTAGCATTATCAACTGTCAGAATATACCCAGTACACTCAACAGCTTCTGAATAGTTACCCAAGTTCACTCAAAATGCATAGGTCAATTTTCAACTTTTGAATTTTTTCAGTTGTAACTCAGTGATATCCTTATAATCAAAACATAGTCTGGTATTGCAATAGCAAAGAAAGTGCAGGATCTGTAATCTGATTGTTTAATTTTTAATGACAGTGACATTGGTGGAAGTATACACTCTCTGAGTACTTTCTAGTTATTAATTTTATCAAATTTTTTTTATATTATTTTTGTGGCATAATGAAACTGAGTCTTCCAAGGATAAGTGGTGCAAATTCAAATCATATTGAAAACTAATTTTTTTCTTTCACTATCTTATATATATTTAATTACCAAATAACTTGAACCTTAAAAAAACATAAAAATAAGATAATACTAATCAGAAATTACTTATATGAGAAGTTATTATCTTTTTTAAAAAACAGTGTCAAAAGAACGTTTTTTCCTTTGACACTGCTAATACTATAACTACCATCACTTCTTGGGAGTGTTTATTGATTTATAATGTGATGATTAGAACTGTAATAAAATCCAAGCATATGATGAAAGTGAATTTTACATTTTTTTGTCCTTGACAACAAAAATAATAAACACTATTTATTGATTAGACTGTTTATTTACACTATTAGATTGTTTATTGGAATGGTTAGCTGCTGTCAATTAATTCAAACTGTATAAAATAGTAAATAAAGAATTCCTTATAGTTGGTTCATATATTTGAATAATTTAGTTAATGTTTATAAGTTTATGAATAAAAAATTGTTTTCATGTTTATTTCTTTATAAATTGCTAAAGAGTTAATATTGTATTGTATTCATTTTAATTGTATTAGTTTTTAGAATGATGTGAATATATTTTTACAAATAAAAAATCTAATAAATAGTGTTTAATACTGTTATTTTCAATTTTCAAGCCCACAGAAAATTTATTAATTGACTTTCATATGTTCAGGTTTTATTCAAATTCTACTCAAAGTTTTTTTAAAACAATAAACATTCCAGAGAGAGTAAAGTTAGTTAAAATAATAGCACTATCAAAGAAAAAAAATATCCTTTTTAATTTCCATTTTTTTTTTTGCATGAAAATGTCCAAGTTTGCTAACGTTGCTAAATTATTTCAGTACATGAATATAGTTTGTTGCTGAATTGATTTTTATCATTAATAAAACTTTACAAGGATATTTTGATATGGGTCATGTGACAGCTGTTTAGTGACTGCATAGAGGGACAAATGTGGCCAGTCTGTTAGTCAGCTTCCGAGGTCAGGTGTCAGATAGAGCAGTTGCAGTTTTAGACTGGTCATGGCTAAATCTGCCTAGCCCAGGCCTTGGCTAAATCTGCCTGCCCTATGTGATGTAGCATATAAACCAGTGATGACATTTTCTTTTGGATATATATCTTCACCAGATATAGAAACTATCGCCAGCTCATTGAGCTCAATTTGGGAAAAACTCATGACTTTCCTTTTTGCAGAGTATGTCCTTGCTTGTGACATAGAAGATAAATCCAGGCCGGTTGAATTGGAAATCCTAAACATGACTTCTCTAGAAACACAGAAAAATACTCTGGCAGATCAAATTTCTGTTGTGAATTATTACACGTGTTATGTTACCCCATATTCACCCTTGACCATACAGTATTAAAAGTACATACAGTCTCTCTCTCTCTCTCTTTCACTTTCTCTCTCCTTCTCTCTGTGTCTCTCTGTCTCTCTCTCCAGTTAGGAAAAACTGAGAATACTTCAGTCAACTCATTGCTAAATTTTTATAGAAGAAAGGTAACTTATATGCTGTTGAAAACTGCGAAGAGGAAATGAAAATAACTTGGCAACAGAGGATTGCAATTTTAAGAAGTCAAAGCTTATAGTTGAATGACACAGTTAAAAGAAACCATTCTCTACCAGAGTGGAAAACCTTGGGCATAACTGTTAGCGAAAAGTTAAACATTCTTTTTTTTACTTTTATTTTTAAATTACATGTTTCAGCAATTTGTCCATAACACATGAAACACCCTATTTCTTACTTGTTTTTCACACCGCTTGTAGTGTAGATACGTGATATAGTTTCACTGAGGGAGGCAAATGTAAGTTTATTTTAATTTTACATATGAGTTAGTGGTATAAAATTCTCTCTGAGAACAAAGCATGTTTGTCATTCCTTTTGTTTCAGCTATTCTGTTCCCTCCATGAAATAAGATGTTATTATATTATGCATATATTAATGTCCATAATGATGGGAAATGCAAACGGAAGAATATTTGTTTTTTCCAAAGCTCACCCATTATCTGGTAACTTATCGGGCATAATGCAATATAATGAAACTCCATCATCTGGTAACCTTGACGCAACATATTATTAACCCTCATTAACATTAAGAGAATTTCTATTATAACCTTCTTCTGTTTGTTCGATGGGTATTTTTCTAGTCTAATAAATTTAAGCAACTTGAAGCTATCATATATTTTACTATTACTGGAAGCAAGCAACAAAGATATGTTGAAAGAAAACTATGTTTTCTTTTTTTTCAGGCTCATTGGACACAGATTTTGTCACAAAAAACATCCTGCGTCCAATAGAGCAGAACCATGTATGAAAGGAACACAATGACAATGAGAAAAGTGGGGTTCACTAGAAATCAGTGTACGCATAGAGTTTAGTTTTGAAACTAAGGCATCTAGAAGTGAACAAACTTTATACTAATAAAAAATATCCCTGAAAAATTCACCCAGGAAAAAGAAATTAAGAAATTTATGGGATTGTACAATATTTTGCTGCTTGTTTTGTAGAAATACCAGATTTTACAGAAATATTTGCTTTGATTGGTATATTGCTACTTGCGTTGTGTGTGTGTGTGTGTGTGTGTGTGTGTGTGTGTTGATATACAGATATTGGAATTTGCTTTCTGCATGTATGGAATGGGGCTTTAATTATCAACAAGTATATATTTCTGTTTGTTTTTTTTGTTTTGTTTTATAATTTCGTTTTTTGCCTATAACCTTAAGTACCAGTGTTTATTGATACCAGTAGATATCTTTGTAGCTATTATGAATTTACTGTATATGGAGATGTTCCTTCTTAAAAAACAGCTAAAGCAATTTTCAATAAATGTATGATGAAATGTACTAAAATTATTTTCATAAAAAGGTCCTGGTAATTAAACCTTATCTCGCTTCATTTTTTTAAAAAAAGAACCAGTAATATAATTTGTGCCAATACTGTAAGTGTTTCTTTATGGTTAGTGAGAATGTCACATAATGGTAAGGTTATTATTTTAGCCATGATGTGTGCAGCTTTTTTCTAAATATTCTATGTCAAAATCTCATAACATCCAATGCATGTATGCATTCAAAAAGCCGGCAAATACAGTAATTATAATGACAATGCTTTTATCAAATAAATTTGGGATAATCTATATGTTATAAAATGGGATTTCTACTGCATTTTCTCAGTCCAATGATAGTTGTTAATCTCACAAATTGTATTTTAATATATACTTGCTGCCCAATGCAGACAAGGTGCAATACAAGTTCAGTTTAATGTGGGGGGATTGAGTGCATACACCCTGGTACAAAACAGCCTAGTCTCTACAACTGTTGGTTGCACTGTTATCAGTATTACTACCGACCACCCTCGTTAGTGCAATAAGTGATTTACTGCTGTGGCCAGCTGTTCCTTGGTATCGGGCATTTCTCAATTTTTTAGTTGCACTTTGTCCAAAGAAAAAGACAGAAATGAGTTCTGCTCTGTCCGAAGACATGAGACACAACTGAGAGATAATAAACAAGATACAATAAACAGAATCTTACAAATCTGACCCACATATAGTATTCCGTCTCTCTCCTTACTGCTTGGGCACTTACATAATTTGCGTGTCTTAGCTATGCCAATTAAGCAGTCATCTACATATTGCTACATATGGCTGTATTTGAAGACAATTCTTAACTTTGTTTATTACAGACTGAAATTTATTTCTTTATGTTCCCAACAGAACTGGAAATATTTTATATATATATATATGATTTTGTATTTGGGCAGAAATTCTTCTAATCCAAGAAATCCTAATATAGGTTCTCTGTAATTTGGATGTGGCCTGTGAGTTATTGTTGTTAATGATGAGTGAATCACTTTTTTTTTAGTAGATAATTAATTTAATTTTCTCATGTTTTTTCCTTAATTTTAAAACTACTAAACAACAGCAATAACTCACCTGCAAGATCCAAGTTACAGAGAACCAATATTATTTATGAATTTATATGTTTCTCAAGGAACAGTGTTTCTGATAAAACCAAATTCATGAATAATTATATTAGACTAGATTCCTAACAAGAAAACTCACATTACATTTCTCTGGCCATAGCTTAATAAAGTCTTTTTTAAATACTGAGACCTACTAAACTATCCACAACATACTCATAGACAATACAAATATAATAGTATCATCCAAATATAAAAATGGGTTAAAATAATAGAAGAATCATAAAATAACAAAAAAAAATAAAATAAAATAAAAAGCCAATACTTAATAAAATTGATTTTGAACACGGCCACAATGTGCTGATCATATCTGTAAAATAAAAATATTCCTATAACTTGGAACACAGTCATAAAAAATTCATATTTTCAATTAAAAGTAAAAATAAAGTGATCCATGATAATGGCTAAAAGAAAAGCTGAAAGCGCTCAGACATACAAAGTATTCAGAATCCAATGGAGAATCTGTAATGGCAGCTAGGATACAGTCACTTTCTTATCGACACAGTGTGGCTTCCCTGTGTCTCTTCTACAAATACTTTCACGGCTTCTGTTTCAATGAACTTAGCTCACTGGTACTCCCTATATATGAATTTCCTCGAGCAACAAGATTAGCAACTAGGTCCCACTCTTTTACTGTGAAACCGATAAATTGTAAATGCAAATTCTACTCTATCAGCTTCTTTTCTTGCACTTCCTGCCTGTAAAATTCCTTTGCTTACTTGCTTTCTCAACAGCTACAATCTCCAAGAATTTAAATGTAAAGTCAATAGTCATCTCCTTCCTATCTCACTCATGCTCTTTTCTCTGTCTACCCCACTCTCATCAGTATTCTCATCCTTCTCATACCCTCTTCCTGACACCTCCTGTAACCTGTCATTCTTTCTCATAACATTCCTCCTATGTAACCCCTTCACAACAGTGGCAGTAAAATGCCTTGCTTGGGGTGACATGATTATAAAAAAAAAAAGACAATTTCAACATACTTTGTGTCCAGAAAAGATAAAATTAAAAGAACACAAGAAAAATTAAATAAAAAACTTAACCGCAGTTTCTTGTTAGTTGTTTTAGCAAAACTTCAAAGTTCATTTTGAAAGAAACATAGCCTCAACATTTCTACTTTCATCCCTATTTCTCTTTCTCTCCACCCCTCCATGCACAGACAGTCATCTGATTGCTTCTAGCCCAGATTGAAACCTGACTAAGTTGATATCAGTCGGCACTTCTACCTCTGAGCTGTGGGTGTTCGACAGAGGAAGCGGACTTTAGCATGTAATATACAATGTAAACACACGCCAGTAGCCGAGAGTGTTCAAATTCATTACTGAATGAACAATGTGTAAATGTGTGAGGAGCTACTGTTTTTTTAAGTCTACCATTTCTCAATAGTGCTCAAGAAGGTTGGGTCACTGTGTCAGGCTAGGATGTTTTTTCCGCCTGAATCCATCCTGCATATATACAAATCAACCATTCGTCTGTGCATGGAATACTGCTTCCATATATGGTCAGGCGCCCCTGCCGTTCATCTCAGTGTTCTCCACAGGCTCCAAAGGAGAAGGTACTGACTTGGCAGCTCGACTACAGCCACTTCCCCACCGATGAAATGTGGCCTCCCTTTGTCCGTTCTATAAATACTTTCATGGCTTCTGCTCCAATGAACTTAAGTCACTTGTGCCTCCTCAACAGGTGTTTACTCGTGCAACCACATTGGCAACAGGGTCTCATCCATTCACAGTTAGGTTAGTCAAATGAAGACGACAATTCTACTCCTGCAGCTTCTTCTCTCGCACTTCCTGCCTGTGGAACTTGCTCCCATATTCTTGCTTTCCTGACGGCTACAACCTCCAGGAATTTAAATGCAATGTCAATACTCATCTATTAACCACTTGACTCTAGTTCTTTCCCCACCCCGTATATCTTTTCCTTTCTCTCCACTTTGAAACTGTCATCACATCTGCATTCTCTTCTTTCTATTGCTCCTTTCTAACTGGTTCGTCTTCCTCTTCACTCTTCTAATTAATCTTTTTACACTTATGTAGCCCCCTGCACATCAGTGGCATTACCACCTTGCTCGGGGTGATACGATTAAAAAAAAAAAATCAGCATGCGAGAGGGTAAATACAAGTAGGCCCATACCATTAAAAATGACAGACGGCGAAATTTTTATATCAAAATGCCGTCTAAATTAAAGCAACATATGTACTGATGTACCTACTATTGTGTATCTCACATTATGACATAAATAAAGCAAAATAATACAAACCACTTGACGTGACAGGATATATATATATATGTGTGTGTGTGTATATATATATATATATATATATTCATACACACACACACACACAAATAAATGCGTAACAGAGTGGATATGTATATATATTCTTCACTACTCGACGACATAATTATTGCAAAAAATAAAAAAAGGTACTATTAAAAAGGGAACACGTAGCAAGGGTTTTCATAATGGGAGTAAAATTTAATAACTGATAGCAAAGAGAATGAACTAAGCCGAGACCGTCACTATTATTATGGTAATATATAGGAGGTCTTGTCTAAGCCGACGTTGCCTCCCTATTGTCTCTCTGATGAATTGAGCCGACATTGTCTCGCTATTGTCTCTCTCCCTGTGAGTGTGACAGAAGGAATATATATATATATATATATATATGTATGTATGTATGTATGTATGTGTTAGAAGTAGTACGAACTGATGGATTGACAGTCCACTGTTTGTGGTGATTTGCTTTATTAAGAGTGCTCAATACTTAGTAGAGCATAATATATGATATTTTTATTATTATTTTATAATAAAAACATAGTTTACGGCAACACAAGAGCCGTTGTGTTTTGGTACTATCCTATTAGCAGTGAAATATTTTTCTGTAAAGAATCATTATATATAGAAGTTAAAAAACGACACAACCTTTACCAAATCCAGCCAATTAAGGTGCGGAGGGGAGTTCGGAAAAATTGTCTCAGTAAACTAATAGAAATTCAGGTCATGATGTGTAGGAGAAATTTGATTGTAAGGCTGAAGGGGGATAGAGACTTGAAATAACTTAAGACCCAGACATTTTCCATGCCAGTGATGAAATATATTGAATGATACATATGTAACATTAAGCAAGTTGGAAAAGTTATCGCGTGTCATCATGAAACGGTAACAATTATTTTCTTTAGGTTATATTTCAACTTAAAGTAGAGAACAAGAGGCTAAGATGGGAATTTTTTTTAAATACACTGCACGTCAAACATATGTAGTTGATTTAGACTTAGTGAGCGATCTATCTGTTAAACCGTAACAAATTAATTATCAGACGATGGGAGCATCAATTAATATATGCTAGATGTATATATCATAGATGTCTAGAAAAATTAACTATACTTTAGGGTATGTTTTAGATGATGATGACAAATGGAAGTTAGTTTGTTACGTTTATTGAGTAAGTTTGGTTTAGGGTATTTGATAATTTGTAATTTTTCTTGTAAAATAGAAAACATGGCGCATGTAATTATTTACAAGTTCTGTTTTTTTATTTAATATTTTCCTTTTAACAGTAGGTTGTTTCTTGGCATCTTTTAATTGCCAATAATAAGTAGAAAGTGGTGTACTATTGTGGTAAGTTTTATTATTAAAAGATAAGATGTGAAAATAATGGTGGGTTTTAAAAGTATTGCAATAAACTATGTTTTTATTATTAAAAAAAGGATTAATTCAATGATGTTGAATGACCATTTCGATGTGAAGATCCCCACGGGGGATAACACATCACCTCAGCAACAGAAAAATCCTTTCAGAAACTCTTTTTTCTTTTTCTGTTGCTGAGGTGATGTGTTATCCCCCGTGGGGATCTTCACATCGAAATGGCCATTCAACATCACTGAATTAATCCTTTTTTAATATATATTTGCTCTGTAATATTTTATTACATGGAGCTCTCTTCCTGTATCATTTTTTAATATTAAAATAAAATTTTTAATATTAATTAGGATCGGGTCTTTGGAATTTACCTTCCTGCTTTTTCCACTTGGATTAAAGTACCTGAATTAAAATATATATATATATATATATATATATATATATATATATATATATATATATATATATATCGGCCTTTATTATAATAGAGAGGATATATATATATTTCGTATGCATTCAAATATTGTTTTTACATACACCCACATATACTTATATATTCGCACAGCAAGAGATCATTTATGTTAGCTGTCCCATATAAATGTTCATTATCCAGAATTGTACATTCATAAACTCAATCTATTGTTGTTTGAACTCAGGTGATCAATAGTAACACCTGTTTGTAATAATTAACTGCTGTTATGTCTTTCCCAAAGAGTAATCATTGTAAAACAATTTATGTATTGTTAGTACTTTATGGTCTGATAAAAACAAATTCTATGAGTTGATTTATAGCTTCAACTGAAGTCTTACCATTGCTTTTACACTAAATGTATCCTCGTGAATAAACTCGATTTTGCCCGCTGATGAAAATGTCTGAAAAAAATACCAAGCCTGAGATCAAATGAAGTCGGCGCAAGATAAACGCATAGTCAGTGCCATAATAACAACTGTTGATAATTGTTAAATAAAAGCCTTCAAGAACACGGGAAAATGGTGAAATACTGCATTTTATGCATATAAAGTCAATTCTTTCAACTTTATTTTTAGGGTTAATCATTGGGGAGGGAATTATCAATTTTCAGAGCCTACCAAAATCCAAATGAACACATATCAGATTAGTTAAAAAAAAAAGGTGAAAAGCTAAATAGAGTACTAAAAACAGAAACATTTCACTACAAAGAAAGAAAATAATTACTGAGTTGCTACGTGAAATCAAGTTCTTTTTTTATGGCTTGAATGATAGACGATATCACCAATGAAGAGGGAACTGGAAATAACCGAAATGTGTTTCTATGGAAGAATACAGAGAATGCTATGGAGGAGGAACAAGGAATTCTTGAAAACAGTAACAATAATAATGCTTATATTCAGAATCAGAAAGACAGTTGAAATTTCTTGGACACAAATGAGGAAGGAGGGCTTGGAAAATTTAACTTTCACAGGATATATCAAGTGCAACAGATTTAAGGAAACGCAGCAAGCAACCAATCTGACAAACTTTTTAAATGGTTAGCGGAATAGGGGTGAGGGCTTGGCAAAGGCAGAAATGCTGGTAAGGGCCACAAGGTATAGGAAGTTGTGGAGAGCCATAATCGTCACGTCCTGAAGCGGCATTGTACATAGAAGAAAAAAGGTTTATATCGAAATCAACATTATATTGGCCCACTTCATTCTAATAAATATTACATGTATGATTCTGTTCTTTTCTCACGTATTTTGATCATCTGCTCAAACTTTAATGACAAATTGACACATCCGATCGCTTCATTAAATCTCTTCCTTACACTTCCAGATCTGATATTACAATCATTTGGAGGTTATAACAAAACAAGAAAATAAAAATAAATAAATAAATAAATAAATAAATAAAAGATAATATTTATTTTTTATCATTTCACCTCAAGCAAGGCAAGACTGTCACGAGTGCGCAGAAAAGACTGGATACAGGTAGAGGGATATTGAAGAAAGGATTATAGATGAATGGGATTGAAGAAGATAAAAGATGGCAACTAACTTTACATTTAAATTTTTGGAGATTGTAGCTATCAGGGAAGCAAGTAAACGGAAGAGAGTTCCAAGGGCGAGAAGTGCGAGAAACAGAAACTGTTCGAAATAGAAGTGGGGGTTACATTTAACTATTTCAACGGTAAAAGGGTGGGACCTAGATGCCAATTTAGTAGCGCGCTTAAATTCACGTAGTCGGAGCACCAGGGGAAAAAGTTCGCCAGAGTAGTTGCCATGAAAACATTTGTAGAAAAAAACAGAGGGAAGCCGCATTACGTCGGCAAGAAATTGACGAGAGTTGAGATGCCAAGTCAAGACCGATGATTACATTTTAGACCCTTTTTTGAATTTTGTCGAGAACCTCGAGATGTATGACAGGAGCACCCGGTAAGATATGACAACAGTATTTAATGGACGCATGGTAGATTTCTAATATGCAAGATGGATTCAGTCGTGAAAACTTTTCTGGCCCAACATAACCTTCCTAGCAGTAGATGCAGCTATAGATTCGATGTAGTCGTTCCACATCAGCTCGATTGAAAAAGTGAGGTCAAGGAGGCGCAGTGTGTTGCTCTCCATGAGACTTGCGTCAGCCATGCTGATGGCTGGCTGTAAAATTTGTCTATCCTGGTTAAAAGAGAGCGGTTTTGTTTCAGGGGCATTCAAATATACAAGCCATTTCCTGCTCCAGTTAACCACTGATTGGAGGTCCGTTTCAAGAGCAGCAGCCAGGTTTTACTTATTTTCTTATTGATTTCTTATTGTGGCGTAAGTAAATGGTGGTGTCACTTGCATAGATGCCTACTTGGGAACTAATGGAATTTAATTACAGATGAAGAAATCAGAGTGACGATAAAGGCGATTAGGTAGCAATTAAATACAGAAGGTACACCAGACATAACAAAAACTGAAACGAAGCGAATGGCTCACCCTCACCATCAATCAATGAAATATTGGATTTTATTCACCTGTCACTTTGATGACAGCAACATGGTCAAATTTCAAATAATTACTTGTTCATTTAAAATTTACTTATTAGCCATGGTTGTATAATAGCTTAATGTCTAACAAAATGCTTAACAAACGGAATTGACAAAGTTTTCAATAAAAACAATAAAAGAAAGAAAAAGAACAGAACAAAATAATACTAATTAATATATATATACACGATTCGTGTAAAATCTTCTGTACAATAAAGACGGAAGCTGATGATGGTTTGCCTGAAATAGGCCTACAGTTCCGATTTACCATGAAATAACATGTCTGCCTAATTTTGTCTTATATTTGCTCTATATATTTATACATATATATTTAGAGCTCTCTTAGAGAGTTATCCTACCACTGTATGTACAGGATACTCCTTTGGATTCTTCTATATCTACACTGCATGCTTATGTGCAAAATAACAGTAGACAGGCATAGGAACGGTAAAAAGGCAAAAAGTTCGCAAAGCATATTGTTAACAGTAGAGTCATATGATCGTAGTGTTTTGATTTCAAGACGAGAAAGAACAAAAAAATGACGGATAAAATCGAGAATTAATCCATTTTATTGTATAAAAAATTATTTTAATTATTTTAAAAACGTTTACTTTGTGCATATGTAATAATCCTCTAAATTGTTTTTTTTTTTTTAATGCATGCGTACTTTTGAGAAAAGTGTATTTTTATGAAAGTCAGAAGGCTTGTGTAAAAATTGTTACGATGCTATATCTTTTTCGGCTCGGCGATTAAAATCCGCCAAAATTTGTAAAGGTTCCACTTTCAGTTTATAGAAATTATTTTTTCGTATATACTGACCAAAGAAAGATTTGGTCTCAAACTCTGATAACATCCTGAATAGTGGGTCTGAGGTGAGCCTAAATTTTCTGAATAAATGGTCAGTAGATACAAAGAAAAGACCTTTTGACAGGAAGGGAAGAAGCAGGTCAACATCAAAGAAGACATTGAGATCAAGAGAACATCAAAGAAGGTTCCCGTTAATAAGAAGCCGCAGAGAAAATAGAGAAATTTGAAGTTTCAGTGAAAATTCCCCTGAGGTTAGACAGCTTAATACAAAAAGATTTCTAAGAAATGTTCTTAAGAATGAACTGTGTAAAGTTAGAAGGGACATTAAAAATATAATGTGTCCCGGAGACGCCCGTGGAGCAAGCAAGTAGATCTTTTCGTTTTTGTTTTTTTTGTTTTTTTTTCCCCAAAGGTGATTGTGACTTTTTTTTCATTTTTTAGTGCTTTGTTATATTGTTTTCTCTTTTTGTCATTTTAAAAAATCCTTGTCTTTTCCGAAGTTGCATTTACCTCTACTCTTTTGTCTTTTGCTGGTGATTCTTTTATCAGAAATTGTTATCCTACCTTAATAGACGCACAAATGTAAAATTTTGTGCACATTTTGTTTGTGCTTTTTCGTAATTGTAATGTAAATAAATGGGTTTTTCCTTTTAAAATTTTACGCAGTGGTTGTTTTGTTTTATAACTTTGCGCCTTTTATTATGTCTTGCTGCTTCTACTGCTTTTGTGTCTGGCACAAGGACTTGGTGGAAACAAAATTTTATAATTGATTATAAAATATCCCAGCATGCATCTGTATGATTTGTTTATAAATTTAGTGAAGGAAACATATTATAGATCACTCTTTCAGATTGAAATCAGCAAAAATAATGTTTATTAGAAAATACGTTCAGTTTAAATAGAGAATCAAGGAAAGAGAAGTTAGAAAAAACATCTCAGGAAAAAGTCACAAATAAAAACAGTAGCTAAAATAGTAATACATTTAAAGAAAATGTATATTTGTTACATTTTTTAAGAATACAAGAAATGCAAATAGTATTTGAAAAAAAATATGAGATGGGAGTGATCTTTGTGTTTAAATTTTTGGTGAAACAAGAGATGCACATTATTTACATTTACACGTAGACTATTGTCCTCGTCTTTGTTACTGTTATCACGTTTGTGCCCTCTGGTTTTCCAGAGAATTTCGAACTGAACCCATTATGTAACCAACGGGAGTAGATTATTTTCATTCCGCTAACGATGTCCAGGGATATTTCGTTTAGTTCTAATTTAGTAGTGCTCAAGCAATGCTCGGTCCATTTCCACTGAGTTCTGTCTAACTAGGGATTCAACTCACGATTACGAACGCACGGTAAGAAAGCAATTCTTTTATTTCTTGCTGAAAGAATCCGGGATTCAGGACAACTTTTTTTAATATAAATAAATATTTTTTATACTTTAAAAGCTTTTACTACAAAATGCTCCAGTAATCTTCAAGTGTTAAGCAAGTTGAGTTAGATATTTACTTCCCATGTATTCTATCATCCTGTTCAACTGTATTTGTGTACCCTTTAAAATGTTACAGTGTTCACTATTCGCCGCTGGGTGTGGAAGGAAGTGAACTGAGATGGGATACAAAAAGCAAAGCTCTTTCTGTCAGGACAAAAAGGGACAGAAGATTTCATGATCTTTTGGTCATAAGAATGGCCAAAGTATTGAAAATGCAAGTGATTGATTCCGTAATTACAGAATTTCTCTTGCAGAATCTAGTTTGAGATCATCTGTGTTAACAATGGTGATATTAAGGTTATTAGCTGTTTCCTTATAAGAAAATGTTTGTCATTCATTGTCTGAGTTGCCAGTGCAACTTTTGGTTGAAAATTATCTTTCAGGAAAATAGTTATAGTTTCCACTTATTTATCGTTCTTTCCAGTGTAGTGGACGGTGCGTCCACTTACTAATTTAGATTTATGAGTCGACTCGACGCAACCTTGGTCATATCTTAAAGCAGGTTTTAAGAAAGAACAAAAAGGCGAAAGTAACCAGAAAAACAATGTATTGACAAAGGTTACATGGGGTTGAGAGAGCATGCATAAGAAAGTGAAAAGGAAAGAGTCATTCCCCTTCGTCTGTTCGTAGAAACAAAATAAAATGTATGAAGTTTTTACTCTAGCTGAAACAAAGGTTTGTAACAATTGTTAAGATTTTCGTAAAGAGTTCAAAGTTCAAATCCTTGATGAAGAAAGTCAGACAGAAGACAAAGTTCTGTGTCTGTGTGTGCGTTGAGTAGAGAGAGAGAGAGAGACTTACATGCGAATGTAGTAGCCTTAGGCAGTCTGTGGATTTCTACTGACGAAGGTTGGAAAAATTGTGAATTTATGTGTAGGAAGTTATTTTATGTAAAGTCCTGTTTGAATGAAAGTTAATGTGCATAGTGTTAATGTAGGAGAAGAAAAATAAAAGAAATTTTGCGCCACTAATTGCTACACGCAATTAGTGCGCGTGTGTTTGTGTGAGTTAGGAAGACATGTCTGCACTTGTCCCGGGACGAAATCCTAACTAGTGTACCACGTGATGTTTTCCATTTTTATTAGCATCGTTTTTGGCGAGAACCAGTCATCACGTGGACGGCGAGTGACCATGCGTGTGTGTGTGTGGGTATCAATGTATGAAACCCCACACCAGTATTGATGAGAGATTTTTTTTCTAACTTTTTGTTTGTAGTATGGATTGTCAACATTATGTCTTTATTTTCTCTTTGAGTTATATACATTATCAATTTTAGTTGTTACTGCTGTTGAAAGTCCTCAAGTGATGTGGTTTCTGCTATCTGGCACATTTTTTTGTGATTATGTAGTCCACGAGTTTCGAGGTAGAATAATCTTACAGGCTTAATTCTCCGGAAGTCGTTTTTAACAATCGATTCAACAGAGTGGTTGCATACAGATGACAGTTTAGAATGAGTTTGGTGCTCTGCATATCATCCATATAAAAGTTTCAATTTAAAAACATGACTCGAGTTTTTAGGTTAATTTTTGTAGCAATGTGCGGTGTTGAGCGAAACTACCCCTTCAGTGAAATAGAATTTCTTCTCTAGAGATGACCCCATAAAACATACTTTTATGGGACGATGAAAAATATATATCCATTTGAGGATGACCCTAAAGAAGGATTTTAAAGCACGATCTACTAATTGGATAGACATTTCTCTTACCCTTTGTGTTCAGATATGAATATTGATATTTGAATATTCCTCTGTGGTTATCTATTTTTTGCATAGACTTACGATTTGTAATAAAAGTAGGAGAAAATAACTGTCTTGTATACATGATAAAATGCTAATGTAAACATACAACGCGTCCCTTGCCAAAACTTTCCACCGACTGGCCAATGATCACTTTACATTCATTTCAATCCACGATCTCGTCGGTGTTCACCGAAAGCTGGGAAAAGGCGCAATGCACGCTCACAAAATAACACACTAAAAAACCCTATACCGAGAAATAAGAACGTGAATTTTGCTTCCCATATTATAGGTAAGTTTGTTCAGGGCTTCACCTGATCGTCCGAATGGGTAGTAGTTGATATCTGGGACAACTTTTGGTATGTCTGCTCTTAACGATACCAACTCCTAGCTCATCTACTCAACCCGACGTGGTGGTTGGCAATATGAAATAGAGGCTTCGAAACCACGCGGCGGGCACGTTCGTTTCTCACCAAGCGTAGACTAGAACTCTCCCCGATCTTGACAATATGTTCCAGAACCCTGATATACCTTATTTCGATTTTTGTTACCCCTTGATCTCTGAATATTCCTTCACTTCCCATTCCCTTCGGTTAAAATGGATACCGCTTAGAAGACTAAACTTCAATAGGAACCATTTGCGGGTGTATCAAAGAGAATAAAAACATCATTTCCCCCTTTACGTGGTTGGTTGTCACAAAATCACTGCTACTGTTTTCTTTATCCTAAATAAACGTTTTATTAGTTTTTCTCTGCTTCCAATTGGTTAATTTCAGTAAATGTACAATTTAAGACCATAGACTCCACTTGCAATAATGTGTAGATTTCATAAAATATTTTTTAAAGTATCTCAAATGTTACCACTTCTTCACATTATTTTCCCATTCATTATAATCTTTACACTATTCTTTTCATACGTGTTTAGTATTTGTTGCATTACACATCGCAATTTAAAGTTTGTTTTCTAAAGAATCATATCCATATTTTTGCTTCTTATTTTCATGTATTACTGAGTACAGGAATTATCTTCAGAGTTTTGGGTTTACCATATATATGTAACTTTAATGATACCTGCTGAAGGCACAGATATTTACATGGCTTGAGAGAAGTTAGAAAACTAAATAAAAGGCTTATTTTATAGAAAGAGAACACGTTAACAAAATGTACACAAACGTTGCATGCCTAATAGTACATAATTTTGTAGTGCACGAAAAGAGAGGAGAGATTTGATTATGCATTTCACCAGTTAAGGCTTCATTAGATCCAAAACGAAAGAGAGAAAAAAGTATGTATGTGTATTTGTCTTTGTTTAAACTTCAAAAAATATAATGAAACTTATTAAATTTGCCCTAAAAGCTGGCATTTCTTATGAAAAAAGAATGAAAAAGAGTGACTTTTGAAAAGGTCGTTAGTATATTTCTTTTTCCAAATCAAAAGATTTTCTTGTTTTCTCAGCTTCTTTAGGATTAAAGTTAAATTCCTCTTTTTATTATCAGAATGGTTCGAAAGTCATAAAATTATATAGCCATTTCCGAAGGGAATCCGAAGGTAGATCCTTTATGTAATCCTTCAAAATGGGTTGGAAAGTAATAAATTCGTCTGTTTTATCCATGCTTTTTTCCGTATCGACAATGTGTTTATATATTTAATAGAATACTGAAATCCTGACATAGTTTAAAGCTACCAATTTGATAAATGAAAATATTGCATGAAAAGAGAGGAGAAAGAGAGAAAAGTATGCATGTGTATATTTGTATTTGTTTAAAAAAAATAATGAAATTTAGTTTATTACATTTACCCTAAAGCTTTCGTTTTGGATCTGATGAAGCCTTAACTGCCGAAATGCATAAACAAATCTCTCCTCTCTTTTCATGCAATATTTCCATTTATTAAATTGGTAACTTTAAAAAATAATTTTGTATGTACACGTTATATGATTTTTTTCTTTTCTTTTACTTTTGGATGTTTTACAAAGCTAAATTTTCACGCCCCCAACCTTTTACATCACTAATACAAGCCTCTACTCGAAAGCTTTGTTGTTCCTCCAATAGTAGAAACAATTTTGAGCGATTCAAAATAGTTCATATAATGAATAAAACTAACAAAGCCAGCTCTTGTCGCCTACTCCAACAGAAAAAAAAAAAACTAAACGGTGTGGACACAGTATGAAACGTATTATATGATTTTAAGTGAAGATTTAACAACCAACCAAATCACGCCAAAATGTTTATAAAAATCCAGTTGACCTCTGACATCATCTTTAAAAAGCAGACAGAAATCTAGTTAACACGTACAAAGGGTGGGCGTTGGAAATGAATATTATAGACTTGGGACCGTCCCCAGAATTAATTTCAAGAGTGAGTCAAGGGTTAGTACTTGGCGCTTGATGCATCTCCGAAAGGGATGTGCCGAGGGTACTTTAGCAAGTTTTTTCACTAATTCGCATCTATATGAGCCACCAACCCACTTTAAACTTAACCTCATGTCATATTCTGATCGAGCGGATGTGCAGTTAAATAACTACAAAATGCTAATTCCAGTCAATACACAGAGTAGACTCCGCACTTAAACAGTCACCAAAGAACAAAGATGCCACCAACCAAACTTTTAATAGTTTCTCTACTTCAAATAATAAAACTTTTTTTTTCTTTTTCACTTTTTGAAAATAGGGACTGATCCATTCTGTTGATTTTTACAAACTTTCTCTATGAACACTATACATTTTGTAAGGCACATGTTATGTTCATAAATATCATTTTATTCAGTTAAGGTACTCACACGTAAGTGAATGTAATGGACTAGGCTGGAATTCGAAATCGGATCTCTGATCCCTCAATCTGAACCGCTAATTGGTAACTTTACCTTGCCTACGCCATATTAAGATATATCTTCACTTTTTCTGTAGCGGCTAAATTACTATTCTATCATTATATTTTGCAGTATTACCAGTTGTTGAAGAGAGATAGTGAAAGAGATACTTATTTATGTTAAATAGATAGTGTAGTGATAGTATTGTGGTCGCATGGGATGTTTACTCAGTTAGGAAACAGAAAATAAACTTGGAACAATATCGTATATTTAACGTTGTATTGTAGTGGACGAAGGCGTCCACCTTACTAATTTCTGTTTGACGAGTCGACTCGACGCAACCTTAGTCATGGCGAAATAAAACAGACAATAAGAAAGAACAAGTAAGGCGAAAGTAACCAGAAAAACAATGTATTGACAAAGGTTACATGGGGTTGAGAGAGCATGCATAAGAAAGTGAAAAGGAAAGAGTCATTCCCCTTCGTCTGTTCGTAGAAACAAAATAAGATGTATGAAGTTTTTACTCTAGCTGAAACAAAGGTTTGTAACAATTGTTAAGATTTTCGTAAAGAGTTCAAAGTTCAAATCCTTGATGAAGAAAGTCAGACAGAAGACAAAGTTCTGTGTCTGTGTGTGCGTTGAGTAGAGAGAGAGAGAGACTTACATGCGAATGTAGCAGTCTTAGTCAGTCTGTGGATTTCTACTGACGAAGGTTGGAAAAATTGTGAATTTATGTGTAGGAAGTTATTTTATGTAAGGTCCATGTTTGAATGAAAGTTAATGTGCATAGTGTTAATGTAGGAGAAGAAAAATAAAAGAAATTTTTGCGCCACTAATTGCTACACGCAATTAGTGCGCGTGTGTTTGTGTGAGTTAGGAAGATATGTTTGCTCTTGTCCCGGGACGAAATCCTAACTAGTGTACCACGTGATGTTTTCCGTTTTTATTAGCATCGTTTTTGTCGGAAAAACCAGTCATCACGTGGACACCGAGTGACCATGCGTGTGTGTGTGTGTGTGTGGGGGGGGGGTGTCAATGTATGAAACCCCACAGTATTGTCTTAGCAAACTAAATAGTAACCATATAAAAAAGAGGAAATGGAAGTCTGTAATGTTGAGTTTACTTTCACACAAATACCCTTAGAGAAAGCATGTAGCTGTCTATTTGCCTTATCATAGGTTAAACTATATGGTAAACTGGGCTCCCTAGTATTGGGCGGCAACTAGTCTAACAGAAGAAAAACTCTCAATTCAAAACCGTAGAAAAACCAACGGGAAACCACTCCACTATCTTTAAGAATGTATGGCAATTCATAGATAATAAAAAGAAAAAGAATCTTTGGAGTTATGAAGGGAAATGGTAAGAAGAATATCCTATTGAAGTTTTCGATAGATATATATTGGAAAATAGTTTATTGTTGCTTTGGAAGAGCTATAAGCTTATGGCATGTGTATGTTGTATTGTGCTGTGTACAACTAATTTTTTGCCCAGAAATTTAAAACTTACCCCGAAACGCTTTTAACAATAAAACTTACATACATATTAAAGTCTTTTGAATAATATAAGCTCACGTACATATCTTCATAAATATATACCGGATATAAATTTTGAATTTCCATTTTTTTACATTCTGATTTTGTCTCCTTTCGTAGTCGTTTTTCTCACTTTTCTATGACGTCACCTTACTACTACGGTAACAAATAATGAGATCAACCAAATAATCTGGTATTGCAAGAATTTCTTGTAATTGTCATTGTAATGAGATTGTAAACTGTTGCCGTAGTAACACTCTTTTTGTGCTATGGTATATAATGAATTGTTCTCATATAAATTGAGCAACAAGTTTGTTGTATTTGAGATCTATTAATTACGTGATACTATCAGCAGCAGAGTCAATGAAATTACTACTAGTAGTGGCAACACCTTATAATTTATTATTAAATTCTCAGTTATTGCCAATATATATATATATATATATATATATATATATATATATATATATATTGTCTGTCATCTGATCTTGCCCAACGTGATTACTCAGTAGTGAGAACAATGGATTGACAGTCATGATAACTCCAAGTACTGATTGGCAAATGATTGAGAGTCCTGAAACAGTATATAATTAAATTTACTACTTCGACTTTTAAGCCTTGTATTAGGTAAAATTTAGAAGAAATAAAAGACACGTTTTTTATCACAAGCAAGAAACATTCATAAGAAAAACACTAGAAATTTGAACTTTTGTTCTCAAACATTCTTCTTTTTTCTTTTTTTTTTTCTTTTTTGTTCTTTCAACAATTACTGACATACAACATTGGCAATATTCTTTGTAAGGGGAAGAGTAGAAGGGTTATTAGTGACCACGAGATTGAAAGTTTAAATTTTGTTTTATATATTAGCATACACATTAATAAATATCTAAATGCAGTAAGTCCCTGGATTACGACAGTTCCGACCTACGACGATTCGTAGTTACGACGCAATCGCCATAAAGAGTGTGTCGACTTATGCCGTTTACGCAAGGCATTATATGTATTATATTACGTGGAAAAATGTGCGCATGAGAAGTAATATTCTTAAGATTATATTAAACAAGTTATTAAACCTGGAAAAGTAAAGGACAAATATTCTAGTGAAGTAAAAAATAAGAAAGTTCTTACTTAAAATATCGCACCTAAAAATAAAATTAGAATGCAATATTTTAAGTAAGAAATTCATTTTTTCTATATAATGCATGATTTTTCCGGTATTGTTATTAATTTAATAAAAATTTAATGCTAAAAACCGCATTCAAAACTATTAAAAAGAAAAGAAATCTTATATGCAATCGATTAAAAAACCAATAAAAAATTCATTATTCATAAATAATTCTGATAATCAATTCTCAGGATAAAATGATAAGTGATAAGCTAAGTTTGATTGACAAAAATGATAAGATATAATCAGAATTTAAATGTTGACAACCACATGCAAAAAATATTAAACATTAAAAAATCTTATAAAGATTAAGATTTATTATTAGAAGCGTTATGTAGTTAGTCTCCCTTTTCGGACTTTACATATTTTGATGTAACTTTTTTCCTACTGAACCAAAATTCAATTTTTTTTCAAAATGTAGCTAAGGTGTTCTATCTAACTCTGTGAATTGTTTGAAATATGGTTGAGAACTGAATTGGTGGTGAATCTTGAAAGCTGCCTAGATTCAATCAATGTAGAACTTAAGAATATATATTCAATCACTGTCGTGGTTGAATGGTTTATGTCCTCCACGTTTTCTTTTCTTTTTTTAGTTCTAATTATGTTAACATTGGTTATGTCCTAGATTATTACTTTGCAATTGCGCTAGCATAGGTGAGTGACTAAAATGCTTGTTCACGGAAAATCGCAGGTAAATTCCAACTTACACGGATAATCTCCTTACGACACACTGTTGGAACGAAACTCTGTCGTAAATCGAGGATCTGTATTCTACTTTTACTACTTCGTAAAATGAAAAATAAACCACTTCTTATCGACCAACAAAGACATGTAAAATTTTCGACTTTGTATAAACTAATGTTTTTTCGTATACAGTAGTAGTTTTACAAATACAAATTCGGCCAACCTATGGGTTCTTCTCTTAACCATGTTTTAGCATGCATCGTTTTATGATTCTTAGAATCCGACTCATTTCAAAATCTACCGAAAGATTTCAGATATTTTTGTAAATTTTGTGTACGCATATATAAGTCGTAAGGAATTAACAGACTTTTTATTGATAATCCAACATTAGTTTTTATTTCTATATATATACGTTATTTAGTAGATATGCGTATTTGTGTATAATTTCTATCTGCTGGCCTTGAATTTATGGGAGTTTTTAATTTTTTAAAATTGTGTATTCTGGCAGGGTTCCAAACTGCTTCCTCCTAATATAGGAGGAAAAGACCGCATTTCCCAGTACCCTTTTAGACCTCGCAGCAACGAAGCTTGCCCTGGAGCCCCCGAGTTATATTCTGGCTTCTCCATAATATGAGGGGATCCAAGTTCGAATCTTTCCCCGAAAGACACAATCCCTTTAACAAATCAAAAATCCCAAGCCGGTAGACAAAAATTATGCTATTAAAAAAACAAAAACAAAAAAACAACAAAACAAAAACAGATGTCTACTCAAACATGTAAATACTCAATATAACATAAAAAATACATACATCGTATCTACAACTTCTCATTCATTTTTGGAAGCAAAAACTAATTGCTTCAGATTCTCTTAGATTCTAGTTTAATAGAATATTTGTCGTCAGTTTAAATCCTCGTATTTGGCCTTCTCCAAGTAATATATCAATGGAGATGTTTAGAGTTTGGAAATATTTAACAAAGATTTTAATTTTTTTCTCATTTAAACTAATTGGCTCCTTGATAAATCTAAAAAAAAAACAAACAAAATTGTTTGTTTCTTTTTTTTAAGTCATTATTAGAAAATAACGAAACGTGATGTAAAATGTTGGAGTGGAACGTACAAACTCTTAGAACGACTATTAGCATTATTAATTTTCGACTAAGATTTTGTGTTTTTTTTTTGTTTTGTTTTTTTGTTTTTTCCTTTCGAAATTATATTTTACTAGACTCACTTAATAAATAACATATAACAGAAATAAGATTCCGTGTCCTGGGAAAATTTGTATGACACGACCAAAACCGAACTTATTTTGGCTACGGAGATTTATCAGCAGGCAAAATTCAAATGTAGTTGTAGATATTCATTTTTATCTTATTTTTTCTCTATGTCACCCCACACACAGACATACACATATGTTTAAATATCGAGTTTCGACCCGGCTGGAAGCAAGTGAATGTGTCTTGCTACACTGATGAGCTGTGATACATCGAAAAAGGCTTGTATGTAGATGACTTTGAGTAAATAAAATTTTCGTTTCGCCGTTGCTGAAGAAGCGAGGATTTCTTCGTAGAAATGGCTATTCAACGGATTTAAATATTGAAATTTTTGTTTTATTTTTTATATTTAGCTCTGCAAATAGAATATAATATTTGCTATTTGCATCGAGCCCTCTATTTTAATATTAATTTTAATATTAATGAAATTAATATTAATTAGGATCGGGTTTTGGGGATTTACCTATTTGATCATCTTTTGGATTTAAAATATATATATATATATATACACAGTCATCCGCAGACAGATCTGTTTCGCTGTATCATCAGTACGGTTAGACATTCGATTGCTTTTAACCCAGGATTCAAACACGACCGAATTGGTGTCAGTCGGCGATTCTACCCCTGAGCTATGGGCACTCGGTAATAGGAAGCAAACTTTTTTAGCATATGATGTGTGTTCAAACAGGAAACAGATTTTCGCTATTCGATGTTGATCTCTATGTCCGCACTGCTTATATTTACATACGCTCTATCCCGGATGTTGACCACTTTTACCCCATAAATATAAACTATCATAAAACAACTAAATATCACCCTATCAGCCTCCTACCGATTTTTGAGCATCAATTTCAGTATCAATGTTGAACTATTTCAGCATCAATGCTTCGCCAGGTCTACTGGTGATATATTAACTACCGTCATCGAATACATATACCAGGCCCTAGATAAGAACGGCGAAACTCTGGCTGTCACCCTGGATATCTCCAAAGCATTTTATAGTGTCTGGCACGCTCTCCTTCTGCGCAAGCCACAAACAAGCATCAAACAAAATCAAACTGGATGCTTGTTTGATTTGATCCAGTAATGAAGGTCATCTTGAATGTGTAATGAAGGTCATCTTGAATGCGTAATGAAGGTCATCTTGAATGAGCATGCCTCCAGATCCTATCACATGAACGCGAGTGTCCCCAGTACTCTATCCTAGGTCCGACGATCTTTCTGGATTTTATCAGCAATCTCCCTGGTGTAATCAAGTCCCAAGTAGGCACGTACGCTGACAACACCACCATTTACTCTTGCCTCAGTAAGAAATCTGCCAAGGCGGACGAAGATAACCACGCTGCTAATCTTGAGAAAAATCTCCACTCTGCGGTAGACAAGGGTAAGAAATGTCTCGTTAATTTTAATGCTTCTAAAACGAAATTGCTATCTGTTAACCACCATAGACAGTTTCTTCTACTCTCCCCCAATCAGAATGGATCAAGCTAGTCTATCCGAAAGCAATACACTGCGCCTCTTTGGCCTCACTCTCTCAGCCAACCGAAAGTGAAACGACTACATTGAATCAATAGCTAAATTTGCTGCTCGGAAAGTAGAGTCATTGTGTCAAGCAAGAAAGTATTTTTCTCGCCTGAATCCATCTTACACATATACAAATCGACCATCCGCCCATACATTGAATACTGTTGTTATATCTGGTCGGGCGCCCCTACTATTTATTTTGGGGCTCTCGACAATCTGAGAATCTGTAATGTAATCGATCACGATCTAGCAGCTCGACTCTAGCTACTTTCTCACCAACGCGATTTGGCTTCCCTTTGTCTCTTCTACAAATATTGTAATGTCTTTTACTCCAAGAAGATTAGCTCCCTGAGACCCTCACTACAAGAATTTACTCGAGCAATCAGACTGGCAACAAGGTCAAAACAGCAAATGCAGCTGCCACTTATACTTACCAGCTTCTTTTCTCGCACTTCCTGCCAGTGGAACTCCTTTCTGTATACTCGCTTCCCTGACAGCTACAATCTCCAGGTTTAAATGCAACGTCAATAGCTATCTCTTATCCCCTTGACTCCTATTCTTTTCTTATTCTTTCCCCAACACTCCCTGTATCTTGGTCTTCTTCCTTTTCACTCTACTCTCACGCAACTTTCTTCACACCAGCATTCCCATCCTATTTATAACCATTCTCTGACATCCCCTGTAACCGGTTTCTCTTTCTCTTGCTCTTCTCTTATGTAACCTTTTACTCTTCTCTTATGTAGCCCCTGCGCACCAGTGGCAGTACTACCTTGTTTGGAGTGAAATTATATATATATATATATATATATATATATATATATATATATATATATATATATAAATGGATTTTTAAAAATGGAGAATCTTTCTTGACGCTTTTATTTTGGCTTATATTTTAATCTAGTAAATTAAATTTATTATTTCCAATAAGCAAAATACGTTGCTTTATTTCCAAATTAATTTAAAATGACAGGAATTAATTTATTTTAAATCTCTAAAAATTACAGATTTTAGCCATTTTTAGTCTTCTGTCAGCACAATATAGTTTTCTTTTTCTTTTATACTTTTCTTTAACTTTATTTGAGTAATACTCGCCTATTTAAAGTTTAATTAATCTGAATTGAAACAAATATTACTTACTCTAACTTTAGCATTTTACAGAAATTGCATTTTTGACACAGATGTAGCTGTTCTGATTAAGAATTGACAACACTATTGATAGTTTGATAGCTGGAAGATTATCTACTTTTTTTCTGTAAAAAAATACTTGAGGAATATAACGTGAGCGCCTTTTTTACACAATTTTTAACTACCCACTAATCTTTAAAATTTAGGAAAATATTCTCCGGAATCTAACGTTTTATTGCCTTTTAGGTACTTTGGCTTTAAATTTACTATAGTTACCACTCTTAATATCATGTACGGACGTTCGTATTTACAAAAGTCGGCACATTTATACATACACTAAAGAAATCCCAAATTCTTTAAAAATATTAAGGATCCTGAATTGTAGTAAACTTTTCCATTTATGATTAGTAACCATTACAAACTAATACAGAAATGTAAAAAATTTGAAATTTTATAAATTATTCTCAGTAATTTTTTCAAAAATGAAAAACAATACTTGTAAAAATTAACTATTAATGAATTTTTTCTTAAGAAGAGAGTGTCCATATAATATTCATAAAAGCAATCAAAAGCTCTTCTAATTAAATAATGCCTTAGTTTTATTGCATTTTTTTAATTTTACGTTTCAGCGCAGATTTTCAAAAACTGGTTGTCCTTTTTTACAAAAAAAAAAAAAAAAAAAGAAATGTTTTAAATTCTCCAAGTAGTTCTGCGTATAAAATCTCAATCAGTACAAAAATGAACTCAAAATTTTGTGAAAGTAAAATACTTAGAGAGCAACAGATGTAAACAAAAAAAATGTTCCAAATCATTTGTGCCTGTCGCTCAAATTAAGGAATAAACAATAGTGGTAGTGTTGGCGTGTACTTTATTCTTGAAGGACCCCCCCCCTGTTTTTGTTTGATTTTCGATTTTTTTATTTTTTTATTTTTTACTAATTTTTTCTTCTCCATCCCCCAGCTCTATACGTAGTGATAGTTGTTTCGGTTTAAATTAATTTGTAGAAAAATAATTGATTCTTTTCTGCTAACCGTTGGTTTGTGATAAAATTATTGTTTCGGTTAAGGCAATCACTTGTTTCTAGATTCCATGCGAAACAGCCGTTTTTTCGTGGGCGGAATGATTGCTTCATAACAAATTGGGTATTATTTGGTAGGTAACTAATAGCTTAATTTAACGTAGCCATTAAGATTTTTTAATTATTAAAATTAATTTTAATAACAATAAAGATTTTTTAATTATTAAAATTAATTTTAATAATTAAAAAATCTATTTTGTTCTATCTCGGTCAGAAAAACCCCGATCTTATATAAACTGAAATTTCCACGTATTTTTGCCTTCTCGAGTTTTCACTTAATTGTGTCATCTATGGCTAAGCACATCTGTCAATCATTTTCACCAACGATTGCGTTTGAAGCTAGCTGCCTTTGATGTAATCATACTTCTATCGGTCCTGTTTACATTTTCCGCCTTCGACATCGAACAAACTTCTGTCGATCCTGCTTTTGATGCCAATCATATTTCTGTCGGGTCGCAAAAATTATTACACAATGACCCCCACGTTTTTCTCATTTCCTTTTCCTTACCCGCACATTCGTTTTTTTACATACACACTAACAAATAAATTTATTTTCTCATAATGTTTTGATCTCGCTGATGAAATAAGTATTGAATTCACTCGTCGAAATTAAAGAAAATTTAAATGTTTATATATATATATATATATATATATATATATAAAGTGCGATGAATGAATTGTCGTCTAAATTACACAAAATGAAAATAAAACTGACTTCTTATTTTAACAGAAATAATTACCAAAATTACACAAAAGTATCTTGAAATACTAAAGAGTAAATTTATTCAATAAAATCGCCATTGACTTCAACCACAGCCTCTAGACGACTTCGGAACATTCTATATCGCTTCTTTTGTTTAATTTAGTGAATACAGCCGTAATTCTTGCCTTCAGTTCATTTTTGGCGTTACAAGAAGTTTTGTTGGTCCCTCGCTCAGCAGCGCCGTACATATAATCAAGGGGGTTGAAATCTGGTAATTTCGGTGTCCAGATGTAAGGGGTGATGTGATCACAGAAATGTGTGACAGCCATGATTAGGTTCTCTTGCTTGTGTGGCATGGTGCAGAGTCCTGTTGCCAGAGATAGGATCTTCTAGCAGCAACTCTCTTGATCCAGGGCCCCACTACCTCCTCAAGACACTTGATTGTTTGAAGCCCTGTGGGAAGATGAATGGAGACATAACGTCGCCATCACTTATGATCACTCCAAATACCATGATTTTGACTGGATATATCATCCAACTCTTTCCGAATTCTCTACACTGTTCTCACATTGACATCCAAACACTCTGAAATGTTATTATTGAAGCATCCGAATACCAAGCAGTACAGCATACCATTTTCAAATTTCTGACGGAGTGAATTGCTTCATGGTGCTCTTTTTATCACAGACGGTACGAAACTGATCCTCCTATATTCTGTAATCAACCAAATCAAAAACAAACAATGTGCATGTGCGAAATTGAAAATATGAAATGGTGATAATTTAAGCATCGCACCCTGTATATATATATATATATATATATATATATATGTGTGTGTGTGTGTGTGTGTGTGTGTGTGTGTGTGTGTGTGCGGACGCGCGCGTGTTACTTTACTTTTTCTGATATGTTCACAAAAATATACTAGCTTTAAGATGATAACATTCTCATGCTATGTAGATAAAGATATAAGCTTAGAAAGAAAATATAACGCAAAGTAAATGGGTCATTGTTTGATAATTAAAACTTTTAATTTTGAGTATCTAAAAATTAACAAGTGAAAAATATTCAAATGTAAACAGAAGATTAGTTTTTACAGAATATCTGTGAATTGCCATGCTTTCTTGGGAAAGATAGTAGAATGCTTTCCCGTTGCTTTCTCTGCAGTTTGTAATTCAGAGGAGCCCTTCTCTCAGACTGGCTGCCACTCAAGGATAGAGAGTCCAGTCAATCCTGCTGTTTAACTCACAGCCATAGAGAAATGAATTCCTGCCTTACCAAAAACATTTGTGTGAAGTTGAATGCAACAAGACAGCTTAGAATTTAAACTCGGCTAGCCGACTCTCCTTTTCATACCAAGTTCTATTATATTACCTGCACATCCAAGACGTTAAAAATAGCAACGTTAAAATGTAAAAAAATTGTGAAGTAAACACTTCAACTACGTATTTGTATTTCAAACATCATCTGTATATTAAAAGTGTATAGAAATCTTTATTTTGTATCGCATTGTTCTGTCAACCCTAAGGTTCACAAGTGTGCATAAATAACGACATGATATGGAAAAATATTGAGTTTTTATGCTGAAGGTGACATCTACAAATATATATATATATATATATATATATATATATATATATATATATATATATATATATATATAATTAGCGACTCCGACTGAGACCAAATCGGTTGAGTTTCGATCCCGGCCAGAAGCAAGTGGATGTTTAGCCACACTGATGAGCTGTGATATAGCGAAACAGGCTTGTATGTAGATGATGAATATATATATATATATATATATATATATATATATATATATATATATATGAATTTGTATCAAATATGAATTAAATCTCAATTAGTATCCGACAGGATATCGAAATTTAAAAATAAAAAAAAAATTATAAAGGTTTATATAATATATTAATAATAATAGGAAATTTATAATGCTGCAATCGTTATTCTATGGTATTTGAAATAGGCCACTCCAGTGAACACCTGTTTTCCGAAAACATTTTCCAAATGCGTAGGGCGATAGACATCAAAATTAAAAAAAAACATTTGAATAAAAATGTTGGATTTAAAATCAATCCATTCATATTTTAAAATATACGCTCACACAAACACACGCGCACACACACATATATTCACTTTAAATGGTATTTTTTGTAGATATTTGAGCAAACGCTGCGTTTATTTATTAAACAGTATATTTATTTTCTATCAACCAGAATATTTGAGAAATCTTAGACAAAACATGCGTCCTCGGGCAGGAACGGAACTTATGAAGCAATGTGCGCTTATAAGGTGCTTTTGGCTTTAATCGATCGACGGGACACTTCGTGGCCGAGCTGGTCGAAACCACATCGGATCTAATGATGGTTTCTCCTGCTAAGGAGGATGTAGGTTCGGTTTCTGCCGAAAGGCGCATTTTTTTAATATAATTTCTTGAATATTCAGGCTGGTAGATAAAAAAAAGTAAATATACTGTTTATTTAAATAAACAGAATATCTACTCAAATATGGGTATCCACTAAATATTTAAAATGGAAAAATCTGCGGGTTAATAAATTTTAAAAAATCCATCAGTTTTTTAGAAATATATATATATATGTATGTGTGTGTGTGTGTGTGTGTGTGTGTGTGTGTGTGTGTGTGTGTGTGTGTGTGTGTGTGTGAATATTCAGGTGCTATAATGATTAACAGCTTGGAACGAGAAATCAAAGAAGTTTGTTACATTCACTTTCACACAGATAACCTTTGGTAAGTTATGATTCCATTGCTTCTCTCCCTACCACCACCACCACCACCACCAATTATGGGTTAAATAGCAGAACGGACTAGGTTCTTTAGCCTTGATTGGAAAGCAGCCAAGGAGACAAAAAGGTAAACTCTGAATTCAAATCCTCGTAAGAGATGGAGAATTTGCGGCACAATGTGTAACAATTCTCTGTTATTAGTTCTTTCAAAAAGTGTGGCTGATTCTGTACAATCCTTCACCACTATAATCAAGCCATAATCTGTAGATAGACTGGCGCTTCAATTCTAGCTGCTGAATTGTTAGGTCTTTATATTCGTAATCGACATATATTTTACATTGACATATATTTTAATAAAAGTTTCAATCAAGATTGATAAATATCTACATCTGTAAAAGTTTGAGATGACTTTAGAATGTTGCACCAACTACGTCAGGTGAGTTTCTACCAGTTCTGGCCTGCTGAGTGGTTGGCGGCAAATCCAGTAATTTTGAGGAAGATTTTCAGCAGGATACGTCCATTTTAACTTGCCGTCTTCTGGGTTCAGTTATTATACACATTCTTATTGTCTCATATTTATTCATGCCCTGCAAGAAAAAAAATAATAAAATATATCTGAACTTCCCACTACAATAGTAAGTTTTACATGATAATTTCTATAGAAAACATCTATAAGTGAATGGTCGATCTAATCCACTCACTACTTGTATGAGCGCAGAATTACTACAAAAACCTTCAAGAAATTACAATAGGCAATATCTTTTTTTGACGCTGATGACTCAATCTTATTAGATTTCATCTAATTAACGAAGTAATGTTGAATGAATATTTTTAACAAGAACATTATCATGGAATTCGTACTTTCATTTTTTTTTCAACGTTATAAACTGACACAAGAATTCACATCGACGTTCTCTTTAAACATACACATTCATACAAAAGCCCATTAAGGTCGTTGGTGTATCATATGTACTGCAATCGGAGATGCAATGAGCACATCTAGGGCAAGATAGTTTAATCCCTTATCTTTTTTTAAAATTCAGATTTGTCCTTCTAGAGTGGTTGCTGCCCGAGGATAGAGAACTTAATCTGTTCTGCTATTTGATCCATAACTGCGTGTATACATGTGTGTGTGTTACTTTTATATTTTACTGATATGTTTATCAGTAAAAATTTTGTTTAAAAAGACATTTAAAATATGTATAAATAAACGGGAAATATACAACACCCTACATTTACACAACTTATATACTTCTAATTACAAAAATAGAATTATAATTTAAATACAAATATACACATCTAAGTAATTATAAAAATAATACAACTGTAAACACAAATATAATGACATGTCTACATAATTATATATATATATATATATATATCATTCGCATACCGGCTTGTTTTGTTCGGCTAGATCAAACCCGACTGATTTGCCACCAGCTGGAGATCCTACCACCAAGCTATCGACGCATGGTAGAGAAAGGCACATTTCATAACGTTTATTGTTTTTACAGACTGTAAATACTTCAGCAGTTGAGAGTGTTCAATCCAGTAACCGAACTGAGAGCGTTTATACTCCTGGTCAAAATCTTAAGATGAGATACAAAAGAGTTAAAAAAATAAAAATACTTTTACTTTAATCAAAATATATTTTCGAAACATTTACATTTAATTAGAAAATATAGTTTATCAACAAATAAGTGAACATTTTTATCTTTTAATTGTTTAATTCAAACAAACATTGAAAAATAATTTTTTGGCTGATCATGAAAATAAGATCATGTGTGAAAAAAATATCCTTTTTTTTTCTTCTTTCTTCCACATGAATAGCAAAAAGAATTATCAAGTTTACATTTGAACTTCGGTAAGAGAATTTAAATGACATTATTACTTTCATAAGCACTTCTTTTCCAACCCTAATATAAAATTCTAGATGTTCCTTTCCCGAAAATTTTGGGAAATGAAAGAAACGGGATTCAACTCCACAATAAGTTGGAGGCTAATATTGCACCCCACTAACCATTACTGCAATCTATGTTTAGTTCAAAAAAATAAAATAATAAAATATCCAAAGCAAAATCTGCTTTAAAACTTACGAAATAAATTCATAAGCAAATATCGCCATAAATCCAAATTTTGAATTTTAATATGATTAGTTTATTTTCTCTGTTAGCTCTTTACTATTGAAGCATTAAAATAATACTTCTCGTTTATAATAACCTCTTTGCATTGTAGCCCTATTTTTTTCTTTCCGGTTATATATATATATATATATATATATATATATATATATATATATATATATATATATATGTCATAATTAACAGATTTAGTTTTACAATGTGCTGTCATACTTTTAATTTAATTATTTTAATTTACTTTATTTCATAAATTTAATCATTCTAAATTACTTTACGTTTTATTCCCTCTTAGTAATATAACTTGAGATTGATTTTATATATATATATATATATATATATATATATATATATATATATTATCCTACGTTTATGGCACGACTCTGAGCTTCATGCATTATGCAATCATCAAGTGCATATTTCAAACTGACAGCTCAATAGACTTGAATACAAGTTCACCCGATGTTCACGGGAATTAAATCTTACAAAGTCAAGTTAATGCCTTTTCAACAAGAAAACTAAAAATTCAAATATTCAGCGGCCACACGTGGATAAAAATTCAAAATTCAAATTCAAAAATTTTAAATTAAAGCAAAAAATAATAAAATGCAGGAAGAAGAAATGAAAGGGGTGCAAATCATGAGTCTTAAAAATTTAAATGTTCAAATATTACATGTGCATCAAAATGTAGGTAAAATTAAAATTTTAAGATAATAACACTTTAAATAAAATTAAAAGACAAATAAGATAAAACAAAACAAAACAAAAGAAAAATGAAAAGAAAATTAAGAGGTAAAATTATTGCTCTTAACAGTTATAATTTCTGTGGGCATTTTACAATTTAGATTTAATTCCCGTGAACATCGGACAACTTAGGTTCAGGCTATGGAGCTGTCAGTTTGAAATATGCACCTTCTGATTGCATAAAGCATGAAACTTAGAGTCGTGCCATAGATAATATGTATATTTATTAATATATATATAATACAGCTCTGTTCATACATTGAGCACAGTTTTATTAATATCTGAATAATAATACTATACATATGTACACCCTCCTCATATGTATATTTATTAATTTGCGCCACTGTGTATATATAACATTTTGTACATATATATATATATATATATATATATATATATATATATATATATATATATATATTGTATGTATTTTGGCAGCATTGTTTCATTAATACAGGTTTCATTGAATAATATAGACAAGTTCTGTCTATTTTGTGTAAGATCCTTTCGTATGATCTGAATAGCTTGATAGTCTTGTCATGAAAAGACAACAAGAAATCGCAGTAATTGTTGAATTTTTTATCGGGTCTGAGCTTTCGGCTTACATAAGCCATTATCAAAGGATGAACATTTAATATATAGTGAACATAGAACAGTTAAATTATCAACAGAGTGGAGTTAAACAAAGAAAATTAAAATTATAATATATATATATATATATATATATATATATATATATATATATATATATATATATATATATATTATAAATATTATTTGTCCAATTAGACATTTATTTATATCAAATTAGTACTGAAGTGTTGATGTTGGAATCCATTTCTAATTTATTTTACTTTATCTAAATTTTAATTTTTCCTGTAATAGTTGTTTTTCTTTTCTTTTGGTATATTATTTACTTATATATCATTTTCTTATATTAATAATTCATTTCATGTTTTTCCCTTTTTATTCCTGAAGTAAATTTTAACGTAAATTATTTTGATCTCAACAATAGTCAGGCCGTTTTAGTTTGAAACAGTAAAAAAAAAAATAACTTGAAAAAATTCGACAAAACCGAGTAAAACTCGCTATCTTTCATTTTAATTTTTTTAATGTATGTATCTATCGCTCCCACCTTTTTGATCTGCGTATCCTCTTGTCTGCAACATACCTTTTTACCTTCTCTTTCTTCTTTTCCTCTTCCCTCTTTTCTGCTTTCTTTTCTCTTTATTCCTTCCTTTTCCCTTTCTTTTGCTACGCTTTTCCTTTTTTTCTGCTCGCTTACTTTTCGGTTTCTTTACCCCCCCCCCACACACACACACAGCCAAACATATTTTTGAATGTTCCATAATATTAAAGATCGCCGAGAGTAGCGAATCTCTCCCCGCCCTCGTAACCCGCGTTTCCTCTTGTTTACAAATCTGACATACTTTTCCTTCCTCTTTCTTCCTTTCCCCCTTTTTTTCATTCTTTTTTCTTTCTTCCTCTCTTTCTTTCCTACTTTCTTTCCCTTTCAATTTCCACACTTGTTCTTTTCCTTTTCTTTTTGCATGCTTACTTCCGGTTTCTTTACCCACACACATGCTCAAACAATTTTTTGAATTTTCCATAATATTAAAGATCGCCGATGAAGCAACTTCAATTTTCTGAAATGATCATATGATCATCTACATTGTTAATTATCTATATGTGTGTGTGTGTGTGTGTGTGTGTGTGTGTGTGTGTGTGTGTGTGTGTGCGTGCGTGCGTGTGTATGGGTGTGTGTAAACTTATATATATATATATATATATATATATATATTACATTTTTAAAAAGAGATCATATTTTATTAATAAAACTGGATACAAGTGTATTAGAACGTTTAAGTGTCTGTTCCGTGCCCTGTGCAGCACAGAGAAAAAGCCAGGAGAATAACTAGTCCTACAAGTATTAGAATTTAATAAATGCTCGCTGATAACGGAGGCATAAGTCTGCGAATACCCGGATGTCACCGGCTTATGTCTACGCACCTGGCCAGGGATATGGGCGATTCTAACCTTTAGCCTCTGGATAGTTTTACCTATATAGTCGACTTCGCATCGCCACTTATGTTGATATATAACCAAACTTTGATGATGGTCAGGAAAAACATCCTTACGGCATAGAAGAAAAGCTCTTCCAGTTGAAAAAATGGCCCGGACCATCACGGGACTAAAACACCGCTTAATGAAAATAGAAATTTTATCGGCGTATGTCTGACTCCACTTAGATATATTGGAGTCTATTATTATTCATATGAAAAGACCTACCCTGGGTATAGAGAGAAGTTAAGCATAAATTGGTTTTGTTTGGGGATGCTATTACCTAACTGGGAAAAATTCCCCCCACTCATTCCTCAGTTTCGTTTTAACTTCAGTAGCTGATAAAAAAATTATCTTATTAGTTGTTTAGTCTTAATTTATCGACGATTTTTTTCTGAATACGTGTTGGTCGAAAGGTGGCTTCAAAATTAATCGTTGTGATACTTTTGTATCCACTTTTATTAATGAAATATGCTCCCTTTTGAAAATGTATTATAGCTTGGTGTGGTATTGGCAACCTTTATATATATATATATATATATATAAGTATTACCACATTTACGAAAATACTAAATTAAGTTTGTATCTATCTATATATCATCATGCTCGATACAATATTTATATGAAAGCATACTACTGAATTGTAAAGTGTATATGTTCACTTCTCGAATATATCAGAACGTCACTATAAACTGTTTGTGAACATTGCGAAAATAATTTGTCTGTTGTATCATAGCTAACGCCTTTTTCTATTCTGATCATCATTTTTGCACTCAATTTATAAAAAGAATTGATGAATGTTGTCTCCCCAGACTGCTTCATTTGATATGGAACTACTTTTTTGTAATGTGTAAAATTTACTAACAAAATAGTTAATATATGAATATTCAGACGTATGTAAAAACATAAAAAGACAATCAATAAATGTATATCAGGATGATAATCTCAAGGAAACCTTCGCCAAAACAAGATAACAAATTTGCAAACGCAAGAAAACTGTAGTGCTAAGTAGATGATAACAAGGTATAAAAAAGGGAGTTTTCAATAAATCGCTGTTGGTTTGATTAAATTTTTTAAAAAAACAAAAAAAAAAAAAAACAAGAGTTTACAACAAGGCAAAAAAAGTCAAGTTAGAAATTTTGGCTCGTCAACACAATTCAAGGACAGACGATTCCCTTTCCCCAAAGAGAGAATCCAAGTGGCTTTATTTCTACAAACTGAAGTCATGTAGAGACTTTTGTAAGTCAATATACTTATATATGCTTTTCTCCTGTAAACTGTAATGACATTTATCTAAAGTGCATGAACTTTCCTTATATCTAGCACAATCATTTATATGAAAAATACATCCACCAAAACCAATTTACCACTTGTAAAACTTTGAATTACAGTTTTTAATTTTATCAAAATTTTATTTACGATATTAATTGCAAGCAACGTCGATATAAGTCTAACAAAATGGTGGACAAAAATTAATCCACTCATTTTTAATTACTGCAATGTTCACAGTGTGACACGATAACTAGGCGTATATTAAGGGAGGTTTGTAAAATATATATTTTTATATATTATTATATATTTAAAAGTGATAATATTTATTATATAATTATTTATTATTTATTATATATTATTAAGGGAGGTTTGTAAAATATATATTTTTTATAATAGATTAAGAATAGAAAATGGTTAAGAATAGAAAAATAGTTTAAAACACGTGTTTCGTTTAACAAAAGTACTAAGTGAAAAAGAAAAGGAAAAAAGTAAATAAATAAACGCTTTTTCTTTTATAAGTAAATTTAAAATATTTGACTAAGTGATTTGATGTGATAGGTGACCAGGTCAAAAACTGTCTTTACTGTATCTTGACCACACATTAAGGAAATAAAGAAAAGATAATAGAATTTTCCCTTTTTCCAGGCAATAAAAAACGCCTGGTTACGGGTAACGTATCAGGGCTATAAAAACATCCGACGGCCTTCACACGAAGCTTTATTAAAATAAAAAGATAAAACAATCCTGGAAAATACGTTGTTGGGGGCTAGTGCAGACGGAATGTCTGCGGGATGTTTACACATCAAAGGAAGCAAAATTTAAGTACCTTGAAATTTTGGCCTTACAGTCGCCAATGCTTATCTTTTTTTCTAACCGGTGGTCTCTAGTAAACTTCCGATTATTTCAATATAAATACAAGTGATTTTTCCGAGGCCGATCAGTTAGTTCAGCCGGGAGTTCAGTTCGGCCGGGAGTTAGTTCAGCCGGGAGTTCAGTTCAGCCGGGCGTGTGCTTGAAGTAGGGAAACTCCGTTCGTCTGAGTCGGTCGGTTCGGCATTTGATCTCCATTAATTAGCGTTAGAGCTGAGTGTCACATCGTCTGCCCCAACTGCAAGTCTAACTCTGAACAAAATAAAGCATCGATTTAACTCATCCAAGTTGTGGAAGTTCGTTCCTTATAGTTTATCTTGTACCCCCAGCTTGAGACTTCGAGTTTTTCAACCAACCCCCGGCAACATCACAGCGTGGAGAACGGCCGCCGGAGAAATTGTTCGTGGTAGGGTACGTTGGTTGTCAAGTTAACGAGGGAGTGGTGTAGCTGATAGGCCTGTTCTATGAGACAGGGTCACGGTGATGACTGCAATTTAATGCCTGTATGTGTATGCCGAGCTGATGGTAGTGAGTTGTCGAGGTAACGAGAGATTGATGTAATTAGTTGGCCTGTGTTTCTATGAAACGGTGGTAGCACAAGCAGGTTGCATGCTTGGAGTGTCGGAGTCGCTTGTTTGCGGGGTCGGAGTCGCTTGCTTGCTTGAGTAGTCGGGTTGCTGTTCGCAGAGTCAGATTCACCAAGGTGACGGTGTTAGCCACGAGGAAGGCTTGTAGGTGGGCGATATCGACGTTGAATAAATATTCTGCTGGATTAGTCAATCCTGGGAATAGTAACAGTCATGTTGAGGAGAGCGGTCATGATGATGACGGGGGCAGCGCCCTGCGTGTCGGCAATTGGCCTGACGGCCCGCTTTATGGTCACTGCAACGGGCTTACTTTTAATCAGATCTAACAGTCCCCAGACACATACTGTTTTTGGCGCTTTTATTACGAGAACTTGCTCTGTGGGACGGATGTGATGCTCGGAGCCTATGCGCAGAAAACAATATTTTTATTTAGTTATCTGCTGGTACGTAGAATGAATTAGAAAGAGATCTAATTGCAACGGAACACAACATAGCTAGGGTGTTCCTGCCTGATGCAAATTCAATATAAAGATTTTTTTATGTATTTATTCAGCTTATCAGTATGGTACAAGGCTCAAATGTCGAAAGTAGAAATGGCTGTTAAAAAGATTGTAATACGTCAATCTTCGATATAGGTATGTTCTGCCTTCAGAGAAAATCAGCGTTTAATTGCTGGTTGTTTTAACGCCTGTCTATGAATATTAATCTGCAGCAACGACTGGAAATACACGTTCCAGTCATTATTAGATTTATGTTAGTTTTATATATACATTCACTTTGATTTAACATATTTATAGCATTTTTAAAAAAATTATTAGTGTATGTGCGCATATCTTTGTGGTTATCTGTTCATTATCAGCGCGAAAAGAGTAATAGGCATGCCGAGTTCAAATTCCGGCCGAGTTTGTTGAATGTACTTTCCTACAAATGTCAACCCCTTTTCCTTTCAACTAGGATTTAAATAATCAGACACACTTAGATTTCTAGCCTTCGTTGGCAACGAATATAGAAGAAAACGAACTCTGATTTCAAAACTAGTTGGATATGGGGCTGATAAACAAGTAAAAACTACTTGCTATAAAATCTACACCTGGTGGGTGTGAGGTTATGGATTTATTCTTCTTAAAGGTGTCTGATGGCACGAAGGAGGAAGAGGAGTAACCATACATATCAAATTGCTTATATTTCAACTAAGATTACAGTGAAAGGGAATCCGTTTCTTTTCATTCAGTTATGGGTTAAATAACAGAGCCGACTGGGATTTCTAGCCTTGGTTGGCAACGAGTTCGAATGAATGAAAATTTTGAATTAAAAACCAGTAGGGCATAGAATCAGTCAGTTAAGTGCCATACGTGAAACACGCTTGGCAATCATGTCTCGAAAGAGACATGACTGACTGGGCAGAAGATTATCCCGCAGTAGGTTGCCATTGCTTCTGCGGTAGACTGGTTGCCGACCAAGGCTATAGAACCCAACCTGTCCTGCTATTTAACCCATAACTGGAAGGAAGAGACGGATTAATACCTTTCCCAAGGGTATTTGCGCGTAAGTGAATACACTGGATTCAACTGGAATTCAAACTCGGCTCACCGGTTTCTCGTTCCGCGCCGATATCCACTGCACCACAACGCACATCCTAGGGCATAGGATAGGAAACCATAAAATCTACATAGAAACAGAAACCATAGCAGCAACACCGTAGTGAATCTGTGGTTCTATATTCCACTTAGGAGTCTAATGCTACTAAGAAAAGATAAAGTGGAGTAATTAATAATGTAAAATTGCTGATATTTCAACTAACATTACAGGGGAATGGTTAAAGTTATTCTTATGAATAAAATTTATAATCCAAGATGTCGTTTTTATTTCTTTCATAATAGCAGACAACAGAGACTTAAAAGAAGCAAAGGTTAACAAGCTTGTCTCATTTGAACGTTTGTTACTGCAATGAGTTCAATCTTCACAAAATGTCCAAAACTTTTGGCCTTGTGTCAGACTAAGTTAAACTTACAAAACATCAATGGTGTGCTGCTCTGTAGAGCAACGGTTGTTATAGCCTTGCATAACGTCACTACTGTAGTAAGTTCAGTCTTCACAGGACGACTGAGTAAATGTCAACTAAACTAATCATTTTTAAGATAATTTTGTGTGATATCTATATATATAAAAGGCAATCTGAGAGTCTGTGTGTGACTGTTCCCTATGCACGCCGACATTTTTTAAGCTACGCCATTCAAACATTCTAGAGACACATATATACAGGGAAGCCAGGTCGACACATACTTTTTTAGTTTAAATTCAGCAATTTTCCTTTACGCACATTTTGACCAATGGAGCCGATTGTTTACATTTGCTTCATAAACCATCTAAGATCTGTGATGGTTGCTAAATTAAGTCACAGAAATCAAATCACACGTTTCAAACGCGACTAAAATATTTTTTTATTTAAAAAAAATGAGCCTTTATAATTAATTTTAATTCCGACGTTTCAAAAATTCATTTGGTCAACAAAAAATGTGAATATTTTTCCCCGTAATTTTGAAACAAAAGAAATATTAAAAAAAATGTTTTTTCAAACAAAAACAAAATATGTAAAAAAAAGTGGCAATGGTTAATTTAATTATTTAAGTCTTTGTTTGTTTTTTTCAGATTTAATATTTCATACTTCAGAAAATAAAATAAAAAAAGTAAAGCTTTTTTTCGCTAAATATTTCATGCAGGAAATCAACTGTCTATAATACGTGTGGCATTAATGTAACTTTTTCCTCTAAAATTAAATGTCTACATTTTTAAATATTCTTCGAAAATTTCTGAACTGAGAGCGTAATAGTTTTTATATTTCTAATTTCAGTAAAACAGAATAAATAATTTTTATTTTTATGCTAAACTCATTTAGTCAACAAAAAATGTAAATATTTTCCCCCTAAATTTTGAAACAAAAACAAACGCAATGTTGTTCACAATGTCACACAAAACATCCAACCACGTTTACGCAAAACAAAAGAAAATAGCTTTTTTAATGGAATTTTTGAACAATTTTGAAACAACAATTTTTTATATAATTATTTTTTATATAACCGAGTTTTAAAGGAATTTATCCATTTAATATTATAAACATTATTGCATCACGAGATTTGATGTTTGTGTGAGTATTGTAAACATTGCGTTCCAAGTAACTTAGCAGCCATCTTCGATTAAAGTAACAGGCCCTCACACAAGGTGTGCTCAGTTCTTGTAGATTTTTTCACATGCCTCCTAAAAAAAAAAGAGCTCGGTTAGGGCGTATGACTATCTACATTTAAAACAGGTAAACTTCTATCTATTTATTACTAACTCCACTTCCTGCAAATGTTTTCTATTCATTTCCAGATCAAAGAACTCTCAACCCCCTCCCCCTTAGAAAGAGACAAAAATATGACCGGCACTAAAACTACACTTTATACACCGTTCGAATACTGCAGCAACATGCATTCAATGCCTTCTTCTTAATGCTGAAAATGGTTACTAAAAGCTTTAGCTCTCCTTTCCAACTTTCAATAAATGATTTCCATCTACTCCTCTCATTGGCATCTTCTACTACTAAAATGTTCTGAGTTGCACGGGCAACGCCGGGCTTATGATGCTAGTTACTACTATAATGAGTTTTATCTTCACTGAGTGCGCAAGACATAAAGGATAGAAATTTGAATATTATACAAATAGCAATCGAATGTTGAACTCTGTTCGCAGATGCATTTGTTTGATTTAATAAACACAGCATTGTATTAGAATGACTCATCTTTTTATATAGACAAGTTGCGATGGATATATTGTTTAAATTACGCAAAAATGAAAATAACGCTGACATTTTATTTTAACAGATATATTTACCAAAATGACATAAAACTATTTTGAAATATTAAAGAGTAAATTTATTCAATAAAATCGCCATTGGCTTCAACCACGGCCTCCAGACGATTTCAGAATCCCTTACAGCTCTTCTGCACGGTCTCCTTGTTTAAGTTAGTGAATGCCTGACGTCAATTCATTTTTGGTCAGCTGCGCCCCACACATAATAATGAAGAGGGTTTCAGTCTGGCGGGATATGTGTCCAAATATTAGGGTTATACAGTCACTTTCCAAATGTGCCGCACGCAGGGACTACCCTCCCCAGGCTTATAACATCAGATTCCACTTTGCTAACAAATCGATCATGCTGGGATTTGAACATGGATACATAACATAGAACGTAACCGAAGCAACAATCGGGTGTGAAATCCTTAAAAACATAGAGAGCATATCTTCCTATGGGAATAATTAAACATTTAAAATAAATACAATTTCAATTTGGAAACATTTATTTTCTGGCTTATATATATATATATATATATATATATATATATATATATTGGTAAACTAGAAAATCTGCCTGTGCAATCCAATTTAAAACGATTTTTTAAACTCTAAATGTCAGTCATAATTAAAAACTTGATAAAAATTAATTTTAACAAAATTTATGTATTAACCTATGTTTCTCTGTCCGCATTCACCGCAATGAATTTTATTGATATGTTGTGAAATGGTGGCCCATGGACCAAGGAACGATTAATTCTGTCTGTCCGCATTTACCGCAATGAATTTTATTGATAAGTTGTGAAATGGTGGCCCATAGACTAAGGAACGATTGATTAGATTTGGAGGGGACCCAGAGTTATTTCATATATTAAAACACTAGTCTGAAATGTATGAAAAAATCAAACTTTACACATTTACCTCTCTTCTATCGTATCTATCAATGAACTGATTTTCTTTCAGTTTTTAATGTCATTGGCAGACGTATGCACTCTCTGAGTGCTTTCTGGATTTTTATATAAACCTGTGATACTTGAAAGATACGGTAGCTGTATAAGAAGTGGATTAGTTGTGTTTTAAGTTGTTACTTTAAACTCTATTCTCATCAGACATAATGTTAAAGCGTAAGTCTAACTTGGCTGTGAAACTAAATTAAGTTTTAAACTCTAGAAATAAACGAAAGAAAATCCATATATAGCGAAAACGTAAGTAAAGGTTACGTTTAAATATACCGGTAATTATGAATTAAATAATAACTGTAATTCGTTAAACTATAGGTAAACTCTCAGAGCTTAATAAACTTGTGTATATCATTAGTGTGCGCCCGTTTACAAAAAACTACATTTGGACAAAGATGTTAGAATTTTAATAAGTAAATCAGTGTTCAAGAAAACATTACGAAAGTGATTATCTTTTATTGGTAAGAAATGGCTGGGACAACCAGTCGTTAATGAACGATATTTCAAAAGAATTTTTTTAAAAATTTCTTTTTCATTGCTAATTAGTAATTTCTTTGCTTTTTCTTTCTTTTTTGTTTTTCTTTCTTTGTTCTTTTCTTTCCTAGTCTATCATGTTCTTTTTCCTCTACATCATTCTGTTTTTGTTTCTTTTTTTCTTCCTCTAGCTCGTTTATCACTACTCTATTTTTAACTTTTATTTTTCTCCACTTTTCATCTTACATTGCTTTTTCTTCTTCCTTCCGTCTTTCATTCTTTTTCTCTTCCCTCTGTCTTCCATTTCATTATTTTTTTTCATCTTTCCTTCCGTTCCTTTTCAACTTTCAATTTTCAACTTTCTTTGTCTTCTTCTTTACTTCTTTTTTTAATTTCATTTTCTTTCCTTCCTTTGTTTTTTGGGGTTTTTTTTTCTTAATTTTCTCTTTCTTTCCTTTCTCTTCTTCGTTCTGTACTTCATTTTATTTTTGTCTGTTTTTCTTTTTATGTTCTTCTTTCGCCTTTTCTTCCAGCTTTTTTTTCTTCTTGTCATATTTCCTTTCTTTTCTTCATCCTTTTCTTTCGTTTCTTTTTTCCTTCTTTTCATCTTTCTTTTCTTTCTTTTTCTTGCTGTAGATTTTTTTTTAACCTTTATTTCTCCTTTTTTTCCATCTTTCCTTTTTATCTTATTTATTTTTATGTTTTCTTCTTTTTCTTTGGTTCTTTATTTCTCTTACGACTAATTTTATTTCCCCACCTCTTACTTTATTCTTTACAAATAACTTCTTACTAATGTCCATCTCAAAGGAAGTCATCCTCAAATCGTTTGATGAGGAAGCTGATGAGGAAGCTGTTGACCTTTTAAATGAAAATTAGCCAAAACAGAGTGAGTGAATAAAAATCTAAAAACAAAATTAGAAGCCGGGATATTTCAAAAGTAGAAGCTTCGCAGACATTGGCTGATTATAGAAACTAATTAAAAAGAACAACAAAAAATGTAAAAAAAACATAAATAGAATGCAATAAAATAAGATGAAACAGAAAACAGATAAGTATTTTTTATGTCTGTATTTCCTGATAGATTATGTATATGGATAATTTGGTATAGAACATTAGTGGGGAGTAGAGAAAGGTCAGAACCTTAGTAAAAGTTACATATAATGATAAGTAATGATTAGATTGAAGATAATGGGAGATGGTCAAAGTGTATCTTATGGGCGAAGAAGAAATGATTCCATAAATTAGATTACAGAAAGTAGTCAGGTGATAATGGGCATTGAACGTGTCATGTGGTGATAAATTTAACTACATTCGAATATATATAGTAGTCGTGGCTCTGGGTGGCACAGTCCTATGGTTAAAGGAACTTGGATGGGTTCCTCCTAGGAATATGTGAATGAGTGGCGCTATATCGAGTTTAATTAGTTACCTCTTCGTCACCTGGACCCGTGGTACAGTTGGTATGACATCTGCTTAATAACGCAACTGTCTGGGTTTCTAATTCCTGTTAGTAGATGCGCACTGCTGATGAGTCCCAAATATAGGACGAGACGGCCGTCTTTCTGCATTCTATTGAGGTCTAATTAAAAACTTGATGAATTATCTAATTATTTCAAAATCCTCCTACAATTTTAAGATATATGTTTACATACGAGGGGTCCAAATGTTCTTAACTGGATTAAAAAGTACTTTCCATCCCAAAATCTAATGTCTGGTCATTTGCTTAGATTTGGAAAAGTGAACTGTATCCCCAAAATTTTAGCATATATATATATATATATATATATATATATATATATATATATATATAGATGGTGGAATCTCTTATCATTATCAATAAATGAGGATCAGCAGTGAATAGTGCCCTTCGTTTTACACTTATGCATGGGATTTCTGTCCTGTATGCATTTGTGTTCAACTATTAGCCATCCAGCTACTGATCAACCTGCACTAAGATTTGTTTAAAGTGGTCAGTTGCTTGTGTAGCACAAAGCACACTCTCTTCATCAAAACAACATAGCCTATACAGGTGCACAGTGTGCCACGCGTTTGGTGTTTGTGATGATTGTATATTATATTATCACATAGTTTGACTTCCTCATGGCCTTGGGTATGACATATAAACTGCAAACGGTGGTGTGGCTGTAAATTTACTATTTGGAGTATTAGGGAATGTGGAGTTATCCCTTAAATACCATTACTCCCACGTCAACTCTGACGCGGATTGCTAGTACTTGTTAGGGTCCCATCTATGAGTCAAATAGTTTGCATGTGTGCTTAAGTGTGCGTGTTTGTTGTGTGAATACATTGCGTGCATGTGTGTGTGCACGTGTTTATGTAAATATCTACTGTGGGCGTGGAATATTTGCATCATGTGTGTATGCGTGTATATGTGTGGAGGTTTTTCGAAGCCTGAGCAAAGTCATCATGGACGTTCCCAAGTCCCATGCTACTAGCTGTCCTACCAGAGACGGCAAACTCTGACCTCAAAACCCCTTATGTATATTGTGTATATGTTAAATTTATGTGCAAAATGCCTTAAAGCATGTGTAAATATTAAAGTGGCTATTCTGCTCATATATAAATCTACCATCCGCCCGTGTATTGAATACTGCTGCCACATCTGGTCGGGTGCCCCTGCTATTCTCCTCGAGGTTCTTGACAAAATACAACGGAGAATCTGTAATGTGATCGATACCGACTTGACTGACCGCCTGCAGTCACTCTCTCACCGGCGTGACGTGGCTTCCCTGTGCCTCTTCTATAAATACTTTCACGGTTTCTGCTCCGATGAACTTAGATCACTGGTGACCCCTAGGTACGAATTTGCACGAGATACTAGATTAGCAACTAGGTCCCACCCTTTTACAGTGAAACCGATAAAATGTAACCGCAATTTCTACTCCAATAGCTTCTTTTCTCGCACTTCCCGCCTGTGGAAGTCCCTTCCACATACTTGCTTCCCCGACAGCTACAATCTCCAGGAGTTTAAATGTAAGGTCAATTTGACACCTCCTAACACACTAACTCGCACCCATTCTCTCAAACACTCTATGTACCTCCTTACTCGTCTATCACCCTCCTTCTAACATTTCCTATGTCTAATCGCTTTCTCAGCACCTTCCCCGATGTAACCCCCTGCGCTATAGTGGCAGTGGAATGTCTTGCTTGGGGTGAAATGATTAAAAAAAAAAACTGAGGTCAATAGTCAGTGGTGATAATCTGTTTTGTGCTTAAGCAAAATATTCAGGCTAATAAACAGGCTAAGGCAAAAGTCGCTTACCACAGGAATAGTTTATTAAAAGCATAATTACACATGAAGATCTTATTTACTAGTTATTTAATTGTTATATTTGCTGTTCAAAATGACTTTTTTCAAAACACATTTCAGTTCTGTGCCTGTACGATTCATTAACACGTCGGTGGGTTTCCTCTATCATTTTACTACATTCGTATTTAATTCTTTCTTTAATCTCCTCAATATTCCTTGCGCACATCTGACAAACAATTGATTTCAATGGCCCCAGAGAAAAAATGCATAGATGTGACAAATTTAACCGCCTGTTGCAGTAAGTGTTATAATAATATTGATGAACTTTCATTTGACGGTTTATTCCATCATCCGAGAAAGATTTTTTTTACACTCACTGCAAATAGTAATGCTCTGTAGGAATCAACGCTACACGATAACTATCAGTTTCACAACTCAAGTGATCTTTAGCAAGTGACACTTGTTTTGAAGATTGCCTCAAGCATGAAACTAATAGTCACAATGCAGTGTTGATTCTTATGTGCTTGGTGTCTCTTGCGACAAACCTTTTATCTTCGATATTGGAATGTTTTCTCTGATTTTAAACAATATCGCTCATTCAGTGAAATGAATTATAGCGCTCTAGCTACTGGGCGCGTATAATGATATGCGCTAAAAAGTCTGCCTACTTCCACCATAGCCAGGGGTAGAGTCGCCGACTGACGCCATTTCGGTCGGGTTTCAATCCTGGATAAAAAAGCAATCGGAGTCTAACCGTACTGATGAGCTGTGATACAGCGAAACAGATCTGTCTGCGGATGACAATATATATATATATATATATATATATATATATATATATATATATATATATATGATTTAATTCAATATATGATTCAATGATGCAATTTTGAGTATTAAAGTATGCTATATTTATTAGTAAAAGAGCTCAGTATCTGGGATAGGGTATATGTAAATATAAAAATGGACATGTAGAAAACTCAGTAAGAAACCACTTTACATTTGCTCATCTTCCAACCAAACGCCATCAATAATCAAGCAGATTTCAAAATCAGTTAACTGCGGGTTCTCTGACAATTCCTTCAGTGAAACCATCTTCAACGAAACCAAAGAAAGATTATAGTGGATTTTAAAAACACCCACATCCACACGAAACCACACACACACACACGCACACACACACACACACACACATGGTACAACCCACTGTACAACAAAAAGCGTAAAAAAAAACTGTGGAAAATATTCATTAAACTCATCCACAAACAAATCCCACTATCTAAAGTACTAACAAGTCGCTTTGGGCGATCATGTCTCGAAAGTAATATGACTGACTGGGCAGAAGATTATCCCGCTATAGCAAGGCTATAGAACCCAATCTGTCCTATTATTTAACCCATAACTGGAGGAAAGAGACGGATTACTAACAAGACTCATCTTATAATGCAGACACGAGAACAAAACAAAACAAAACAAAAGAAAAAACGAATACAGAAAAAATAAATAAACAAAAAATAAATAAAAAACGAAATCTAAATCAATAAAAAATAATTAAGTAAATAATAAACAAATGAATAAACTACGAATGCACAGAAAACACAATAATAACAAGAGCAGTCAAAGTCCGCAAACGTCTGTCAATGTAATACCGACATCATCTCAGTGATTAGCAAGAGATGATTTTTAAAATAAGAATAACTGCAATGAACTTGACAGCGTATCACGTAAAATTACATCAAGAAATTGACATGTTCGATGAACCAGCGCTTGTTCCAAATCATTTAAAAAGGTCACATATCTCACATTAACCAAATCCACTATTCTTTTTTAACTATTTACTTTTTTATTTCGATTTAATTTAATCTTCGTTACTGTACGAATCCATAAAAATCTGTAAATAAAGCAATTAAAATGTTATTTTCTTTTTTTACAAGGATTTTCATTAAAGTTAAACCTCGCTAATAATTTGAAACACTAATAATAAGTAAATTAGGTAAATGAGCGTAGCTTCTGTTCTTGTTTCTATAACCCTACAATTTTTATAGTCAATTGAGTGCCATACGTGATACACGCTTTAGGCGATCATGTTTCGAAAGAGATATGACTGACTGGGCAGATGTTTATCCTGGAGTAGGTTGTCATTGCTTTCTGTGGTAGACTGGTTGCCAGTCAAGGCTATAGAACCCAATCTGTTCTATTATTTAACCCATAACTGGAGGGAAGAGACGGATTAATACCTTTCCCAAGGGTATTTGTGTGTAAGTGAATGCAATGAATTCAACTGGAATTCGAACTCGGCTTCCCGATTTGTTGTTCCAAGTCGATATCCACTGCACCACAACGCACATAGGTGTAATATTGTAACGGATAAGAAATTAATTAAAATCAACGCCCTTCTTCTTCACTTTTACAAAAATTCACAATGACGTGTGAAATCCTGGTTTTCCCAAATAGAAAAAGGATTGACCATCTGCTTAACGAAAAAGTCGAAACCAGAGTTCGCAAGTAGATGTTAAAGTGATTTTTGACCAATGGGAGCGACTTGTAAGACTTGGAAGGACTTGGCGATCCAGTGCGTAATTCAAAAAGGCATATAAATGTCTTCGCAGCGTCATAGACACAGATGGGAGCCGAGAGACGAAAGAACTAAAATGTAACGTCAACTCCAAATCGACCCGGAGATAATGTCAGGTCGCACCTTGTTCTCTTTCTCCTTATCTCTTTCAACAATTAATACTGCGAGTAGTTTCTTCAACTCTCGATACCCTTAACTGAACTTTATCATTGAACACGAACTCTACCCTTAACTTCTTATTAATGTTTCTAACATTAACTCCTACAACTTATGTTATTCCTCCTTTTAATAAATTTCTATTTTAATATTCAAAATGTATATTTTATTATTACATTCTTACACTAATCCACACATTCCAACTGACAACCAACTTTTTGATGATGAAAACCTTCTGATGATTATAACTCTGCATAAAACTTGTAAGCTGTAGGGAGTTCGGTTAAGTTTTACACAATGTCGAATCAAAGAAACATTAACCAGCTCCCTGCTACTCTTTTGTGGTGACTCCCGACGTACAAAGAACACGCATCCCTACGTTACAATATATTGTCATCATTCTCTGATAATTCAAATTCCATCCAGTAGATTTTGGATAGGATAAAAAAAGTCAAATCGTAAATAATTTGAAACGCAGTATATATATATATATATATATATATATATATATATATATATATATATATATATATATATAAGTGTGTGTGCGTGTGTGTGCGCGATGGATAAATTGCCGTCAATATTACGCAAAATAATATTGAAATCTCTTTTTAACACATATATTTGCCAAAATTACACAAAATATTTTGAAATACTAAAGAGTAAATATATTCAATAAAATCTCTATTGGCTCCAATCACAGCTTCCAAAAGAATTCGGAATCTCCTGCATCTTTTATGGACAGTCCCCTTGTTTAAGTTGGTGAATACAGCCATGATCCTTGCCTTTTGTTCATCTTTGGTATTACAAGGAGTTTTGTTGGTCTCTCACTCAACAGCGCCTACACATCGCATAATGAAGATCATCTTGAACGGGCATGCCTCCACATCCTACCACATGAACGCTGGCGTCCCCCAGGGCTCTATCTTAGGCCTGACGTTCTTTCTGATCTTCATAAATGATCTCCTTGACGTGCTCAAATCCCAACTAGGCATCTACACTGATGATACCAGCATTTACTCCCTCATCACTAAGAAATCTGGCGAGGCAGACAAAGATAATCTCTTATCCACTTGACTCCAGTCCTTCCCACGTCCTTTCTACATCACTCCGTGTATCATGTTCTTTTTCTTTCTCACTCTACCTTCGCAACTGTCATCACACCTGTATTCCCATCCTTCTCTTGCCTTTTTTCGGAACTGATTCGTCTTTCTCTTTGCTCTCCTCCTGCTTAAACTTCTACTCTCTGACGTAGCGCATCATGGAGGTGGTTGCAGTCTCAGGGGTTAGATGGTCAAGTGTAAGGAGTGATGTGATCGCAGAAATTGTATGACAATCATGACTGAAATCTGCTTATGTGGTGTGGCATGGTGCAGAATCCTGTTACAAGACATACACTCTTATACTAACCACCTTCTTGACCTAGAGCAGCAGCACTTTTTCAAGCCACTTCTGTTGCGTCTGAGGCTCCTTGGGAAGATGAATAGAGGCACAACGTCGCCATCAAACACAATCATAATCACCACTAGACTCATTCAACTTTTTCCGAATCCTCTGCACTGTCCCCAGTTTGACACACAAACACTCTGAAATGTTCGTAAAGGAGAGTTTCTGACGCGAATGCCAAGCTGTACAGAATGCCGTTTCCAAATTTCTGACAGAATAATTTGTATCATGTTGCTCTTTTTTTCACAGACAGTGTGTGACTGACGTTACTATATTGTGCAATCAACAAAATCAAAAACAAACAACGCACTTCCGCGAAATTAAAAAATATAAAAATAGCGACAATTTACGGATCCTATGTGTGCATACATGGCCGTATCTGACTACCGGGCACACCGGGCACGGGTCCGGGCCAATCTGTGCAATCATAATGAAAATCCGGACAAGGAAAAATGTCTTCGTCAGAAATCAAACTAAACAATTCCCGAAGAAAGAAAGAAAGAAAGAAAGAAAGAAAGAAAAACGAAGAAAACCTCCGAATGAACGCAGTAAAAATCTTTTGTTTATTTATTAATTTTGGGAGAAAAACTGGTTATACTCAGAAAGTCCGAACCCGATTTCCTGCTTTCGTTCACGTTCTGTGCCTAATTTCCATTGGAATAGTCGAAAAACTCTTAAAAAATCATGGTTTCTGGAAACGGGTGACACTGATGACGTCATCACATTGTCAACTAATAAATCCGGGCAATTTTCACTGTGCCCGGTGATTTTTTTTTTTTTTTTTTTTTTTTGCATCAGCTACAGCCTTGTGTGCATCGACTGACGCCAATTCAGTCGGGTTTCAATCCTGGGTTAGGAAGCGACCGGAGTCTAAGCCGTACTGATGAGCTGTAATACAGCGAAACAGATCTATCTGCGGATGACTATAGTATTTACGCTCTCACACCCTGATTGAGCACTCTGGAAGAATGGTAGACTTTGTAAACATTAGCTACTCCGGCATTTTCGCACCGCTCATTCGATAATGAATTGGAGCACTCTAGCTTTTGGGCGTGTTTATACGCGCTAAAAAGCGTGCCTTCTTCTACTGGACGCTCGTGGCCTAGGGGTAGAATCGCCGACTGACGCCAACTCGGTCGGGTTTCAATCCTGCGTTAGGAAGCGACCGGAGTCTAAGCCGTACTGATGAACTGTAATACAGCGAAACAGATTTGTCTACGGATGATTATAGTATATATATATTATTTTAAAAACAAGAAATTTATTGTTAGTCTCTAAAGCCCTTTCGTCTAACATTTCATCAGGAGATAAATCGTTAGAAAATGAATTAAACGAAAAGAACAGTAACGACGAATGTGAAGAGAGAAACACGATAAAATAAATATGTAAACATGTTACGGAAATCAACGAATTTTAACGAAACTTGGTTATAAGCAACCGACAATTTGAAATGAATTGTTTGAACATTAACATATATATACTTATAACGAGGGGATAGGAATTCGCGTGTAAATAATTAGCGAGGAACAATTAAAATATCCCCCAACGAATTCAGAGACTTTACAAAATCCTTCTGTCAGCAAAGAAAAGATTTGCGTAATGCTACAGAGACTGATTCCAATATTTTTAAATGATTACTGGAACCAGCCCTATGTTGTATGAGGGTGACATTACTCACCTCTTTTTCCTAGAGATGCATTTGTCGAACTTATGATACTTTGTACTAGTTATGTGGAGTTTAGCTTTGAAAATGTCATGTATAACCAGGTGGATGAGGTCCAGATGGGTATTCCCCTTGGTCTTGCGTTGGCTGATATTTTTGTGGTCTACTACGAGTCGTTGCTTTTTGGCAAAGTGTCAAAACCTTTTATTTATTTTAGGTGCGTTGATGTCACTTTTGCTACTTTTTCCACGGAAAATGACGAAGTAAACTTTTTTAATAGGTTTAACTCTTTACACAGAGCTTTATTCTTCACTGTAGAAGTTGAGAAAAATAATTGCTTGCCTTTTTTGGACGTTGTTGTTGAGCGTAGTAGAGGGTGTTTCCTTACGAGTATCTATCGTAAACCCACCTTTAGTAGCCTGTATATGAATTGGTGTGCATTTGCCTAATATATATCGTGAATACTATGTTAAAATGGCTTTTCATAATACAACCTTTTGAGCGGATATTATTTTTATGACAACCTAATAATTAAAAAACACTTCCCTAAAAATAGTAACCTATCAAAAATTATTAACAAAAATACAATCAAAATCAGTGATAGTTGTATATATAATATGGAAATAAATAAACATAATAGAATATATTAAACAAAAATAACAGTAATTATAAGGACACAAATCCGTAAAATAGCAACAATATTTGTAATTATCGAAGCAAAAACAACTTTACACTTAATAACAAATGTTTAATTAATGATATAATATATAAAGCAACCGTATCAAATAATATTAACACAGAAGAAAAAGTTTACATAGGAGCCACTGAAACATCTTTTAAAGAAAGATTTAATAATCATAAAATATCATTTAAAAGAGACAAATACTTAATACAACATTATCAAAATATACATAGAGTCAAGAAGAAAATGATATACCTAGTAAAATTAAATAGGAAATTAGAAAAAAAGTACCTCATTATAACATTAACTGTGTTTAGAAGAAAAAAATACCGGTAATAACTTTTAATAATCAAATTAAAATATTAAGAAAAATGAGATTATGGGTCGTTGTCAACATTTTATCAAAGAATTACTTTGTTATTTAAATACTTACTTTGTTATCATAATACAACATGAATTGAATATATGGATCAGAATACGGAAAGATGAATAAAATAAGTAAAATAAAATAAAATATGTTCAGACAAAATGAGTTGAATATATGAATGAAATCATCCCAAGGAGACAGAAACTTCATTACATTCTCACTTAAGCTTGTTAAAAGTGAAACATGTTATATTAAAAACACTTTTTTCCTACTTGTTCTTTACTTATTTTATTCATAATTCAACACAAAAAATGTGAAGAAATTTTATAATGAGAAAAATATGAATGAACACGTAAGAAACGGAAAACTGATGAACATTCGTGTCTCCGTACCGATTTTTTTTTTAAATGCAAAAATGAAAATGAAAAAAAAAAAGAAATAAAGAAAAAAAAACAAAAAAATACGCGGAATTAAAAAATTCAAGAATCTGGAATATATTAATCAGTCCACTCTTGAAGAGGGAATATTTCTACGAAACTACGAAAACGGGGAAAAAAATTGATATGAAAAATTACAGTTAAATAATTTTCTGTTTCTTAATGATAATAACAAGAATATATATATATATATATATATATATATATATATATATATATATATATATAGTTTTGTTGAGTTCTGGTCGTGTTTAGCAGCAAGATTGTTGTTTTTTCAGCAGTCGCCTTACTGATAAAAAGTATTTTGGCAAGCAGGTTTTTTTTTATCGTAAAGTGTTCGATATCGGGATGGAGATACAGCGTTGATAGGTTTAATGAAAGAATTTATCACTTTAACTGAGCAGGTTCATGCCGACATCGAAGTTTCATGAGGACACCCTTATGATGTATTCACTCATCAAGGCTGATTTATTTCGTTGTGTTCTGGTTTTTGGGAATTTTTTTTTCTTATTTATATGGTGCTTAGTGTGATTTGATATTTTGTGGGAGTGGCCTTATTTGTAATTGGTTGGTTTTCTTTTCCTTTTTTAAATTTTTATTGTGCAAGCATTTGATTTCCTTTCGGTGTTTTTATTGCTTTTTAATGCACGCGTGAGTTGGTGTCTGCTTAATTGCTTTTTTTCGTTCTTGTTCTTTAGACAAAAACGAAAAAACGAACATTTTTTGTTGTATTGACGTTTTTATTGGTTTGACATTTTTCTTAACGTGTTTGTATGTTTAACCACTTAAGAGTTTTTTTAGGGCATGATTGAGTGTTTGTGTTCTTGTGTGCTTTGTGTGCGTATCTTTTCGTTTTGTGGTTATATTATTTTCTGTTTTTTTTTTCGTGATTGAGTGCTTGTAGGTGTATATTTATATTTTTGCATATTTTGTTTTTATTTGATTTTGTTGTTATTTATTGTTATTTGCGTATCAAAGTTCGTATGTCAACATTTTCCATTATCTTGTTTTTTGTTTAATATTAAACAAAAGAAACGAAATCGAAATGAACCTGCTCAGCTAAAGTAACTAATTCTCTACATAATATATATATATATATATATATATATATATATATATATATATATATCGGGGAGCAGAATTCGAATTTTAGTTTAGTTTAATTCCTTACATTCACTTATGAGCAAATACCCTTGGGGAAGGTATTAATCTGTTACTTCCCTCCAGCGATGGGTTAAATAACAGGACAGATTAGGTTCTTTAGTCTTGGTTGGCAACCAGTCTACCGTAGAAAGTAATAGCAAACTACTGTAGGATAATCTTCTGCCCAGTCAGTCATGTCTCTTTCAAGACATGATCGCCCAAGCGTGTATCATGTATGGCACTTAACGGAATCATGTGCATTGGGATGTAATGGATATTGGCTTGGAATGAGAAATCGGATATCCAAGTTCAAATTCCAGTTGAATTCACATTTACACACAAATATCCCTGAGAAAGGTATTACTTCATCTGTTTTTCCTCCAGGTATTGGTTGAATAGCAGAACAGATTGTATTTGCCTATACTTCTGAGATGAGGTAGTATTTACATTATTTACACTGTTCAAACTGTTGTCCTGATCTTTATTGTTATGTTTATGAGGTTTCGGTCATTATACGCTCTGACTTTCTTCAGGTGCTAGGAATTTTTAATCAAATCCTTTATTTAGATTACTGGGATATATAATTCTCATTCCATATGCAATGCTTCTTCTTGGTGGCATGTAGTTACTGCCTTTTAACTCTACTCTCTAAGTTACATTGATGTCCTCAAGAACACTTAGCCCAGTGGATATAGGCATTGGTTAGTTCCAGTGACTTGACCCAAAGAGTTGTGAGTTCAATACCTGGCTACAGCAGTGGTGAATAAATGATTTAGAAAAGGAAGATAACTACATAGCATCCAGAAGATTGTATAGCCCACTGATCGAAATAAACAAGGCAATAAAGATGGGGATAACAGTCCAAATAGTGTAAATAATGAAAGACAGATTGTGTTCGATAGTTTTAGTTGGCAACCGGTCTACCACAGAAAGTAATGGCAACCTACTACAGGAAAAATCTTCTGCCTAGTTAGTCAAATCTAAAAAGAGTCATGATCACCCAAGTGTGTATCACATATCGCAATTAACTGACTGACTGAATCAATGTTCATCACTCTTTTCTTTCATTTTTTTTTCTCCTCAATTGGAGTAGATAGACTAAACTATCGCCCGGTTCACACTCCACCCACGTCTATTGAACAGGTGTAGAGGCTCATCCCTTGTTCCCTGTTTAGGATGTGGTTTCCGGCTTTCTCTTTTCCCATCTTTTCACTCTTTTCTTTCATTTTTTTCTTTCCTCAATTGGAGTTGATAGACTAAACTATTGCCCGGTTCACACTCCACCCTCATCTATTGAACAGGTGAAGAGGCTCATCCCTTGTTTCCTCTTTAGGATGTGGTTCCCGGCTTTCTCTTTTCCAATCTTTCCATTCTTACGTAGCCCCCTGCGCCTCAGTGGCATTACCGCCTTGCTTGGGGTGATATGATTAAAAAAAAAAAAAATATGCATGCATGTATTCTCTCTCCTCCAATTTCTGTACCGAAGAGTTAAAAATTCGGGTACATAAGGAGGTGCGACATCTTGACGAGTCTGCACATGCATTAAGGAATGGTTTTTTCTTCAATGCACTTTTTGAGAAAGTTTTTCCTGTTTCTGTGTGAGTAAACGGATATTATTATCTTTTTGTATTCCCTGATTTGGTTGCATATTTGTATTTTTGTTTTCCATATGGAAAATTTTGCAAAGGTGTACATGGTGTGACGTCTTGACGAATCTGCTATATATATATATATATATCAGACTCGTCAAGACGTCACACCATATATATATATATATATTCGAAATTTATGATAGTATGATCATTTTTACAAATTGAATACACTTCATTGGCGATCTTTACTAGTATGCAAAAATTCAAAATTTGTTAGTGTGTTTTTGTAGGTAAAAAACGAGAAGTAGGCTTGCAAACAGAAAAGGAAAAGAAAAAGCGTAGCGAATAGAAAGGGAAAGAAAGAAGGAAAGGAAGGGAGGAAGAAAGAAAGAAAAAAGAAAGAAAAAGAGGGGAAGCGGAAAGGAGGAAAGAGGAGATAAAAATTATGTTAAATTTGAAGATAGGAGGAAACGCGAGTCAGGAAGGTAGGGGAAATTCACCACCGTCAGCGATCTTTAATATTATGGAACGTACAAAAATTTGTTTGAGTGTGTGTGGGGGTAATGAAACGGGAAGGTAAACGTGCGAAAAGGAAAGGAAAGGGATACGTAGCAAAAAGAAAGAGAAAGAAAGGGAAGAAGAAAAGAAAAAGAAAGAAGAGAGAAAAAAAGGGGAAGGAAAAGAAAGAAAAAAAAGAGAAAAAGGTATGTTAGATTAGCAGACGGAAGAACAAGCAGATCAAAGGGGTAAGGAGAGATAGATAGGTGCACTGAAAAAGATTAAAATGAAAGATAGCGAGTTTTGTTATGCTTTGTCGAATTTTTTTTAGTTTTTGTAACTGTCTTAAATTAAAACAGGGCCTGACTATTGTTGAGATAAAAATAATTTACGTTAAAATTCTATTCACCCACGCAAAATTATGCTTTGTGTCTGGTAGACATGTCGTCATGTGGTTCATTATGAACTGCTACCAACGGGCCAAATGGTCACTGGAGACCTATACTCGCAACAATTGAAACGTGTGCAACAGGAATTGCGCCAGAAGAAGCCAGCACTGGTGAATCGCAAAGGTGTGCTTTTCCTCCATGACAACGCCAGGCCGCATGTCGCGCGAGTGGTCAAGGATACCATACAGCAAATTGGGTGGGAGACTTTGTGCCATCCACCTTATTCACCTGACCTTGCGCTATCAGATTACAATCTCTTCCACTTTCTGGATAATCATCTTCGTGGGAAATCCTTCACCAATGAAGTAGGCTTGCGCAAAGCCCTCACGGACTTCTTTGCGTCAAAACCCCCCGGAGTTCTACCGCAAGGCAAAAGGTGCTGGATGCCGATGGCGATTACTTCGAAGACTAAATATAAGTTACACATACTGTGAAGCGTTTTCTTTTTTTCCTTTAAAAACGAACATAACTTTTTTGGTTACCTTGTATATCAACGATGAAAGTAGAAAAGATAAGGATAAAAAAGGTTAGATATATGAGTTGTAATAAGTTCTACAAATAAATTATAAGAAAATAATTCATCAACGGTAGAAACGAGGAAATTTAAATTTGGATTATATTTTAATGGATTAATACCTAAAATTTAAAACTGAAAACTTTAGATTTATGACGACACTTGCTTATGAATTCTTTTCGTAAGTTTAAAAGTAGATTTTGCTTGGGATGTTTTATTTTAGTTTTTTCAACTAGACATAGATTGTATCTGTCGTAAAGGCTATTTGGGGGTGCGGGCCGAACTTATTAGTCTCCAACTCACTATGGGATTGAGTCCCTCATCTTTCATTTCTCAAAATCTTCAGGAAAGAGATGTTTGGAATTTTAGATTAGGGTTGTTTAAATTCACCCGCCGAAATCCCAATGTAAACTTGATAATTCTTTTTGCTATTCATCGGGGAGATATGAGTTTGGTAGATTACTTGGGTAGATCTATATTTGAAATCCATCAGACAGTTGTTGATGGATCTACAATTACACGAGGGTAAAATACCAGTTTTAGTATCAGCCCTATCTAAATTCTATAAAATTTGTCTATTGTGGGGATTTATAATATTATCTATATTGTGTGTGCAGGAATTACTAATTTTAAGAATATTTCTATTACATTACCTTCCTGTTTCATTACCCATACACTCATACAAATTTATGTATGTTCCATAATATTAAAGATTGCTGACAGTAGCGAATCTCCTCCCACCTTCCTGACCAGCGTTTTCTCCTGTTTGCAAATTTACCATACTTTTTTCCTTCCTTTTTACACCTTTCCCCTTCTCCTCTCCTTCTTTCTTTGTTCGTTCTTCTTCCCTTTCTTTCCTTTTTCTTTTCCTTTTATATTTGCTGCCCTTTCTTTTTCCTTTTCTGTTCGCAAACCTACTTCTGGTTTTTTTATCAACTCAAACAAATATTTGAATTTTTCCATAATAGTAAAGATCACCGATAAAGCGAATTCAATTCGCAGAAATAATTATACGATCATAGATTTCGATTTTTTATATGTTAAAACATACATATTGGCTCTGCGAATAAATAGTTTTATTTACATTGAATCCTCTGGTTGGATCAGTTTTAATATTTATTTTTTACCAGTTAATATTAATAGGATCTCCTTTGGAATTTTGCCATCAAGCAGCTTTATTTTGGATATATATATATATATATATATATATATATATATATATATATATATATATATATATGTGTGTGTGTGTGTGTGTGTGTGCGTGCGTGTGCGTGTGTGTGTGTGTGTATATATATATATATATATATATATATTAAAAACAGAAATAGGGTTGTTCCAACGAGAGAAATTAGTATAGAATAAAAGTGGGAGAGGTCGTGTACTGCTACCACAACTACACAGCTACTTACTGCATATCTTCACTGCAGCCAATCATCTGTGTCAGGGCTTAAACTTAATACAAACTATTCGTATCCGTGTGCGTATCTTCATCGCTCTATTTCCATACTGATTATGTTTATGTTTACTGCGTGTGTTAATCACATATGCAAAATATATGAGGGGTGCGGGGAATCTCAAACAAAATATGATCAAATATCTTTAAATAAAAACACCTTAGTCAAGCCGTAAACCTTTCAATACCACCACATATATTCATATAGATTTAATCTTCCTTGTTGTTTTATTGGAGCTATTTATTTACTGTGAACCACAAAAGAAACAGAAAAGTGAAAATTCTTGTTGGAGAAATGCATATGATTGATAGATAGTTGTCATTTTCATAATGGTGTGAAAATTAAGGGCTTCATAAATTTTCATAAAAAAATCGAACTAGTAAAACAAAAAGTAATCATATATATATATATATATATATATATATATTGAGCGATTAACACGTTTGCAAACAGAAGTTACTTCTCGATTTAAAAAATCTTGTAAAAATAAAATATACATCTGTGTCACATAATTTTTGGAAAATTAGCAAATTTAATGTTAAATTAATCTGATTTACACAGGTATTACTTCTTTATAGTATGAAATTTAGAATGAAACTATTTCTTATACACAAAGTTGAACATTTCCCCGTATTTTGAATGTGATGACAGCTTGACAGATGCAAGATAAATAAGTGAATGGCGATCACAAGTGACATAATTGGACAATTTTTTTTCTGTAATGGGAAGAAACCGTGAAACATGACTTTTTAATGTACACACAGAAATTACTACACAAAAAGAAATTTCAAATACACAAACAAAATTAAAAAATATTTTAAAAATACGAAGGCACGACGATTTGGGTTACACTTTTCAATTTTCGATTATTAAATATAATCTGAACTTAATGAGCTAATAAACTAACAACAACAAATATTTGAAGTATTTTTCAAATATTTTTGAAACTTTATAAATTATTATAACTAAAAAAATGAAAACAATTCTTTTAAAAGTCGATTATTAATAAAAAAATTTTTCCTTCAGACTATTATATCACTTAATATATATTATTTATTAAATCAATTAAAATCTTATGAAATTGAATAATGTCATAGTTTTATTTCATTTTTTATTTTACGATTCGAAGCAGGTTTTCGGAAATAAAGGCAAAATGTTTTTAAGAAATAATGGATGATTTATATTGATAAAACTAATTTTCGCAACAAAATTTAATTCCTTAAAAATTCATGAATTTACGTCGAGGAGTGGGTAACAGATGTAAAAAGAATATTTATACCAAGATTTTTCTAAAATAATGATTTCAAAAAATAACTTAATTCACTTGTGAATAGGTTCTGAAAGTTTTATTAAAATCCGACAATTATTTGATTTTTTGCATGAATTTCCATATTAATGTGTTTGTCACCGGAAAAAAACTGACTTATGTAATATTACGTTTTCCATTGTAAGTTCTCGTAACGATTTGGTTACCCGCTAACTAAAGTCAAAAGAAGATTTTTACCACAATTTCGAACGTGTTAGAAGGGATTAAAAATCTTTTTAAAATAATTAAAAATACTAAGACCTTTCCTCTTAATAACAATAAACATTTTGATGGAAAAAGTTCGTTTTTATTAAGTTTGGAGTCTTTTTTATTCATACTATGCTGTTTTTTCAGTGATTTAGTATATATATATATATATATATATATATATATATATACACACACACAATGTACGGGGTGCGATCGGTAAATTGTCACCATTTTTATATTTTTAATTTCGTGTATGGGTGATCTTTGTTTTTAAATTTTTCGTCTGCACAGTATAGTAGGATCTATTGGACACAGTGTGTGAGAAAAACAGCACCATGTCACAATTCACTCCGCCAGAAATTTGGAAATGACATGCTTTATTGATTGACATTCACTATGGAAACTCCAATACGAACATTTCAGGATGTTTGGGTCTGAGGACAATGCAGAGGATTCGAAAAGATTTGGATGAAGATGAGGTGTTGCGCTTGATATTACGAAAGCCCTTGACAGATTTAGATGAGTATAATAGGTATTACAAAAAAGTTTGGAGTGATCATTAGTGATGACACTGTTATACTTCCAGTCATCTTTCCACAGGGCCTCATCCACAACACGGAGGCCTACATAAAGCGCACTGAAGTTAAGTGGCAACGAGACTCTACACCATAGCAAGCAAGCAGACGAACGAACCATGGCTGTCATTGCTGTCAAAAAATTTCTGCGACCACATCGCCCTTTACATCTGGTTACCTAATTCCCGAAACTTTAACCCCCTTGATTATTATGTGTGAGGCTCATTTCAGTCAGAGACCAACAAAACCCCATATAAGACCAAAGATGAACTGAAAGCAAAGATTATGGCAGTATTCACCAACTTAAACAAGGAGACCACCCAGAAAAGTTACAGCAGATTCTGAAGTCATCTGGAGGTCGTGGTTGAAGCCAATGGAGATTTTATTGAATAAATTTACTCTTTAGTATTTCAAGATAATTTTGTATAATTTCATTAAATATATCTGTTAAACTGAGATGTCAATATTATTTTAATTTTTGCCCAATTTTGATGACAATCCTACCCTGTATGCGTATATATGCATGCATACACATGTTTATTCATAAATTATTATTTCTCTTACTCACATATACATATAAAAATACATACACACGAATATATACAAACAAATAAGGATATATATATATATATATATGAATTGACACATGCGGCAATATATATATATTCATCCATCATAGCTTTTAGATGACTGTGCACATAAATATTTTTTTTTCATTTCAACTTGTTCACTTTAGCCATTTTGTTTTTTGTTTGTTTTTTGTTTGTTTTTTTTTGTTGTTTTTAGTTTTTTTTTAATTTTTTTTTTAGGTTGTATAAATTTTTATAGATAAAATCATTAAAGATAGTAATTCAAAATTTAGGCCAAAAACATTTTTCAAAAGCTAATTTCTTTTTCTTTTCCAACCAATTTCATATCAGTTCATCCTTATTGTTAAATGAACAAAAAATGTTTCCTTACATAAGAAAAAAATTGCATTAAAAAATAATGGTTGAAGGGAATAATTCTGATTGATGGATCAATTTACAACCATTGTTCAAATGCTGCCATAATAGAAAAAATTTTCAAACCTTTTTCCATGTTTTCACATCACTGATAACAACAGCTCTATGGATGAGAATTCAAAGTGACAGTGAAAATTAGATTAAAATTGTTGTCTTTAAAGAATTATTTTGGTTTTTGCAGGTAAAATCGAAGAAGTTCCAAATTTTTTAATCGAAGAAGTTCCAAAATAAAAGTTACCCAAATTCAACCTTCACTTCAATCTCTTGTGTCACTTGGGTTTTAGGTTGATAAATGTGGATACCTGATCGATTATTTTTTATGTAAGAACATAAAAAGTGAGTTGTGAAATAAATTTGTCTAGGTGCTAGTGAGAGAAAAACAAGGTACAAGGGATGACGAAGGAAAAGATAAGAGGTGAATTAGAATCAAGTAGAGAGAAAATGGCAATTGACGTTGCATTTAAACTTTTGGTGATTGTAGCTGTCAGGGAAGCAAGCAAATGGTAGAGAGTTCCACAAGCGGTAAAAGCGAGAAAAGAAAGTATTAGAATAGACGGTTACGTTTAATAACTATTTCTACGGTAAAAGGGTGGAACCTAAATGCAAATCTAGTAGCAAGAGTAAATACTTGTGGTCGGGGAACCAGATAAAAAGACAGGTCAGAGAAGTTGCCATGAAAAATTTGCAGGAAAGACAGGGATAAACCACATCACATCGGTAAGAAAGTGACTGAAGGCGGGCTGCCAAGTCAGGATCGATTATATTGCAGATCCTTCCTTAGATTTTGCTGAGAACCTCAAGATGAATAGCAGGAGCAGCCGATCAGATATGGCAACAATATTCAATGCATGACGAATGGTAGATTTATAAATGTGCAAAATAGATTCTGACAAAAAACTTCTTGGCCCGACACAGTAACTCAACCTTCCTAACAGTAGGTGAAGGTATTGGCTCGATGTAGTCATTCCATTCGAGAAAGTAAGACCAAAGAGGTTAAGTATGTTACTCTCTAGAAGAGAGTCGGCCATTCTGATGGTAGGCAAGAAAATTTCTCAGCTTCGTTTTAGAGGCAGTAAAATTTACGAGTCATTTCCCACTCCATTTAATCATAGATTCTAAACCCTTTTGAAAGGTAGCAGTCAGGTTTATTTCGTCAGATTTGGCAGGTATCTTTTGAGACGGGAGTAAATGGTGGTGTCATCTGCATAAATGCCTAGTTAGGAACTGTTTACATTAGGAAGATCATCGATGAAGATCAGAAAAAAGCGTAGAACCTAGGATAGAGCCTTGAGGGACACCCGCATTCGTATGAAAGCCTCTTGAAGTTTTCCCGTTCAAAACAACCTTCATTTCATGATTTGATAGGAACGATTGGTTTAAATCGAACAATCGTTCAGAAATACCGTTGCTCTAGAGCTTTCACAGAAGGCCAGCATGTCAAACTCTGTCAAGTGCTTTCGCGATATCAAGCGCAACACCTCGAACTTCGCCGTTCTTATCAAGAGCTGGATATATATATATATATATATATATATATATATATATATATATATATATATATATATATATATTCAGTGATGGTTGCTAGCATATCATCGCTAGACCTTGTAAAACGGAAGCCATATTGTTTGTGAAATGTGAGATGTCTAACTAATTTAGCATTGATAATAGCTTCGAATACTTTGCCAGAAAGAGGTCATAGGCTAATACGACGATAATTAAAGGGGTCAGAGGGTTCCCTAGAGTTCTTAAAAACAGAAACTACAGAAGAAAACTTCCAACAAGCAGGAAAGCAGGAAACAGTGAGGCAATAGTTACAGAGTTTGACGAGGACTGGAGCTCGCTCAGGGGTACAATTTTTTAGGACAGTGCCTGGAATTCCATCACCTTCATTTGCCTTATCGGAGTCAAGCTTAGAAATTATGTTAGAAACCAGAGATGGGGTAATATATATTACTCAGTTGAGCCGAAGCTCCAGGGAAATTGGATGTGGGTACTCCAAATGAATCAAGTGGGGAGTTTGACAAAAATTTGCGAGCAAAGCACTCGACCTTATCTGCTGAGGACGTGAGGAATTCGAATTGATTTAATAGAGTTCAACACACTCTTGCAGAGCCGGCAATAATCTTTGGAACCAAACTTGCGAGATGCTATACGCTGCATCATTCTATCAACAATAAAAAGCTTAGCATTATTCAGTACATGTTTACAGTCATTACGAGCAGAGGCAAAAAGGAGCCTATTGTGATCAGACGTGTAATTCTGGTATAGCCGGAAGAAATGATTCCTGTGGTCAATGGCAGCTGAGCAAGCAATAGAAAACCAAGGAGATGAACGAGGTTTAAATAGAAAATTTCTAGCTGGGATGAAAGTATCGATGCCGGCTTTCACCCAAGAGGAGACTTCAGAGGCACAGTCTTGAACAGGAGACAAAAAACTTTGTTCCGGGGGACAACACAAAGGAAATCACGAAACAAGTCCCAGTCTGCTCGTTGATAGCAGTAAGATATTCTACTGGGTGGCGGTCGAGTAGAAAGAGACATTTACAGACACCACAACATGACCAGGGTTACCAAGAGGGCAGAGCTGCATAACTCAGAAGGGACAGAAGTAAGGAAGAGATCTAGAAGAGAAGCGTGTCCATTTTGGTTACTGGGGAAACGCATGAGAGATTGAGTGATTGAGAAGTTTAGTGTTTGGATTCCATCAAGGTCAGTGATAACTTATCAGCCACTTGGCATGATGGACATTGAAGTCACTGAACACAAATACATTAGCAAATGGGTGAAGAGAAATGGCTTTGTCTATATTATCTGAAATACTACCAAGGCTTCAACCGCGACATCCAGAAAACTTCGGAATCTTCTGCATCTCTTCTGTTTAAGGTGATGAGTGCTGTCATAATCCTTAGCTTTAGTTCATATTTGGTTTTACAATGATTTTTGTTGATCTCTCACTAAACTAGGACTCAAACATAATCATTAAGGGGATTGTTGTCTGGAGCGTTAGGTATCCAGATGTAAATGGTGTTGTTGCAAAAATTGTTTGACAGCCATTACTGGGTTCTTTTTCTTGTGTGGCATGGTGTAGAGTTCTGTTGCCGGACATCGTGTCTCTTCAGCAGCCACCCACTTGACCCAGGGCAGCACTACCTCATCAAGACACTTTTTATAGGTCTCCATGCTGAGTTTGAAACCCTGTGAGAAGATGAATGGAAGCATAACGTTGCCATCACTAGTGATCAGTCCAAAACTTCTTCATAATCGCCATTAGACTCATTTAACTCTTTCCCAATCCTCTGCACTGTCCCAAGATGGACACCTAAACACTCTGAAATATTCGTATTGTAAACTCCAGTGCGAACGCCAAGTAGTACAGCATGGCGTTTCTAAAGCTCTGGCAGAGTGAATTGTGTCACGGTGCTTCTTTTTTCACAAACGGTGCCCAACTGACTCTACTATATTCTGCAGTTGACAAAATTAAAATCAAATAGCGCGCTTGCACTAAATGAAACATATAAAAATGACGGCAATTTACGCATCGCACCCTATATTTCCATATAAGAGTTAGTGTATGTTGCTTTGTAATGTACAAAACATGTCATGTTATGCTTTAGTTCATAACAGAAATTAACATTGATATCACCATAATTAATGTTTGCCAATAGAAAAATTGAAAGTAATTCAAACTCATCAAAAATTAATTGTTATCGCAATATAGAATTTAATAAAAATTAATTTAATGATTACTTACTTCACTGAATTTTAAAAAAGATTATTTTTCACTAAAAATATTAAGAAAAATATTTTTTTACAGTTTTTTTATTTGTTAACTTAGTTCAAAATTCAAGTGGGTATTTCTTTACGCATATATGATGAAATTTTCATGAGATAGCTGGAGTATGAATAACAAAAAAATGATAAAACCTAATATCATTTACAATGGCAACAGTATATTCTCAATATTAAAACAAAATCATATGGCAGCCAATGCTCTAGTACGATAATAATATTGATTTGCTAGAATCACTTCACTTATTCAGACTTAGAATGGTGGACAGGAAACAAATTCTTCAAAAATAAGGCTTCCTTATTCCAAAGCGTCTGAGTACTTCGTACACACAACCCAAAAGAGTTATGAGTTCAATACCAGGCTGCAGCAGTGGTGAACAAGTAACTTAGAGAGTCGGGTTAGAGGGAGATAATTCATGGCTACCAAAAGAGGCTTCACATAAGGATGAAAATGATATACCCCAGTGATCGTAATAAAGGGTTCGGTTCGAAATTCCAATCATCTGAAGAAGGCCGGAGTGTACAACGGCCGACACGTCATGCAAATGACAACCAAGATGAGGACAATAATCCGAATAATGGAAATAGTATACATTTTCTTTTTGGATAATAATTCTAAACAGGTTAGCATAGACAAGTATAAGTGTAGTTAGTAAAGTTAGTCTGCTTGACTATTGCTAGTGAATTCTGTCCTTACTGGACGGAAATTCGACATTAGATCCAAGATCTGACATGTTGCAAAATCGGCCAAACAAGGATCTCCATCTTTGTTGTTATTATCATAGCATTTCAGCCACTATGCAGGTGTCTGTTGGGCCAGGTAACTTTCAGGGAATTTCAAAATTAAATATATTTAATTTACAAGGGTAGATTGTTCTAGTTTCCGCGTCCTTTTTTTTTAACTTATTACAAGTCAAATTACAAAAGAACCCTGAAATGATGTGATAATAACGATGAAGATGAGCCCGGCCCTCATTCCAGAAAATATGTCGGAAACAAACAACCGAACCTAACTCAACCTTAACCACTTATAGATAAGACTGAGATGGTGCTGAAATCTTCTTAGACTAATCCACTTCCTAGATGACCACGTTTCAGAACTTTATTTTATAATCTCTTCTTGGTTATGCTGAGAATCGTTCAGTACTCTCTCGAGTAATCTGAAATGTAAAACTCACAAAGTCAAATGAACATAGTCAAATAAAAGGTAACAAATAAATTATGGATACCAGCAAGTGTAATATAGCAATCAGGGCCCCACCCGAGGAAGGTTGATGCAATCGATGGTGTTTCCCGTCGGTGAAGGGGTCGGCGAACGACAAGACAGGTGTTTGAGAAATACATCCTGTCGGGGCCTGGAGCGGATGTCGCAGGGTTATGAGTCGGGCTCGTTTGACCTTATTTCCGACAGCGGCGGAAATGACTACGGAGGCAAACAGAACAGGTGTCTCTTGGAATTATGTGGGCGTTGCGTGGGCGAGGCAAAACCGGAAGGAAAAGTCCCGGTTCTAGAAGACTATAAAAAGACCTCGACACACGGATTCGCCAGCAGAGAACGGCCAGTGGAAGCAGAGAGACACCACAGGCAAGACTACACTCCCGTCGACCCATTCTATGTGCGCTCTCACTCTTCCATTCTCTGTTCCACACGGGTTCGTCGTCAGGAATAAAAATATAACCTTATATTTTTATATATGCGTGTTCTCGTTGTTTGTCGTCGTACGGCGATATATAACACAAGTAATTAGGTTGATATATAGCCTAACTTTAAGTCTCATTTATTCAATATTTAACACTGGTAAAATAATAATATTTAAGAAATTGTGGTAAGTGTGTTCACATCAGAATTTCACCAGTGTGGATAGGTAGTTGTATAAATAACTGGGAACTTTGGAATAAAACGAACTAACACAAGGGTTAAAATAAATAATTTTTTTTTTTTTTTCAGAGTGATGAGTGAGTCCTCTCTATCCTGAACAGTTTTGTCCTTTCCTTTTTTTTTTTTTTTTTTTAATCATTTCACCCCGAGCAAGGCAGAAACGCCACTGATGTGCAGGGGGTTACATAAATGTAGAAAGATTAATTAGAAAAGAGTGAGGAGTACAAGCTAGTTAGAAAGGAACAATAGAAAGCTGAGAAAGCAGGTGCAATGACAGATACATGGGCGGAGAGAAAGTGAAGATTATACAGGGGAGGGGAGAGAGCTAGAGTCCAGTGGTTAGTAGGTGAGTATTAACTTTGCTTTTAAATTTCTGGAGGTCGTAGCCGTCAGGAAAGCAAGAATACGGGAGTGAGTTCCACAGGCGGGAAGTGCGAGAGAGGAAGCTGCAGGAGTAGAATTGTCGTCTGCATTTGGCTAACCTGACTGTGAATGGGTGGGACCCAGTTGCCAGTCTGGTTGCACGGGTAAACACCTGTTGAGGAGGCATCAGTGACTTAAGCTCATCCGAGTAGAAGCCATGAAAGTATTTATAGAAGAGACAGAGGGAGGCCACATTTCGACGATGGGAAAGTGGTGCCGTTCCTTCTACCACTAGCCCAGAGGTGTCTGGTTTATATCCTTTTGACCCTTCTTGAGAATATAGCGCGAACAATGGTTTCGGCTTTCATCAAAAGTCTCTTTGTGTCATTTTTTTATTTGCTAAATTATTTTATTTTTGGTGTCCCTTCCTTTTTCATTTTTTATAACGGAAGTTATGCGTGAAGCCTCCCTGATTTTTGGTATTTTCAATCACAAATAAGTAGGTTCTGCTTCCGCAAACTTCTGTTGATTTTGACCGGGTTCAGTCTGTTCTTCTGATTCCAATTTTATTTGAGAGTTCCTTCCTCGTTAGTTGAGATAAAAGAAACAAAAAGACAAAGAGAAAGAAGGATATAAGAGTTTAAAAGAAATTATTTTAATTTGAATTCTCTTTATTTTTGTTTATACATTTTATTTTTATATCTTTTCTTTATCGGGACTCGCGACAAAATAAATAAATAAACAAACAAAGCTGCTTTCAGATGAACTAAGTTTTTTTCTTCAGATTCCGATAGCATTTTCTTTTCCAAGTTTAACTGTACATCCCATATGACAAACAGTTAAAGAGAAACATAAATGGTCTCTATGGGTTTCGGTTTATTTTGTTTTACGGCATATCTACTTCAATGGGTTACTTATTTAATGCTAACAAGATTTTTAGAATAGATTCGTATGAATAAAATATGTATTTTTTTGTAAGAAATCAGTTTGTAGGATCAGTGACGTATTTTTGTAAAGAGGGTTTTTGTTGAGAGTTAAAATGTATTGCTGGTAATATTTTCTTTTTCAGAAATGTACTGCTCGTATTTTTACTCTAAAATCTATTTGCATACTTTTATAGTGTTTTCATCCTAGTTTGTGGGTTAACTATTTGCCCATAGCTGGGATCCTAACAGGTGCTACCACCCCGGGTCAAGGTGGACTTGGGAACAAAATCAATTAAGAGTTTAGTTTCACGCTCCTCAAAACCTCTTAATCAGAGTCTTCCTGTCGGATGCAGTTTATCGTCATACCCAGGGTAACATGCATCAATAGCCACTAAAAGTGTTTATCCAAATGCACTAAATGTACTCAAATGTCGGTTCATCAAATTCCGATCTGGCAATTTACAAAGAAGGGATTGAAAAGTTAGTTTCAAAATAGATAATGATGGCAATTATATAACTTATTAGAGGGTGTTTCACGTTTCCTTAAATAAAAAAAAAAAAGATACTACTTTCCGACACATTTAATAATTATTAAAAGTTACAATACAAGAATAAGCAGGCATCTGTCAGTTTCGAGAGACAACGGCGTCTACTATGGTGGTGAGCTAATCCCCGTTGCAGGCACACATACAGACACGCTTTATGTTTCTTCAACATCCAGAATACACTTGTATTTTATACTTCTATTATAAATAACGGACGGATGTGCGTTGTGGTGCAGTGGATATCGGCTCGGAACGAGAAATCGGTGAGCCGAGTTCGAATTCTAGTTGAATTCATTGGATTCACTTACGCGCAAATACCCTTGGGAAAGGTTTTAATCCGTTTCTCCCCCCCCCCAAGTTATGGGTTAAATAATAGGACAGATTGGGTTCTATAGCCTTGGCCGGCAACCAGTCTACCGCAGAAAGCAATGGCAACCTACTGCGGGATAATCTTCTGCCCAATCAGTCATGTCTCTTTCGAGACATGATCGCCCAAGCGTGTATCACGTATGGCACTTAACTGAATGAATTTTCAGCACCCTTCGTTTAAATTTTTGTTTTACTGAATTCAAAATATTTCTAATGTTCATTGACAATGACTAAAACATCTGTTGCAACTTGTTTTCCTTCTCGGTGGCATTTGTTTTGAAAAAATGTAATAAACACTGACTACATATTGAATTTATTTAGACATATGGTTGTTTAGAGGAGAATTGAACTACTATTTAAATATTTAAAGTAAAAAAATTCTTTCTTGTATTTAAGTTAGGTAGGTATTATTCCCTGCTGATAGACCAGCAATTCAGTACAACCAGCCGCAAGTGACTTGAAGTAGGAAGGAGATCAGCACCTTACCCCGCATATAAAAATGTTTAGAAAACCCCAGCATGAAACTCAGACGATCTGTTAAAGTTAGATTGTATCAAGCCTAGTCTGAAAAGTTTTCAACACTTTTTTGTATAATGTACATTTTTATAGGTACCTCCACTCATTTTCGATATTTAAATTTTACATTTAATTTTTTTAAATTTTATAAATTTAACTTAAGTGGAGTGAGGTAACAGATGTAAAAAATATATTTTTACCATGATGTTTTTAAAATAACAATTTCAGTTATAATTTGATTCATTTGTGAATAAGTTCTGAAAGTTTCATTAAAATTATTTGATTTTTGCAAGAATTTTCAAATTAATGTGTTTGTCATCGAAAAAAAAACTGAGTTATGTAATATTACATTTTCCACTGTAAAAACTTTCGTAACGATTTGGTTAACCGCTAACTAAAATCAAACCAGATTTTTTACCAAAATTTCAAACATGTTAGAAGGGATTAAAAATTTTTTTAAATGATTAAAAATTACTTTGATCTTTCCTCTTAATAACAATATAAACATTTTGATGGAAAAAGTTCGTTTTTATTAAGTTTGAGATCTTTTTTTATTCATACTACGTTGTTTTTTCAGCGATTTAGTGGAGGTACCTACAATCCTTTCTAACACGTTCAAAATTTTGGTTAATTTTTTTTTCACCATTGATTCACCCGATGTTTACAAGAGGTTTACTATGGCAAACGTAATATTACGCAAGTTTTTTTTTTTTTTGCGTGTTGAAATTTGGAAATTCTTGCAAAATTAATTTGGAAATTCTTACAAAAATCAAATATTTGATTTTAATGAAACTTTTAGGACTTATTCACAAATGAATAAAGTTATTTATGCAATTATTATTTTTAGAAAATCTTGGTAAAAATATTTGTCTTTACATCTGTTATCCCTATCTAATTAATTTCATGAAATTCTTAGAAATTCAGTTCTGACCTCAAATTCTTTTGTATTAGTGAAATGCAGGACTCCTTCAGGAATGTGAATCAGGAATCAGGAATTACCCTAGTGAATCACTTTTCTAAAGATTTGCTCGGAATAGAACAATTTCTTTTTAAGTATTAAAACGACGTCATTTTTAATTTAGATAAACTTTTAATTGACTTTATAAATAATATATATTAAGGATATTATATTCTGGAGAAAAAAGAAAATTTCGATGAACAACTAATTTTTATAAGAATTGTTTTCATTTGTTTTTTTGCTAATTATGATCATTTATAAAGTTTCAAACCTCTTTTAAATTTCTTCCAGCCACTTGGTGTCTTAGATTATTAATTTATTAAGTAAAAACTATATTTACAACACGAAAATTTAAAAGTTTAATACAAATCATGTCTCATTAAGAATTTTAAAATAATTTTAAAATTTATTCATTTACTTAAAATTTCCTCCTTTTTTTTTAAAAAAAAAATGGAATCCCGTAAGATCCATCTCGTTAAAAAGGTCACGTGTTTCAAGAGTTGCACACTTTTCTGTGAAAAAAAAAAGCCTTGCATAAACATTTTCGGCTATGTACAATTCTTTCAGTTCACTTCTGTGTTTTAATGGGTTTTGCAAATTATCCCTTCTAAATTTAAAGTAAGTTTTATATTTTTAATTCTTAGTTTCTTCATTTTGTTAAAAAAAAAATAAAAGGAGGAAGTACCTAATAAAGAATATGAAAAATAGATATTAAAAATAAAAATCAATAAATGCCATAACATTTAATAAATTATTGAATTATCTCTGTCGTGTTATATAATTTCATTCTCTGTTATTAAATTATAAAATTGATTTGAAAGAAAGTTTTATATTATTTTAATTTTTCAGAAAGCATTTTCAAACATAAGCCTATAAAGCTAAACTGACTAAAATTCTATAAAATATTGATAATTGCTGAAAAATTATGTTAAATTTTTAATTTTACTATGTAGTTAAAAACTTAAAAGTTAGATACATTTGTCAATTCTGGTCTACCATACTTAACTTTTTGACAGGTGACAGGTGCCAAATGTCAGTAAATCATTCATCACCGCGGATAAAACTGATAACAGGGCTACCGTAATTAAGAAACACTTTTATATTACATTTCACGCAGTAAGCAAGTAATATCTGTTTCAAATCAGATTAAGGTAACTTTAAATATGCTAATTTTACTAAAATAACGTGTCAGTGATGTATATCCTATTTTTTCAAAAAAATTTTAAACCGAGAATTAACTTTTGTTTACAAAAAGTGCCAATCGATCAAAAATATTCGAAAAAGTGAAATTCTTTTAAAATTCTGAAATTTTTATACTCCAATCAATATAATTTCGGTTTCAAATACACCAGAGTATTTTGTTTACTGGAATTAGTAAACTTAATTTTTTAGCTAAGGTGAAAGCTTCAAGAAATCTTTTTTTATTTATTAAAATTTATTTAAAATGTAGGTATCGAAAATGAGTGGAGGTACTTAAATTATATTCGTACTAATAGTGGAAAGGTGGTTTCGTTAAGACCTAAATAATAACAGTTCGCACGGGGAAAGAAATCACTCTTATGCCTTGTTCGTCTTGTCACTACCGCATTCTGTAGATAAATAAGTTGTGTATATTGCTTATTACCATGCCACCTAGTGACAGACAAAGAGTGGATAATCGTAATAGGTCTTGAGATAATCTGATTATAATGAAACATTTTACAAGGCATTTATTGTAGAATATTTTATAGAAAATTAGAGACACAAATAAATGTATAACTCAATAATTTTAATCTAATATACAGAGCTATTAAAAAAGGAAAAGAAAATTTCTAAAATTTAATAAAAACAAATGCTCAAAGGCAGAAACACATTAAACCCATTACTGGATAGAAAACGGTTCAAAGTTAAATTTCACAAATTACAAAACGACTTTTATTGTGGTGCGGCCATTTTAAAGATTGACACAAATTATAACAATTTAAATTTATACAAAATCTGAAAAAAACGACAAAAAGAAATATTTAAACAAGATTTTAAAATATTTTAATTTTTTTATAATAACTTTGAACCCTTTTCTATCATGACGGCTACAAACGAAACTTCCCTAATTTCTGTCATTATAATTTTTTAGTATATTTGTAGCAGGCGGTCAAGTATCTTATTCCTAATGATCTTAGTAACATCTTTAAAAATTGTACTGGTTTCTAAGTGACTCTTCAAATCTGGATCTAATTTAGATGTCAAATTCATTAATCTCCTACATATCACTAGATTTACTGAATAATCTTTTTTGTTATGTTCAGGTTCAAGTTTCAAAGTTTCCTCAAAATAATGTATTATTTTGAATAATATTTCATGGTTCTTTTTAACCTTCATGTTATGCTCATTTTGTTTCATAAAAGTGACTGTGAAACTACATTTTTCTCTATGCTTCTTTGACTTCATGTTTGTCAGTTTTCTTTCATTTTGTTTATATTACCAAAAAACTATCTTTTGTCCACATTGTATCACGTCCAAATAGCAGACACGGGAAGCAAAACAATGCATTTTTCACTTTACAGTCGCAGGGCCAACTTTTCTGTTAGTACCATTCAGGATTAAAACTGTGAATATATTTCATTATTGTTGCTTATTATTGGATATTTGATTATCAGGTGTTGAACAGCCTTTTTTTTTTATTGGTAATTTTCTCATAGTGAGACAATTGTGAAAACTTAAGCTGTTGAAGTTGACTTACTGTCACAGAACTTATTTCTATATTCAAGGAGGTCATGGTTAAATTATTAAAATTTTGTCTACAATAAGAGAACCGAAAAAAAAACCCTCAAAACAAAAAAATAAAAATAGAATAACTGTAAGAATGATAGTCATCTACAGTTTATCACATTCTAAAATATGGTACACGGTTTTTAAGCACAACACGCTGATTGAAAAATAAACACTACCTTACACTCGGACAACAGAGTCGTCATTTCGTGAGCGACAGTGTTCTTTCTAACCAGCGTTCAATGTCTTTCTTCGGTTATGAGCGCATGCGCACAACAGCCAAACAACGTATTACTGCAAGTGTGAAATACACAGTTCCATACAAGGATTTTTGCAATTTATCATGAACGTAATGATGACTACTGACGTTTAGCTTAAGGATTTTGTGATGTATAAGTATGTATAAAGAAAAATAATAAAGAAAAAAAGCAATTATATTGAGTGTTATCAACAATATCGATTAAAAATAGAGGACATCAGTTTTGCAGTGCATATACGAGCTATCACTGAAGCACTGAAGAAATCATAAAAATAACTTCATCGGGCTACACATTTTGGCTTATACTCTTTTCCTGTTATCCTGGGGTTGTAGCTAAACAGGAAGGGAACTTATCATCGCGACAGATGTCCATATCAGTTTCATTCAAATAGCAGGAGACTTGTGGCAGCAAAAAATGTGGTTCTACAGGAGAATACTAAGGATACCATGGACCGAACAACCAAAGTTTTAGAGAAAATGGAAACAAACTGAAACTTCTTGTTAACATCAGGAAGAGACAATCGAAATTTCGACGGCACAAAATAAGAAAAAAGGGCTTGATACTCACAGGACAGATTGAAGAGCGACAGAGAAAAACAGTGCATTAGTGAGTTTGATTAAATGGATGGCGGAACAAGGTTTTGGAGAGATAACAAAAACATCAAAATTTATTTACAGCTACAAAGGACAGGAAATTTTGGGGAGTCATGATCGCCTACAACGTGAAGGCAAAGGGCAATTGAAAGAAGATATACTTTTGAGTGTGCATATGTATATTCTAATTTAACGACAGTGCTACAATGTCTCTAAATGAATATTTGCAGTAATCCAAACCGAGTTGTGTCATAAAACAACGCTTGTAGAGTTCTCAGTGAAAACTGATTTCACTGCTCAAGCGAATGAATTATTATCTACTGCGCCCCATCTCTGTCTCACTCCATTTTTTTTTTCGTTCCTGACTGAGTAAACATCAAGATATATATACTTTCCAGTGCTCAGTTCATAAGAGTGGGATACATTAAGATTCGAACTCACTGCACTTGCGAACTGGTCTATATGACAAACTTCATAACCATAGCTCAAAAGTAGGCGATTTAGGAGTAAGACCATCTGAGTTTGGCACAGGACCATAAATGTGATGCACTCAGTGAAGAAAATCGAACTCGTTATACTAACTACAAGATGAGCTTGCTACTAACCCTCAATTTACAGTAAGCATCACACCTTAGTATGTGCACCGTCTATTCTATTCTTCTCTCTTCAAACCTAGTACAGGACAAGGTTAATATTTTTATAGGTGGGGACGATTGTGTTGCGCCAATCCTGCAAGTTGAGAAGACCTGTATTCAGCTGTCGAAATCTTGGTTCGAACGCCGACGAGAATTTTTTTAAAAGCACAAACACTGTCCTCACACCCCAAATACATTGATTCGTAACCGGAAATCATTTTGCTCCCAGGAGAAGAATTTGATGTTAAATCAATAGCAAGAGGGTTTTACTAAAATTCGACTACATATGCGCATAAAGGAGGGGCTGAAATTTTAAATTTAATTTATTTTTAAATATATATTTTGGGTACATAGTCTAACCGATTTCATTTAGTTTCCTTTTGTTTATGTTTTTATCACTTTTGTTACTAAATATACCATTTTTTCAAGTTTGGCTTAGATTTTCCTAAAATTGTTCGTGATATTTAAAAACTATATATCGTTTCCTTATACAAGTACTCAAAGCAATTTGGTTTCATCAATTGTTTTCTTTCATTCAAGAGTGATATGTTTTTTTTTAAGCAATGGATAACAATACAAAATAGGAAAAGACTTGAGGGACCATAGAATTGCAAGGGAAGGTCAGGAAGAACATTTAGCATAGACTTAATATTTTGAGGAGGCCTATTCGACATTAGAAAATGCGCTGGTATAGCAATGGTTATCGGCGCGTCTTTTCGGTTCTCTTTGCACAAATGCTCTTGAGTTAAGATAGCAAAGTAGATTGGGTTCTCTAGTCTTGGGTGGCAGCCAGTCTACGAGAAGGAATACTCTGAATTTAAAAAAAAATAGCGGAGAAATCAATGGTAAACTACTCCACTATCTTTCCAAAGAAGGTATGACTATTTATATATATATATATATATATATATATATATATACGGGGGTACTTTGACGTAGTGTAATGGCCATCAAACTTGTCTCGCTAGGAAAATTACGACTGAATAGTGAATTTTATCCTCATTGATTCCCCATCTTTTCGCCATTGTGCCACATCTAAGATACGCTTGGGCACTTCGAAGTGGGGTAATGGTTAGCAAGCTTGTCTCGCTATATCAGTTACGGCTGAAACGTGAGTTCGACCTCACTGAGTGCCCCACACTTCACATGCCACATTTAAGCTATGCTTAGAAAATCACCATAATAAAGAGATGTAATCCCTATTGGTGACCCTTTCTTAAGGAATAATATTATGTTAAGGAGCATCAAGAGGATTCGTTATCACAAAATATGAACATTTAAAAGAATACAGATAAATAAATGGCGACAGATGAAACCGATTTATATTACAAATTTAAATGCCTGTCATTATTAAATTTCAAGAATCATTACTTGATATATATCTACTCTACTTTGAGTAGGTTCAATGGTTGTTGATAAACGATACATTATTAATTGCTTACATTTAATGAAAAGTTCGAAATGAACCCATCTACCTTTGGTCTATTACCAGCCTTGTACGAGCCTGCGCTAGGCGAGAAATATCAGCTGGAACTTTTACAAAGAACTGCTTTCCAGCAAACAACGAACAAAATTGTAGATATGATATAAATTAAATTACTTACTTCAGTTTTCTCCCTTGTTTCAGTTTCGGGATTCGGGGGAGGTTCGTGCTTCGGTGCCGATTTGTTAACAATTTTATCAATTTCTTCATCACTCATCATCCTCGGCGTATAGTACGGGGTTCCTTCTTCGCCGAAATTACGAAAATTACTCCTCCTGGTAACAATCCCCTGAAATACCAGCCACATAGTTTTTAATTATGTCAGCTGGCTGACGCCAATGTAATAAGGTTATTAAATAAATCTAAATGCCAAACCTATCAAACATGAAACATTTGGGTGTTAATTCCTAGTTTGTTTTCGCGTGTGAAGAAATCCATAATGGGTAAAAAACAAAAATAAAAGAATAAATAAATAAAAAGCTTGTGTTGTTGAAAATAAAGATGTACTCAGGAAGTGTGTTAAAATTGTTGGGTGTTGGGAAAGAAAACAACTAATTTGATTTTAGAATATAATTTCAGATCTTTCGCTTCATCACCGGTACCAGGTTGGTGACATTTGTTAACAAAGAGCCGTAATATTCACCAGATATGTATCCAACAAACAAAAGGATACTGGTATCTTATAAGTACAAACAGTTTGTAAAATCCCTGTTCTAAAACGCGACTGTTAACAAGTTTATCTTGCTGCCCAGTTAATTTGCTAGTACTGTGAGTTTTTCTTTTCCAATCTTTTCACTGTTCTCTTTTTTTTTTTTAATTGGAGTAGATAGATTAAACTATCGCCCGGTTCACACTTCACCCACGTCTATTGAACAGGTGAAGAGGCTCATCTCTTGTTCCTTGTTTAGGATGTGGTTTCCGGCTTTCTCTTTTCCAATCTTTTCACTCTTTTCTTTTTTTTCTCAATTGGAGTAGATAGACTAAACTATCGCCCGGTTCACACTCCACCCACGTCTATTGAACAGGTGAAGAGGCTCATCCCTTGTTCCTTGTTTATCCTCATTGGGGAAGCTACTCTTGTAGACCAGTGATAGACTCAGATAAATTTAGTAAATGACTTTATAAAAAAAAAGTCTGTGTTCCCCAAATGAGGCTTATTTGGTTGATGTGTAATTTGTATATGCTCTATGGAACATTTCAGCGTTGCTTTTATTAAGTATAACAAATCCACTGGTCTATGTAAAATCGATCGTGTCCCAGATCAACAGGTTTTTATTGGATTGTTTGAAAACACACGTCAATTGAAATATTGTTTTATCTTTTGTTGTAAATCAGCGACAAACATATCATTGGGGAGGTTAATTCGCTCGAATAAAAAAAAAATACAAGCTATGTTGCCTTTTTGAGTAACATAAAATATTTTTTTCAGATTGTAACTCATTAGGGTTTACAAACCAGAATACTTCGACGTAGTGTAATGGTTAGCAAACTCTCTAGCTAGATCAGTTACGACTGAATAGTGAGCTCGATCATCACTGAGTTTTTTTTATTTTTTTAATCATATCACCCCAAGCAAGGCGGTAACGCCACTGAAGCGCAGGGGCTACGTAGGAATGAAAAGATTGGAAAAGAGAAATCCGGAAACCACATCCTAAACAAGGAACAAGAGATGAGCCTCTTCACCTGTTCAATAGACGTGGGTGAAGTGTGAACCGGGCGATAGTTTAATCTATCTACTCCAATTGAAAAAAAAGAGAACAGTGAAAAGATTGGAAAAGAAAAAGCCGGAAACTACATCCTAAACAAGGAACAAGGGGTGAGCCTCTTCACCTGTTTAATAGACGTGGGTGGAGTGTGAACTGGGCGATAGTTTATCTACTCCAATTGAAAAAAAAAAAGAGTGAAAAGATTGGAAAAGAGAAAGCCGGAAACCACATCCCAAACAAGGAACAGGGGGTGAGTCCCCTCACCCGTTCAACAGACGTGGGTGGAGTGTGAACCGGGCGACAGTTCAGTCCACTCCAATTGGAAAAAAAACAAATTAGGTTAGTGACTTGCTAAGTTCCAACTTAGTTAAGTCCAGTCAAAGAGATTTCTGCTAGGAAAAAAATCCTTCAAATTAGACATGAAAGTTAGAAATTATACAAAAACGGGCAAAATAAAAGAGGATAAAAATAAATAAAAATAAAAAACAAAATGGCTTAATTTTTACCATATTCAAGAAGACAGTTTGATGTCCAAAACACACGTGCTACTACCAGCAAGTTTAAAATCATTATACTTTTGGTAACAGTTCTGGTCAAGGGCGTTAATAGGGTGGCCAATGGCATAACCTTCTTTATGTGTGGAAAGGAAAGGAAAGAAGTAAGGAAAGAAGTAAGGAAAGAAACGAGGCTGACTGACTGTATCTGGGGAAAATAAATATCACCATCAGGATTAAATTATGGGTGACTTATTACGAGGTAATGGTTAGCAATCTAGTCTAAAACTTTGCTAGTGCGACGAGATAGACCTTCACTGAGTGGTCTGTATCTATGACCGTATACCAAATATAAATTATGCTTAGTAAACAGCCATTACTACTGTAGTGAAGTAGATCCTTATTTATACACTTTATTTATGAAAATACAAAACACCTTGTTCAAATTTAATAAGATTGGCATGTGTGTGTGTGTGTGTGTGTGTGTGTGTGTGTGTGTGTGTGTGTGTGTGTGTGTGTGACAAGCACAAATGTGCCTGAACAGGCGTCAGCGCAAAAGGGCCTTGCTAGCCATAATAAGAAACTGGCTATATATATATATATATATATATATATATATATATATATATATATATATAGTGGATCGAGGCAGCAAATAATTTTCTAAACATATACTGTTAAATATAAGAGACAATGAATGTCTATTATGTTTTAAACATAATCGACATTCATTGTCTCTTATATTTAACAGTATATGTTTAGAAAATTATTTGCTGGATAATTTGGATAATTTTTTTATTAATTTGGTTCTAAGCTTTCGGCTCACATGAGCCATCTTCAGAGAGGTTATTAAGACGGTAATACTTAAGGTAATACGTAAGGTCTTAATAACCTCTCTGAAGATGGCTCATGTGAGCCGAAAGCTTAGAACCAAATTAATAAAAAAATTATCCAAATGTTGGAGAATTTTGGTCTTTATTTTCAACTAAAATACGACGTTTAGAACGGCTCATGATTAAACATAATAGACATTCATTGTCTCTTATATTTAAGAGTATATGTTTAGAAAATTATTTGCTACCTCGATACACTATATATATATATCCAGCTGAAGAGAACCAAGTTTTAAACCTCGATCCGTATTAGATTCTCCAATGAGCCCTTCCTCATTATGCGTCCCAGAAACTTCAGCTGTCTCTTCCTGATGCTAAGTATAAGTTTCTTTTTCGTTTGCATCTTCTCCAACACCTTGTCGTTGCTAACATGCTCGGTCCATGGTATCCTAACCCTTGAAGAGATCGTCCAGCATTCACTGTCATATAGAAGGACAGATATCACATAGCAGTCCAGTACTCTTTCCTTTGTTTACAAAGAGATCTTCCAGTCTCTTAGTACTCTGCTTAGCTTGTGCTGTTTCTTGTTTTATTTTCCAAGCTCAACACACACACACACACACACACACACACACACACACACACACACACACACACACACACACACACACACACAATAAAATTAATTCACACCACGTCTACCTCTAAAAATACAATTGCGCGGGCATTCACCCCTTACCAAACCCTTTGGGGTCAAAAACAAGAACGGCGCACCCAAAATCTCGGACGTAGTGGAAGACACACCACGTGGTCAAAAATATGAATTTTTGACCAATCAGGGCTCGACATAAGAAACACATTAGCGTTAGCGTTGACTTATTTTCAGAACCAAACATTCCTTCCCCTTGTGTGATACCAAATTGCAAAGAGAATTATAAAAATGGACCGAAAGTTCATTGTTTTTCGTTTCCAAAAAATAAACATTTATTTGATAAATGGAAACATGCCATTAAAAAGGAGAATTATCTTAAAAAATATCTGAATTTAAAAAAAATAAAATTTAAATATAGCTATTCGTTCGTAAGTTTTTTTTTCGAAATGTTTTAAAACTTAAACTGAAGCCGAAAAAAGTTGTTAAACATTATATTTTTCTAAAAATATTTGAATTAATTTTTTATTGATATTTTATTTAAGAAAATAGTGTTTTCTTTTCAATGAAAAAATGTTTAAAAAATTCTTAGAAAACGTAAGTAAAAACTTACTTAACTTTTCTATACTTGCAACTTTATGAATCAATTTTAAACATGAAAATATATTCCTGAATTAAATTTTTTTTATTCTTTTTCTTATATTAACAAAAACCACATTTTTTGTAGTCAATTTTTAAAGAATTTGTTTTATTTTTAAGGTTTTTTATTTGAAAACTGTGAAATTATTTGTTACAAAAGTCAAGTCACTATTACGGTACGTATTACCGAAAATATAAACTTGAAAATGATTATTTAAACTTTGTTTAAACCTATTATTTCTGAATAAGTTTTGAATTTATTTGAAACATAAAGGCCAAAATCACACCACACTTGAATTTTAAAACCTAATTTTTTAAAATATTTAGCACAAAATGAACACCCTCAAAAAATATTTTCCAGACATTTTTTTCCTATTTTTGATAATTTGAATGTTAATTATCGATATTAATCCATAGAAAAAAATTGGAAATAAAAAATTAGAATTTTAACTTGAGAATAATTCTCTTATGGTTGATTTAGGGTTTTTAATCCTTAAAAAATTAATTAGTAAGTAAACAATAAACATTAACCAAAAAAGAGTTTTGCAAAAAAAAAATGATTTTTTATAAATAGTTTAACATCATAAATGAAATAGAAACATTAATTTTTACTTTTGTTTTTCATTTTTTATTATTAAACTATTTTAAAAATGTAATTAAATTACCAAATATCCTAGAATTTTTTAAGTGTATCTTTTTTGAAAGGTAAAATATATCTTTATTTCATAAAATGGTGATCAATAATATCTCTCACCGTCAACTATTTGAATGCGAAAAAAAACTAAGAATGTTGTTTGTTTTTAAACTTAGCCTGCCTTTTAATAATTTGTCAAAGTATTAATTTGAAGAATTTACAAGAGGTGAATTGGAATGAAATGACAGAGGAACAAAATAGATGTTTATAAAAAAAAAACGGCATAACAGCAATAACCTGATAAATTTTAGCAGGTTATTGCTGTTAGGAAGAGATGATATGCTACCTGATAATAAAACAGTTATTTTCAAGGAATTAATAGAGGTTCTCTGTTATATCCCAATGATGTAACAGCAAATTTAGTACTATACAATTATATTGTTATTAATAAACTTGTAAAGAATCCTTCTTTTCTTCATTCAATGAATCAAAGGAAATTGTCTATGTATATAACATTGGATGTTTTGGCTAATGATAAACTTCTTTTTCATGTTGACTCATGTGGTGAAGGTCACAGCATTGAAAAAATAGAAAAAATGATCGTCTGAAGCTCTTCTAATGCATTATTAAATAATTTTTGTAGCAAGGAAAATGATAATTACTTGTAAGAAGTTAAGTAAAAAAAGAAAACTTCAAACATTCAACTGAATTTTGAGACATAAAAAGACTTTTATAAGTTTGATTTTTAAAAAACAGTAACTTAAACTTATTTAGTTTGAATTTGCTTGAATTTAAATTGTTGCATTTTTTAATATTTTTAATTAATAATTTTTGCTTATTTATTGTTGCTTCTTGTTTGTTCCTAAATTCTAATGGTTGCTTGATTGCTATATTTGAGTGATTCTGATTTTAAAATTCTTGAAATTAAAACAAAAGTGATTGTGATTTTTCATAATTAAATTAAAAATATGAAAATTTAAGGAGTGTTTGTTAAATTGTTTTTAGAATTTAGACGAATAAACGAAAAATTTTGTCTTTAAAACTGTGTTTATTTACAAAAACGACCGACAGTCAGTAGTCAACAATGATGTTTATATTTTCTTATTAGTTATTGTTTTTCTTAATTTTAATTAAAATTAATAAAACAAGTATAAATCAAAACATGTGTCTTTCTTTTTTTTTTTCTTGTTACATTTTAAAAAGTTTTAAAACCTTTATTAAAAAAAACGACTTTGTGATTATCAACGTTGTCATGAAGCGAGAGATGGCTGCTACGCTGATTCATGGCTCTATTATTGTGACGTCACATTTAATCGCTCAAACCTTGGTAATATACCGGAGGTCGTGGCTCGGAGCACACATAGAGAGAGAATTCAGCAGTCCACACAGACAGTATCACGTATCAATGAACATTGTTTCACCCTCTCTTTCTCTCATCTCGCTCGCAACACATAGTCCTTCCTTTCCCTCTCACATTCCCAATTCCTTTCTTTCTTCCTTTCTACAGCTTTGCGGACAACTACATTTTTTGTATATAAAAAAAGATTTTTTTATTTTTTTTTAACGAAAATAAACAAAAGTTTATTTTACCTTATGTGTAGTGTATTTTCCTTTTTATTTATTGTTCGGGGAAATTATACAAGCCCCTACAAGCTTTTGAAATGCACTTTTTGCCATGCAAATGCATCTTCGGATCTCAGTGTCGCATTTTGCATCCTCCGTCAGAACACTTACCCATTTTTAACATTTCTGCATCTGTTTGATTTTAGTATCACTGACCTGTATTTGATATTCGTGGTCTTATTTCTGATGACTATGCATTCAGTAGTCCTTTCTTCTCGATTTCTCTTGTCTGTAGGAAGTCCTATATTTTCGTTTCCGTGTCTGCTAACTACACTGTGCCATCTGCGTATCATATATTGTTGTGACTGTGACCGCCAGTGACTGATCCTGGCAGGAATTCTAGCTCTCTCAGAATTGTTTCGCTATATAGGTGAAATAGATCTGGTGAAAAGACGCATTCTTGTCTAACGCTCCTTTCTATTTTATATATCTGCTGAATTAATTTCATGTCCGTTTGTAGGCAATTTGTCGCCAGTACAGATTCTCGATTATTCTAATGTCTTTCCCGAATATACCGAGGCTACCGAGCATTTCTAACAAGTTTTTGTGGCGTACTTTATCGAACACCTTTGCGGAGTCTATAAAACACAGGTACACGTCCTTCAGCATTTGTATTGCGCTTTCTGGTAGCATTCTGAGCATACACTTCGTGATCCTTGTTTCGATGTCTTTGACAAACCCGCACTGTTCTTGTCCTATCTCTGGCTCGATTCTGCTGCGCGCTCTGTTCATCAGAATCCGGACGATGAGTTTTGTTACGTAACTGATAGTTCGGTGGAGTTCACATTACCTTTGCGCCTGGTTTCTTAGGTAGTGCTATGAAAATTGATCTGCTTAGGTTCTCCGGTATATTGCCACTGTTGTAAATTTCGTTTATTATTTCTGTGATTTTGTCTATGCCGAAATCGTCTAAAGCTGTCAGTATCTCTATCAGAATACCGCCTGGTCCTGCTGTTTTGTTTCTGTTCAATTTGGCCAGTGCAGCTTCCGCTTCAGTTTTTAATATTTCTGGTTCATCATTATTTCTGTGTATTGCCGGTTTCCTCTCTCTTGTCGTGGAAGAGATCTCCGATATTTTCGTCCCATCACTGACGTATTTTTTCTCTAATATAAGCGTTCTGTTCTTTGATCTTATGCCCCCTCTTGCTGAGCATGTATTTTGTTCTGTTCCTTTATTTTTTATGCATATCTCCTTTATTTATCGTGCTCAATCTTTCTATTTCTCCACATTTGTTGTTGAGCCATTCTTCTTTAGCCTGTCTGCATTTGCTCCTTATTTTCTTGTGCAGATTCCTGTATTCCATTCCATGTCTTGGCATTGTTTGCTGTTTCTTTTTTATCATGTCAAGAATCTCCTCGGTGATCCACTCATTTTCCTCCAATGTCTGTTTTCCTTTGGGATAATGTCGTTTTTTGATGTTACTTGAGCTTCTCTTAGTGCGTACTATTTTGAGTATCTGTTTCCAATTTGTACTTCGTATTTTCTTTTCACGCTGTCAGCAATTTTTTACCTGCAGGTTCGGATCGTTCACGAGTCTATTGTATTGCAGTCTGGGTGCTGCGTTAGGTTTCTTCAATCTCCGAAGTTTCGTCTTTAATTTGCATATAACCGGGAAGGGGTTGCTTCCGCAGTCAGCACTTGGATAGTATTTGCAGTGAAGAACTGTGTTCCTGAATCTCTTGTTGATAGTTATATAGTCGATATGGTTTTTCGTTTCTCCTCCTAAGCTTTTCCATGTCCATAATCATATTGGGTGTTCTTGACACCAGGTGTTGGTTATTAATTGGTCATTCGCTATGCACTATTAGACCCATTTTTCCCAGGGGTCATTGCGCTTTCCTAGTCCGAAATTGACAACTGTTTCACCTCCGCTTTCCTTGCCAACTTTGCCATTCAGGTCTCCAATGATAATTCTAATTTTTAGTAACTTGCAATTAGCTTGGTGTTGTCCAGCATGGAGTAGAAAGATTCGATGTCTTCTTCTGCTCTGTGTTGTTGATACATATATCTCTGTAACCGATACATTGAGGTGGTCTCTCTTTCAATTTAACCACCAGAATTCTTTCAAATAACTGGCAGTATTCCAGAACGCATTTACTCATGTTTTGATCTAGTATCAAGCCGACTCCTTTTTCATTATTTTCACCACCTGCGTATATAATTCTGTACGCCACAAAGAGTGATTGAGATGCCCGACATTTTCGGAAAAGACATTAGGATAATCAGGAACCTATATTGGCAGCAAACCACTTGCGTACAGATAGGAAATGGATTCAGCAGATATAGAAAAAAAAAGGAGCGTAAGACAAGGATGTGTTTTCTCACCGGATCTATTAAACTTATTCAGTGAAACAATTCTGAGTGAAATAAAACCCTTGCCAGGATTCGTCATTGGTAGCCACAATCTCAACAATGTCAGATACGCGGATGACACGGTGCTGATAGAAAAAGAAAATGCAGGACCTTCTACAAAAAGTAGCAAGAGAAAGAGAAAAGAAAGGACTGAGCATAAACTTCAAGAAAGCTGAATATATGGTCATCAGCAAAAAGAAGACCCCAAAATGCCAACTACAGTTTGGAAAACTAAAATAAAACAAGTAAAGAAATTTAAATACTCGGGAAGCGTTCTGACAAAGGAAGGAAAGTGCAACATTGATATCCGGAGACGCATTGGCATAGCTGGCCAAGGGCTGATTTCAAAGGCTAACCAGAGTACTGCGAGACAGGAAAATTTCATTGGAAACAAAGAAAAGAGTGCTGGACTGCTACGTGATATCTGTCCTTCTGTATAGAAGTAAACGTTGAACGATCTCATCATGGATAAAGGAAAGGCTCGAGGCAGAAGAAATGTGGTTTTACAGAAGAATACTCAAGATACCATGAACCGAACCTGTGAGCAACGATGAGGTGCTGGAGAGGATGCAAACAAGAAGAAAACTCATACTTAACATCAGGAAGAGACAGCTGAGATTCCCGGGAAACGTATTGAGGAAGGAGAACCTGGAGAATCTAATACTCACAGGATGGATAGAAAAAAAGAGAGACATGGGAAAGCAGCACGGGACATGCTTGATGGACTTGAGTAAATGGATGAAAAACGGGGTTTGGGAGAGATGCCAAGAGGAAAAATACTGAGAGCGACAAGAGACAGAGCTAAGGTGAAGCCCAAGATCGCCTACGTTCCAAAGGGATACGGCACATGAAGGAAAAATATAGTTTTCACTCAATAACATAATCACGACAAGGCTTTGAAGAATTTTAATAATATTTTTGAAACTTTATAAATTATTATCATTACAAAAGAAGAAATGAAAACAATTCTTGTAAAAATTAATTATTAATCAAATTTTTGTTTTTCTTCAGACTATAATGTCCTTAATATATACATATTTTTAAAAGCAATTAAAACCTTATCTAAATCATATTATAGTCTTATTGCATTTTTTTATTTTACTTTTCGGAAAAGATTTTCGGTAGAACGCCCGACTGTTTAAAAAAAAATACAGATGATTTACATTTCCCCAAGGAGTTCTGCGTTAATTAACAAAATAAATTTTCGATACAAAATTTTATTTTTTGAAAGTTCATGAATTTACGTGAAGAGTGTAACAGATATTATATAAAAAATATACACTACCGGCCATAATCACCCCAGTTGTTTTTAAAATAATTATGTATTTCATTATACATTAGTATTTATTGCAAATTGAAAATAGAATGGTTCTTTTGTTATTATTCCTTTGCAAAATTTTACAAGGAAAGGAAGCAAAGATGAACTCGTCTGAATCACTCTCTAAATTTTCTTCATTTTTCATTGATGAAATTGCAATATAGGTAATTATTAAATATTTAAAAATTAATTTGATACACATGTTGATGCACAAAAGAACCATTATATTTTCATTCACAATTATTCACTTGGCAATAAATACTAAAAAATAGTATGAAATACAATACATCATTTTTTAAAACACTGGGGTGGCCTAATAATTATGGCCGATAGTGTATTTCTATCAAGATTTTATAAAAATAATAATTTCAAAAATAATTTCATTCATTTGTATATTAGTTCTGAAAGTTCTTTTTAAATAGGACAATTATTTGATTTTTGCAAGAATTTTAAAAATATTGTGTTTTTCGCCGGAAAAAATGAGTTGGGTAATAAACTTTAGTAACAATTTGATTATCCGCTGACGACAAAAAAAAAAAAAAAAGTTTTTTACCAAAATTTCGAACGTGTTAGAAAGGGTTAAAAATCTTCTTTTTTTTTAATAAAAAATACTTTGATCTTTCCTCTTAATAACAAAAACATTTTGACGAAAAAACTGTTTTTAAGTTTAGTGCTTTTTTTCTTCTTTATAATATGCTGTTTTTTTCCGCGAATTATTGGAGGAACCTCTTTTAAGGGAGTTTGTTGGAGCTAAAAAAAAACTCTCATGATAAATTAATAATAGTAACTGTTTCTTTTCCTTGCGCTATAAATGTAGATCTTTTTCGTAAAAGCAAAGTAGTGTCTGTAAAACGTACTTCGAAAAACGGCGGCTGACTATAGTGGTGCTTTTTCTACTAGTGCCAGAGTTTAGTGTTCAAATTCAAGCAAATATGCAAAGATTTCGAGCGCTGATTTTCTAGGTAGACAATTTCTCTTTACTTGTCAGACTTGTACAATCCTATATTATCTGTTTAGGATGCGGTTTCCGGTTTTTTTTCTCTTTTCTAATTCTTCTCACTGTTTTTTGTTTGTTTTTTTCAATTGGAGTAGATAGACTAAACTATCGCCCGGTTCACACTCCACCCACGTCTATTGAACAGGTGAAGAGGCTCATCCCTTGTTTCCTGTTTAGGATGTGGTTTCCGGTTTTCTCTTTTCTAATCTTCTCACTCTTATGTAGACCCCTGCACATCAGTGGCGTTACCGCCTTGCTTGGGGTGATATGATTAAAAAAATTTTTTTAAAAATCTGCGCCATTAGTATTATTTATGATATTCAACAAGTAAATCTTGAGGTGGGGTAATGGTTAACGAACTGGACTGGACAGATTGATCGTTACTCGCTACTTCTGGCCTCGCTACTTCAGGCTTTATAAATTCGGCATTGGATGAAAGTGATCAAGTCTGTTGTGTTAACCATTATTACTTAGTGGTGAGTTCAATTCTTATTGACTGTCCCGTAAATTTGACCTTAAGCTAATCAATGTAAATAACAACGCCTCGAAATGGATTAGTGGTTAGCGAGCTCTGCTGGTTGTTTATTGCTACAACAAAGTAGTGTGTTCGATCCTCACTGTTTTGTGTTTTCATATCCATGACCTTGTGCCAAATCTAGATAGGCTTAGTAAATAACAAAAAGTAATTGTGTTTGATTATGAACGTCATATTTCTATTCTGCTGTGTTTGATTCTTAAAGCCTCGTTCACAATATTGAATACTATTAACCAATAACTAAAAGACCCGATAGAACAAAAAGTATTTCAGACAGGAGAGTATCTGGTGCATATCAATTTGAAATCTTTTGTGTTTTTAAACAATTCAAACGCAAACAGCTGAAATGATGACAGGTATTTGTAGGCGAATGGTGTGTCTGATGACAGTTTTGTTTTGTCCTTGAAAATAAAATCTCGGGGGAGATAGCAAAACTTCAAATGTTTCTCTCTGATGAGAAAAAAATTAATGTTGTGGATGTATGTGATTAACAAAAGAGAATAAAGAATTTTGAATATGTTTTTCATGGATAAATTGTCGTCTAAATTACTCAAAATTGAAAATAACACTGACTTCTCATTTTAACAGATATATTTACCAAAATTACATAAAAGCATCTTGAAACACTAAAAGTACTTTTATTCAATAAAATCGTCATTGGCTTCAACCATGTCCTCCTGACGACTTCAGAATTTATGTAACACTTCTGGACGGTCTCCTTGTTTAAGTTGGTGAATACTGCCATAATCCTTGTCTTCAGTTCATTTTCAGTGTTGCAAGGAATTTTGTTGATTTCTCGCTAAACTTCGTCCCACACATAATAATCAAGAAAGTTGCAGTCTGGGGAGCTAGGTGAACAGATGTAAGGGGTTATGTGATCGCAGAAATTGTCTGACAGCTATGACTGATGTCTCCTGCTTGTGTGGCATGGTTCAGAGTTCTGGTGTCTTCCACCAGCCACCCACTTGACTCAGCACTACCTCTTGAAGGCACTTGATGTATGCTCCAGTGTAGATTCTAAGGCCCTGTGGGAAGATAAATGGAGGTATAGTGTCGCTGTCATTAGTAATCACTACAAAAACCTTCATAATCACTATTAGACTCATCCAACTCTTTCTAAATCTTCTGCATTATCCTCAGATTGACACACAGACACTCTGATTTGTTCGTATTGAAGCTTCTGGCGCGAATACAGTATGCCGTTCTTCTGACGCAGTACAGTTTGCCGTTTCTAAATTTCTGGCAGAGTGAATTGTGCCATAGTGCTCTTTTTCTTATAGACAGTGCCCAACTGACCCTACTATACTGTGCAGTTGACAAAATTAAAAACAATGTACATGCATGAAATTAAAAATATGAAATGGCGACAATTTACCCATTGTACCCTAATAGTGAGTTTGTATCGTCAACTATTACTATTCAGTAAAGATATTGATTGTCACTAGCTATCACATATTTGTGGTCTTGTACTAAACTAAGCTAAGCTAAAGAGAAGAGGAGAGACTTAAAAAAAAAAAACGAGCGGATCTGCGGATACATCAATTATTCTGTAACCTGTAAATTTTCATCGTAGAAAAAGTTCAATCTATGGAATTAATATTTGCTATTGAATTAAGTGCATTGGCACAGAAGGAGAGTTTATAGAAAAGTATATAGAAAAGCAATGTATATAGTATGGAAAAATAATGCAAAGTATATATGCAAAGTATATAGAAAAGCAATATATAGAGTATATAGAAAAGCACTTGTGGCATAAGTTAAATAAGAGAGTATTTTTTTTTTTTTTAATCATTTCACCCCGAGCAAGGCAGAAACGCCACTGATGTGCAGGGGGTTACATAAATGTAGAAAGATTAATTAGAAAAGAGTGAGGAGTACAAGCTAGTTAGAAAGGAACAATAGAAAACTGAGAAAGCAGGTGCAATGACAGGTACATGGGCGGAGAGAAAGGGAAGGTTATACAGGGGAGGGGAGAGAGAGCTAGAGGCCAGTGGTTAGTAGGTGAGTATTAACTTTGCTTTTAAATTTCTGGAGGTCGTAGCCGTCAGGAAAGCAAGAATACGGGAGTGAGTTCCACAGGCGGGAAGTGCGAGAGAGGAAGCTGCAGGAGTAGAATTGTCGTCTGCGTTTGGCTAACCTGACTGTGAATGGGTGGGACCCAGTTGCCAGTCTGGTTGAACGGGTAAACACCTGTTGAGGAGGCATCAGTGACTTAAGCTCATCCGAGCAGAAGCCATGAAAGTATTTATAGAAGAGACAGAGGGAGGCCACATTTCGACGATGGGAAAGTGGCTGCAGACGAGTCGCCAGATCAGTACCTATCACATTACAGACTCTCCTTTGGAGCTTGTCAAGAACACTGAGGAGAACGGCAGGGGCACCTGACCATAAATGGCAGCAGTACTCCATGCACGGACGGATGGTTGACTTGTATATATGCAGGATGGATTCAGGTGGAAAAAACATCCTGGATCGACATAGTGACCCAATCTTCTTAGCAGTAGATTTTGCTATGGATTCAATATAGTGCTTCCATTTGAGGTCTGAGGACAGGGTAAGTCCGAGGAGGCGTAGTGTATTACTCTCCGGGAGAATCATCTGGTCCATGCTTATGGGAGGCAGAAGAGGTTGCCTGTAATGGTTGACAGACAACAGCTTGGTCTTAGAGGAATTGAAGTTGACAAGCCACTTCTTGCCTCAGTTCACCACAGAGTGTAGATCCCGCTCAAGGTCAGCAGCGAGATTATGTCTGTCCGCCACGACAGGTTTCTTACTGGAGCGGGAGTATATTGTAGTGTCATCTGCGTAGATGCCTACTTGGGACCTGATCTCATCTGGGAGGTCGTTGATGAAAATAAGGAAGAGCGTTGGGCCCAGGATAGAGCCTTGTGGGACACCAGCATTCGTGCTGTAGGACGAAGAGGCACGCCCATTCAGAACGACCTAAAGTATATAGAAAAGCAATGTATATAGTATGGAAAAATAATGCAAAGTATATAGAAAAGCAATATATAGAGTATATAGAAAAGCACTTGTGGCATAAGTTAAATGAACTTTTCAGTTATTAATGCACTGTCTGTATTTCTGGGATGAGTAATAATCATTTTTTACGTTATTTACTTAGAACTGAGTTTATACCCACTTAGAAGATGTATATAAGTGCGTCCGTGGTTTCTGCTATCCTCTCTAAACTGGATCTCCACAATTAAAGTGAACTTGATCTTTTCCTTTCAATAATCCTAAAGAAATGTGCTTCTGAACTGACGCCTGTTCTTTTAAAACTCTATAAGAAATGCCTTGCTGCTTCTTGCTTCCCTGATTGTTGAAAATCTTTTGTATTTCCAATCTTTAAGAACTCTTGGTGAACATTCTGATCCCTCAAATTATCGTTGTATTAGATTTTAATATCTTTTCGACAAAATACTAGGGGCTCTTTTTCTGATTTACTGGGTCATGCGAGATAATTTTTCTCACCAGAATCTGTCTTACACATTTACAAATCCACCATTCGTTCATGTATTGAATCTGTCACATCTGGTCATTTCCTTCTGAATTTCCAAAATACATCGATATTTAGAAATTCTTGATAAAATACAAAGTAGAATTTGTAATGTTATTGGTCTTGACCTGACATCTTGGCTTCAGTCAATTTCCAACCGCCGTAATGTAGCTTTCCGGTGCCTTTTCCATAAATATCTTTCTGATAATTGTTCTGGCGAGCTTTCTTCTATGGTACCTAGACTTTATGAATTTAAGCCCAGTATTCGATTGACAGCAAGGTTACATAATTTTACAGCTGAAATGACTGGATGCAATCATAAGTTCTTGCTTGTAGAACTCTCTTCTGTGTAGTGTAGGTATAGGAATCAACACTGCATAGTTAGTGTCAGTTTCACATTTCAATGTGATCTTCAGACCAAGCACCGCTACTTCTTATGTAGGCTGTATATATATAGTATGTATGTAGGTTACGGCAAGATAAAAAAAGGTAGTGGAAGTGCAAATCAGCCCTTTTCAGTTTCTTTTGTTCTGGTCTTATACAAGTTATTTATGATCATCATCTCTATATTGTTTATTGATGGTGTTTAGGCAGTTGTGTAAGTAAAAAGCTCAGGTTTATTTACGGTTATAACCTCCAGATTGTTTACACACACAAATATATATTAGAATGTTTGCTTTCTGACCATGAAACCTCGGTTCAAATCTCAACGTGATCATTTTGTCAGGAAGACAACCTCTTAGTGTTATCAGCATACAACACCTCTGAAAAGTGCCTGAAAACCAATCCATTATCTGAACCATATGAATGAAATTGGGTAAATGAATCTGTTCAGATCTTCTAGCACCAAGTCACAAGTCATCGTGACTGAGGTTTTGAGCATAGTGGTAGAATCCAAACTGTTGATCATTACTGATTATGCACTCTCTCCCAGAAATGATAACTACAGTCCACTCACTATAGTTTCAGTATAAACTACAAGTTAGCTCTGCTAGCCAAACACAAATGTGTTTCAGAAGGTATCTTTTTTTTTTTTAATCATCTCACCCCAAGCAAGGCATTCCACTGCCACTATTGCGCAAGGGGCTACATAGGGGAAGGTAAAGAGAAGTAGTGGTTAGACATAGGGAATGTCAGGAGGAAGATGACAGATGAGTAAGGATACCGAGGATGAGGGTTGGGCAGATGGGAAGAGTGTTTGATAGAATGGGAGCAGGGATTGTCTACCTGCTCTAACAGACAAGTGTTTTCATAAAACAAAGATAACTGGAAATTTAGTATGTATGCAGAACTGTCAAAGTGTGGATGAATCCTTTCAAGGGATTAACTACCATCTAGCAAAGGCACGGTGATGTTGAACGACATGAGTTAAAGTTCAAGTAGGTGTGCAGTAAGCTCACAGAGGTGTTGGACTCATCAACCTTTGTTATGGTATCCAAATAAAAGAAGGAAGACTTGACAGCATCCAATGTTGTTGACTGGTGCTTCTTTATGTGCACATGCTGTCCGTGTTCATAAAGTGGGATTCGCTCAGTATAACATTTTTCTCTACTTGAAAAATTTTATACACATGAATTGCTTGCTATCACAAGTCAGAAGTGCATCTTGCAATAGTTATACTCAATGACAAAATGGCAGGCATTTATATATATATATATATATATATATATATGAGTTGAATATATGAACTGAAATCCAAGAAGATGATAGAATAAATACGGAACAAAGGAGGAAATGTGTCGCAAGTAACATAATATTCAAGCAATAGATGAAAACATAATGATCTATTGGTTTAATACACATGACACACATCTGACCAATAAGAATCAACCCAAACAATAACCCAGTATACTGACTCTTTGTAAGAACTTTTAATTTTAATTCAATCTAGGAAAAATATTTTTCTTCTTTAACTTAATCTCTGTAGAAGTTTTTTTTAAGTAAAATATGTTAAATTGAAACACGTGTCCTACCTTGTTCTTTATTTATTCTATCATATATATATATATATATATATATATATATATATATATGAGATATAGCTATACTCGTGTCGAAAAACCTTCCACGAATCTATGAAGAAGGGAAAAACGTTATTTTTTTTTAAAGAAAGAGTTAAGTACATGATCATCAGTCAAAAGGGTTCGGACCGAGTCAGCACGTAGCACAAAGAAAAAAGCCCAATTCGAGTAATCAACAAAAAGCGCTCAATACTTAGGTAGAGCGAAATAAGTAAAAAATACCTAGTGAGCCAGACAGACCTACCTAGGTTTCACCAAACCGGATCGTGAGGAAAAGCTTTCTCTGACGATCTGGTTAAGTGAAACCTAGGTTGGTCTGTCTGGCTCACTAGGTATTTTTTACTTATATATGTATTTAAACCATTTAAAAGTTGTTTTGAATGCTCTTAAACCATTTAACAGTATACTTTCTAAAGCTGATCGATAAGCACTTTAAGCAGAACAACCCACTAAGTAAGATTTTCAACAGGAAGACATTAAAAATTAGTTATTCCTGCACTAGCAATATTAATAACATCATCAATTCACACAATAATAGTATACTAAATAAATTTTATAACAATCGAAAGACAGATAATACAACCCCCTGTAACTGTAGAGTCAAAGACAAATACTCTGTTGGAGGCATATGTAGATCCGAAGAGGTAATATACCAAGCAACCATCTATCCTAGCAAATACAAGAACGAGAATAAAGTATATATAGAAATTTCCGCCGGAGCATGGAAACAACGCCTATATAATCATAATCAATCATTTTCTAAACCCCACCTAAAATATCAAACAGCTCTCTCTAAAAATTTCTGGGAATTAAAAGACAGAAATCTATCTCCACAGATTGAATGGACGATTATAGGGAAATCTCAAACTCCTAATAGCTTCCGAAGCAGATACAAATTTATGCTTAGACGAAAAGATTAAAGTTATCAAATTCAGAGAAACTAGCCAATTATTAAATCAAAGAAATGAAATAATTTTCAAATGCCGTCATAAAAATAAATTTAAACTATCTAACACATAAAATTTTATGATTACCCCTTTCCAACACACTTGCCGATTCATTCATATCTTATATGGATCATTCGTTGGAGGATTTTGCGAACCGAAGAAGTGACGATAGAGATCTACCATGCAATGGGTTAACATGCCAGTATAAGTACGCAACAACTTTGTATTATTGATGTACGAAATTAAAATGTCCTGTCTTGCACTGTGTGATTGTAAATGATTTTACTGTAATTATTTCAATATATATATTTCACGTGTATAATGGTGCACCAAACTGTAATGTTAGATATAAGTTTTTTGTATATATGGGTGCACCTAATTATGTGCATGTTCCCAACTATAGTTATGAATTTATGTGTTACATGTATTATTGTATGTATTATTGTGTGTATATGAGGTGCACCTAAGTATAAGTGTATTTCATGGATAAGAGTGGACCTAATTATGTATATATTTTTTCTGTATATGAGAACGCCTGATTATATGTAGGTTGTGTTAATCTTGGATGTAGTCGATTGTACCCTCCTAAACTGATTATACCTTCATGTATTAATCATTTTACTAATATGTGTACAGGTTAATAGGAAGATCCGAATGATATATGTCGGTATATGTAGATATATATATGTAATGTTTGTTAAGATGTATGAAATGTGAAATATACCACCTCATTTGGGAGTGAAGAGTAGATAGATATGTGTACACAAATTTAGCTTACATTGTTTTTATATATAGGACTATATATATTTATATGGATATAAAAAACGGGAAAGAGCAGATATAAAGAATTAATAGATGTACGTTAAAAAGTTGTTTATACTTATATACATATGTATACATGTGTGCCTAGATCCGCTCCTCATAGAATTACGAGTGCATGAACACAATAATTTTTATGTGGATATGAATAGATGAATGTATGTATGAATAATACATTTGTATGTCTACACACACGCATGTATAAATGCGGACACATCTATGGGTAGATATACGTATCGATGTGGGATGTGTGTAAGTATTAAAATATATGCGTAATTGATTAGAATGTGTGAGAATTGTTAGTATACTTAAATATATGTAGCACTATTTATACGCGTGGAAATCCCGTTTTTATAAAAATATGTGAGTATACGAACGCAAGATTCATATGTGGACATAGGTGGGTGTAAGTCTACAGGTATATATAAGTATAAACACAGTCGCATTTGTATGTACATATGTGAATGTATTGGTGTGTGTGTATATGGATATAGATGAGTATACATAAATGTGTTAATTTGTGGGGTTGCACATACATACGTATCCATGGGATTGGAAGTGGGCGTTTAATGACTTGGTGGTCAACATTTTCGCGACCGGTCTGGATACCCTCAACTGAGCTGACGCCAATGTCTCTGTCCTTAATCTTCTTACTTATTTTTCTCTTTAGCGAAAAGAAATGCTTATTCTGGTAAAATTTTTTGTACCGAATGGAACGAATATTGTGTGGTCTAATGAAATGAGCTAATTTAGCTCATTGAAATGAATTATAATTTATAACCAATTTAAACGACGTGTTGAGTTTTCCTTTATATATATATATATATATATATATATATATATATATATATATATATATAAATCGTTTCACCCCAAGGAAGGCAGTATCGCCAGTGGTGTGCATGGGGCTACATAAGAGAAGAGTGAAAGTTTAATCAGGAGGAGAGCAAAGAGAAAGACGAACCAGTTACAGGGGGTGCCGAGGAAGGGCAAGAGAAGGATGGGAATACCAGTGTGAATACAGTTGCAAGGGTAGAGTGAGAAAGGAAAAAAACAAGATACACGAGGTGATGGGGAATGGATGAGAGAAGACTGGAGTCAAGTAAACAACAGATGGGAACTGACATTGCATTTGAATTCTTGGAGATTGTAGCCTTCAGGGAAGCAAGTAAATGGAAGGGAATTCCACAGGGAGGAAGTGCAAGAAAGAAAGCTGCTGGAGTAGAAGTGGCAGCTGCATTTAGTTGATTTAACTGTAAAAGGGTGGGACCTTGTTGCCAGTCTGGTAGCTCAAATAATTTTGTTGGGGGTGGAGCATCAGTGACCTAAGCTCATTGGGGCAGAAGCCATGAAAATATTTGTAGACTAGGCAGACGAAAGCTACATCTCGCCGTTGAGAAAGTGGCTAAAGTCAAGCTGCCATGTCACAATTGATCATGTTACTGATTCTCCTTTGGAGCTTGCTGAGAACCCTGAGATGAATGGCAGGGGTGCCCAACCAGATATGACAACAGTATTCAATGCACAGTTGGATAGTTGAGTTGTATACATGCAAGATGGATTTAGGTGGGAAAAACTTCCTGGCCTGACACAGTGACCCAACCATTCTAGCAGTGGATTTAGCTATTGATTCAATGTAATGGTTCCACTTGAGGTCAAAAGAGAGGGTGAGACTGAGGAGGCACAGTGAATTACTTTCAGGGAAACTCGCTTGGTCTATGATGATAGGGGGTAGGAGGGACTGCCTGAGGTGATTGACAGATAGCAGCTTGGTTTTAGAAGCATTAAAATTTACAAGCTATTTCTTATCCCAGTCTACCACAGAGTCGAGATCCTTCTTGAGAACAGCAGCAAGGTTATCTTTGGCTGTTTCGCCAGATTTCTTAATGAGGTGGGAGGAAATGGTAGTATAATCAGCATAGATGCCTACTTGGGATTTGATCACATTAAAGAGGTCATTTATGTAGATCAGAAAGAGTGTCAGGCCTGGGGACACCGGCATTCGTGTGGTAGGATGTGGAGGCATGTCTGTTCAAGACGACCTTCATTATGCGGTTTGATAGGAAAGATTGGATCAAATCAAGAGCATCCAGTGATACCATAACCCTATAGCTTGTGCAAAAAGCCAGCATGCTAAACCTTATCAAATGATTTGGAGATATGCAGGGCAACAACTCGGGCTTTGCCGATATATATATATACTCAAGGGCCTGATATATGTACTTGGTGATGGTTGTTAGCATATCAGCAGTAGACCTGGCAAAGCGGAAGCCATACTATCTGTCTGAGAATATTTTGTGGGCAGTAAGATGTTGAACTATTTCAGCATTGATAATTGAACACTTTTCCAAAAATTGGTAGGAGGCTGATAGCGTGATGGGTCCAAGAATTCCCCTGAGTTCTTAAATACATGAACCTTAGAAGAGGATTTCCAGCAGGCAGGAAAACAGGAAGCAGAGAGGCAGTAATTATAGTGTTTAGAGAGGAAAGAGGAGAATTCAGGGGCACATTTCTTCAGGACAATGACCAGGGTTCTGTCACCTTCACTCACCTTATAGGGGTCAAGTTTTGAGATTATCTTAAATACCAGAGACAGGGTTATGTGAACATCTCTCAGTTGAGCCTCAATTCTAAGAGGGAAGTCAGGTGCTGATACTCCAGATGAGACAAATGTGGAGAATCTGCCAGCAAAGCACTTGACCTTGTGCACAGATGCCGTGCGGACTTCAAATTTATTGATTAAGGGAGAGATGGTATATTTGTTATTATTCAGAACATGTTTGCAGAGCCGCCAATAGTCTTTGGAGCCAAACTAGAGGGTAGCTATACACTGCCTCATTCTCTCTGCAAACAGCAGCTTAGCATCATTCAAGATCCTCTTAAACTCATTACAAGCAGAGGCAAATAGGCATCTATTATGGACAGATGCAAGACTCCAAAATAGCCAGAAGAAGTGGTTCCTGTGGGCACTGACAGCCAAACAGGCAGGAGAAATCCAGGAGAAGGAAAGATTAGTCTCACAGAGCATTAGGAAGTCAGGGGACTTTTTGTGGAGGAAAGATTCCATGCTACAAAAATTGGTACAAATACCTCAGATGTTTGTGAAGGAAATGTTGAGAGGTTTAGGTGATTTTACTTTGCCTGGTTTATGTTTTTTTTAATTGATATACAGTTGCTCATATTTGTTGTTGGTGAGGAGAGACATTGAGTAGAGGAGATAGACGGCCATTGACTGTGACATGCACTGGAAGGAAACTGGTGTGGGCTGCAGCAAAATGTGGCCTCGGGGCTGCCCATTGGAAGTGCTTGCAGGGACACCTATCCTGCGCAACATGGCACTGCAAGAACCCCGATATTATGCAACTGTCAATCAGAGCAGTCACTCTTGATGCTATGCAAGAGTTAAGGCTCCTAACTACCAGTCAGAAGCAGCAACTAGAAAACTGCCAACCCAGTACCATCATATTGAAGAGACATTGCCACTGACCATGCACATTCCAGGGAAGTCATGGAAGCACCAATACTTAGATCTGAGGAAAGGATGAGAGCCAGAAACCACTTCCTGAACATGGAAGAAGGGATGAGCCTCTATTCCTTTTCAATAGAGGTAGGAGGAGTGTGAACCGGGTGATAGTAGAGTCTATCTTACTCACTCATATTTACTACCTCCCCAAGCCATGGTGATAGATTATGACACATGGTTTGTTTCAAATGAGTTGCTCAAGAGCCAAGGATAATATCTACCTAATCATTTCAATATCAGAGTATTTTTGTTGCTAAGAGATAAACTTTGCTTACTTCTTATATAAATAATAAAACTTTTTAAGTTTATGGTTATAACAAAGGAGATAATTATTATTAGAATATGCCCTGTTAAAAGATAATCTACTTCACAGGAATATAATTTTAAAATTAATTGTTGCTGTGGTCATTCAAATATTATTTCTAAGTTAATACAGAATTAGTTATATGAACTCAGTGTTTACCTCTCTATTCTTATAAACTTGGATGCAATTATAAATTTTTTTCTCATGTGTCATACCACCTGATGATATAATTTGGGAATTTATTGTCAGCAAATCCAGTTAGAATTATCATCTTAATAATATTTTATATCTCAATCTATAGAAAATTTTGCCATAGCTACAAACACACACGATGAAAAAATGCTGTGATAAATCTCTGAAGTTCAGACCATCACTATTATGCTTGGTTAGTTAGTTTCTTCACTTTTAGAGATTAATACTTTAAACCATATATATACTTTAGTCATCCACAGACAGATCTGTTTCACTGTATTACAGCTCATCAGTACGGCTTAGACTCCGGTTGCTTCCTAACCCAGGATTGAAACCCGACTGAATCGGCGTCAGTCGGCGATTCTACCCCTAGGCCATGAGCGTCAGGTAGAAGAAGGCAGGCTTTTTAGCATGTATAAACATGCCCAATAGCTAGAGTGCTCCAATTCATTATCGAATGAGCGGTGCGTAAATGCCAGAGTAGCTACTGTTTACAAAGTCTCCCACTCTTCCAGAGTGCTCAATCAGGGGGTGAGAGTGTAAATACTATAGTCATCCACAGAAAGATCTGTTTCGCTGTATTACAGCTCATCAGTATGGCTTAGACTCCGGTTGCTTCCTAACCCAGGATTGAAACCCGACCGAATCGGTGATTCTACTCCTAGGCCATGAGCGTCCGGTAGAAGAAGGCAGGTTTTTTAGCGCATATATATATATATATATATATATATATATATATATATATATATTAGTATTTATAGGGGAAGAGCATTCAGTATTGCAGATGAAGCAGTTGTAAATATAGACAATGTGGGCAAAGGAATCAACAAAATGTTTCTTCAAACCAACTTTGGTTGCACTGAGATGTGAAACTCACAATCACCATGCATTGCTTTTTTGTTAAGTAGATTAGGGTTATTTATATGATTTGAGATGACAAGTTTTTCTAAAAAGCGTAAGTTACATCGATCACCTTTTCTATTGTAAGATTCGGATTTAGTGACGATATTCCATGTAATAATTGGGTTCTTGTTATTGTTTTTTAATTTACAGAAATATATGGATAAATCAGTGATTTTGCTGTATTTACTGTTGTTTAAAGACATGTGATTGTTAAATTGTTAGAAGTGCTTCCATTTTCAATAGATTTGTCATGGAGACCAAACCTTGTAAAATTCTTGACTTTTCATCTGAATCAAGATCATGTTTGGTATGTGAATGAAAGTGGGGAAAACAATTTCAGCATTAAGAAAATTTAAATCTCTTGAGTTCTGCTATATGCATTATTATATTAACCCTTCAGTAACACATGGCATTTTCTACATATCATAATTATTCCCATAACTGAATGTGATTGCAGAATTGCTGTTCAGCTTACCACCTGACCAGTTCCCAATGTTTGGGCTGAAAGCTGAAGAGGTATTTCATTCATGTACAGCATGTCTTAGGTAAGTAGACTTAGTGGAGCCCTCCCTAGGTCAATCCACAGCTGATATCCTCCAAGTTGTAGGCTTGCATTGTTCAGAAATGTGTCCACTGATTCCATCAGGGAAGCCCTCTACTCTAGCTGTTGACTTCAGTCTAGGAAGCCCACAACCCAGTGATCTTATGTTGTCATCAAACTGACTGCATCCATAGCCTCATCTACCTCATTGCACCAGATGACCATTGACCCTACAAGTAGGTTCATCTGTCCTTTGAAAATTTTTTTAGTTTTTAATTATACTGGTAGTTTAGCTACCCACCCCATCTGAAAAATCTGGTGAGGGAACAGGTTTAGTCACCAGTGACCTAATGATATGACAGGTAATATTGGGTTCCATGGTTCCAGTAGCAGAATGGCCTGATAAAAAACTGACATTTTCTATATATGGCCATATCACATTGAAACATTGGTTCTCATAAGCCTGGTCAGTACCTAAATGGAGATACCAAGTGATGTAAGCTTGGACGTGCATGTGATATAATGGATAATGGCTTGGAATTGAAATACTAACTTTCAATCAGAATCAGATTTATCATAGTCACTTCCACACAAATAGCCTTGAGAAAGGCATGAATCCATCTTTTCCCAGCTTTAGGTTAATTTGTAAGACTTGCGTCAGTAAAACAATATCGCTAAAAAGTTTCTTACAAATATAAAATGTTTTCTGATTTAAAATAACCTGCAAAAGGTTGATAAGCTGTAACAAAAAATAAAAACAAATCAATCAAACTAGGTGCAACTTATAATTTTGTAGAATTTGAACAGATTGATCAGCCTGTTCATCTATTAACTTTCCCAGGGTGTCTTGTCTTAGCAGATATTTGAATCATCTCCTGAAATTAAAATTACTCTGTCATATATATATATGTGTGTGTGTGTGTGTGCACACACATAAAATCAAAATTTATACAAATGTAGATAAATAAAATATTTATTGGTATTTCATCAAACAAGACCTAGAAAAAACAGTGAAGATAGCAAAAATAATTTATTTTTAAATATCTTTATTGTCTCTCCAAAATCTTTTCACCAAAATTTTTATTTGTTTATATTTGCATATGTGCAAGCAGCATGATGGTTATTTGGTAAAGAAAATGGAATTGGGAATTGGTGAGCCAAGTTCAAATTCTAGCCTAATCTGTTAGGAAAGACATAAATCCATTTTTTCTCCCAAGTTAAGAATTAAATAGTAGAGTAGACTGTGCTCTCTAACTTTAGGTGAAAACCTGTCTGGGAGAAGGACTACTCTGAATTTAAAATCATAAAGAAAGCAATGGGAAATCACTCCAGTATGTTTCCTAAAAAGTTATGCCTATTTATAGATAAAACAAAAGGAATCTTAACAGTCATGACTGTCTACATCCTGAAGTGACATAGCATTTAAACAAAATTATACCAAAAAGATTCATACAAGATATAAGCAAATATTTGAAAAAATAAAGTAGAAATGAAATTGCAAATGTGAAATTTCAAGTTAATATGCTTAATATTAGAAAAACTGGTTTTAGAGATAAAGTAGAACTCTTCAAATATAAGAAATAAGAAAAATTATAATGCTTTTAATTTGCCTTAATATTTTATTCAAAATGGTTAAAGGATATGATACACCATAATCTATGAATTAAGTAGTTTATTTAACCCATAGATTTATGGAAAATTATTTTATTTTAGATTGCATTACAAATACTTTACTACAGAAATGTATTTCTAATAATTTTAATACAAACTGTTTATGGCATTTGTGATATCGTAAGTCAAACTCGCATTTACTCTATTAGTGACATTTATTAGTGTCCAGTAAATTGTGAAGAAGTAGGTTAAAATCATCATGAGTGCATTTAAATTTGGTATATGTAGGTAAAGTTTTTGTATTTCTAATTTCTGTCCACTGACATTACTTCTACTCTTGATTCATTTTTCTTCAGCAACAAAGTAAGTCTTTCTCAGCCAGGTCATTTTCTGCAATAACAAACTAAATATTTTTGGCAGCAGGGAGAAGCAATAAAGTTTTGGTATTTTTAGCTAAAATCTGTTTAGCTCTCAGTCAGTATGCTATAAATAAAAAATAAAATAAACTGCCTATCATTAACAAATTAATGTAATCCTTATTGAAAGAATAGGACTCTTATACGTAGAATGTGAATGTGTTGCTAATGACTTCAGTGGTGAGTATCAAAAGTATTTTTGGTTTTTTTCTTAAGAGCTCCTCTGTGATCTTTAATGCTGATATGATGTCTTAAATATGAATTGTTAGTGTAGTATCATGTGGTAAGAAACAATGATCTGTTTTTAATATACATCTTTGCTTGGTTCCTTTACACTGTGCACTGTTTTTATTCCCAGCAGTCACAGGGCTCTCTCTCTGTGTGTGTGTGTGATATGAAAAATATTTTTCTGATAGTCTAACACTTAATTATATCATTTCAAACAAAAATTATACCATTTTATATATATATATATATATATATATATATATATTAAAAATGACAGAGAAGGTGTGATGGTTAAATTTTTTATGTAATTTTTCATGTGATCTTATTATTTTTTCCTTTTGAGGGCATAAATTATACAAAAATTGTCCAAATGTTTTGTTTATCTAAAAGCGCTCAGATAAACAAAACATTTGTACAATTTTTTTATGTTATCAAAAGAAAAAAAATAAGATCACATGAAAAATTATATAAAAACTCAAGCATCACACTTTATCTGTCATTTTTAATGAAACCTGCATAAAAGAGAGATTGCTGCCCAAGTATATTTTATATATATATATATATATATATATATATATATATATATATATATTAGTTAAATAAAAAGAAGACAAGAGGAAAACTGTATTTAAATCGCCTATGCATTTCGTCCTATGTATTTTTCTTCTTTTGTTAAATACTGGGGGTTGTATATTGCTGGTGCTCTTAAAAAGAAACCTATAATAATACCAGATTTGATTTTGGAATAGTGGTTGAAATAGAAATTTAGCATAATGATGAACAAACAGGTGTATACAGAATAAATTAATATTGTAGAGAGTTTGAATTCTCACTGGGTTTCTTAAACTTGTGGCCTTTTGACAAACTTAGCAATAAGGGAGCCAATATCTGATGTTCAAATTAGCTATGAAATGAACATATAAATTTGTTTACTATACAACTGGAAATCATATATTTAGGCTCACTTTTAGCCATTATGACTTTGAAAACCTTTGTGGAGTAGGCAGCTTCTACAGCTGTTGCTTCAGCAACATGTTGCTTATCCCCCAACAAAAGTTTTCTTTGACTCAATAAAATTTATGATCATTTTAGAATTTCTAAATACTAGACATAATTTCAGATCACTTATGGCAATTTTTTCTAAGTTTAACTCAGATGTAGCACAAGACCAAAAGTTTGAGGGCACCCAGTGAGAAAAAAACTTGATCTAGTGACGCAAGCTTGCTGTTACACCATGTTGAAGTGCTCAGTTCAGATCACTTAAGAATGTTACCAGATTATTCATTATATATTTGAGAAAGGGATTCTGTTGGCAAAAATGGCACAAATCATTCAAAAAGATTAACAGAATATTTTCGTTTTAGAATTCCTTCATGTGTAGTGCAAAGTCACGTGATGTTAAAATGAAGGGAATTCAACCATTTTCTTTGGACTTTTTATTATGTATGTTAGTCTGTTTTAGTATAATTTCTATAAGCAAAGGTAAGATTGGAAAAAATCCGGGGTGCAAGTTGATGTTTTGGTAGTACTGGATGGTGGCACTCTCAAGAACTTTTCTTCTGCTTACTCTTTTTATTAGAGTGGCATTTTTAAAATCAAAATTGTGATTGAATTTATTTCTGTGAATCATTAATGCATTTGTTAGATTATTATTAGTGATGTCTCTTTTGTGTTCATATATGTTTTTTTAGATTTCTATTTGTTTCTCTGATGTACATGGAGGAACAATCCTGGCATGCTTGTGTTCCTCACTTTACAAACTGACCTTGTGTCACGAGTCGCTCTTGTGGGGGAGTGGGTAAACATTCCTGCCAACTGGCATTTAGAGGATGTGCTTTGTGGTGCAGTAGATATTGACTCGGAACGAGAAATCAGGGAGCCGAGTTCAAATTTCAGTTGAATTCCTTGCATTCACTTACGTGCAAATACCCTTGGAAAAAGTATTACTCCACCTCTTCTCTCCAGTCATGGGTTAAATAAGAGGACAGATTGGGTTCTATAGCCTTGATCGGCAACCAGTCTACCGCAGAAAGCAATGGCAACCTACTGCGGGATAGTCTTCTGCCCAGTCAGTCATGTCTCTTTCGAGACATGATTGCCCAAGTGTGTATCATGTATGACACTTAATTGACTATGATAGTAAACACTGTATCTTGATGTTGGTATTTTCCACTCACATTTCACTCACAAGGCTTGGATTGACCTGTGGTATCATTTTTAGACACTTTCCAAGTGTGACATGCTGGAATTGATTGCCCACTCCGATAGCATTCAGAAGTTAACTCACTGACAAATTGACTATAGGTAGAGTCAAACTTTTTTTATGGTTAGAAAGCACGCATTCTAACCACTTGGCCACACATCCATAAACAATGCAGGTTATGTTGACTTAACTATTTTTAACTAATCATTAACATTGAACTTTGTTTTAAGCCAATTGAAACTGCAGTTTATAACTAATAAATATATGGCCGCTCGGTTCAATGTTGAAATATTTCCCAGCTACCAGATGCAGCAACTGCTGGGTTCAAAGTATAAGTTATATAGTAATTAATCCAATTTGACATTATGTGTAAAACAGTTACATAGAGTTATACTGCACTGGAAAAAAATGTATTAAAATATTTATATGCATTGTTATTTAAAAGAAAAATTAAATATTTTATAATCACTTTTAAATACTGTAGATCACTTTGAATCAATTTAAATTCCAGCATTCAAAAAAAAAAAAAAAAAAAAAAAAAAAGGACAGAATTTAACTAAGAAAATCTTATTTCCCTTACTGACAACATTTAATTCTTGATAATGACTGAGGTGGTCAAAATTATTTGAAAACAAGACAAAACATGAACTCTGGATTCTGATATATAAGTTATCAGAAAAAATTTTTTTTTAAATTCAAGGATAGTAATAATGTAAACACATGCAAGCGTAAAAATATGTGATCACGTAGAGGCGTGAATTATCAGATATGGAATATTTGGAGTTGCTAAAGATTTTTAAATACCGTAAAATATACATTAGGGAATTTAAAGTTCAAGGGAAGTAATTATGTGAATTATCTAATTACACAGAGGCAAAGAATTATTTACCTTAATTATATTTCAAATATACATTCTAAACACATTGAAGTATGTGTCCAGAAACTTGGTAAGCTGTGTGATTGATAAGAGGTTTATTACTTCTGATATGTAGTGCCTCTATACTCCTCAGACCTAACAAGTGACACACCCAGAAAATTATCCTCAGTTAACCTCTTTTACAGAGGACAAATACACAGACAATACAGCATGGATGAGAAGACCCTTCAGTCTATAATACACCATAATGTGTTCCCTGTTGATTCTAATAAAACTTATTATATACTATAGTAAATTCACAACCTCTAACCTGGTAATGAGCAACAACCCTTCTCCAGCAGGTACCAGTATTGATAGAACTAATGTTGTGTATGAATTTAAATGTCCTTTTGAAGAATGCTCTTCTAATCCACATACATACATTGGATTTACAACTACCCGGCTATCTAGACGATTAACTATGCATTTAAATGATTCTAGTGCCATTACACAACATCTTATGTCACATACTGTTTCCCTTCTGCATTCCGACATTCATAAAATTCTTATAGACGATACTAAAATTATTGATCACCACACAGACATTAGATGCCTTAAAATTTTAGAAGCTTGCATGTGTTTACATTACTACTTCCCTTAAATTTAAAAATTTTCTTACCGTTTATTTAGTTCTTCAAAATGTTGTAACATGTTTTCTGCTACAAGGCAATTGTTGATGTTTAAAACTGTAAATTTGACCCTGATGATGAACGATGATGTTTGAAAATACTCGGTTAACCTTTGGACAATATTTGCATAAATATATTATATATATATATATATATATATATACGCACACACATGATAGCAATTAATAAATATACATATATCTTACAATAGTAATTAACAAACACACATATATTTATTAGTTACTATTGTTATATATGATATTATGGAAAGTTCTGGATATTGATGAAATGGAATTAACCAACATTTATTTGTTTGGACATTATTTTTAATCAATACTTGTATTTGAGTAGACATTCTATTCTAAATCGACAAATTGTAGGGTTATATGACTGAATTTGGCTTTGTTTAGACTGTGAAATTATTCATGGTCAAATGGTCTAAAACACATCAAATCAATTGTTAGGGGGTCGCAGTTTTGAATTCTGACAAATGACACATTTTTTAACAAAATTTCTCATTAATATTCAGGATGGTAGAGTTATATATATATATATATATATATATATATATATATATATATACTGTTCAATTAAAAACAAAATATCTACTCCAATATGAGTATCAATTAACAATAATGTTCAAACAAATATGATAGCAATTTATATATGAACATACATAAGAATACATATTTATATATGCACACATATATATATGTGTGTGTGTGTGTGTGTGTGTGTGTGTGTGTGTCATTCAGAGAGAGTCCTGTTTTGCTATATCACAGCTCATCAGTACGGTTAGACATCTGACAAATTTGATATCTATCAGAGATTCTACCTCTAAGCTATTGGCACAAGGTGGAGGAAAGCAGATTTTAGCGTGTTATATACATAATGTAAACAAATGTCAGGAACCAAGAGTGTTCAGTTCATTGCTGAAAAACGATGTGTATATAGGGGTGAGTACATACAATTTTTAAAAATATACTGTTTCACCAGAGTGCACAATTAACAGGTGAGAGCATAATCATTCATAGACAGACCTGTTTTGCTGTATCATAGCTCATTATTGTGCACATATATATCAAGTAGTTGACCTACATTGGGTAGTGCATGGAGGACCATGCAGTATACATAAGGGGTTTTAATGTCAGAGTTTACCATCTCTGGTATGAGGGCTGGTGGCTTGGTAGTACCCCTGATGACTTTGCTGAAGCTTTGAAAAGCCCCTATACATGTATGCACACATACATGATACAAATATTCCACACTCACAGTACATATTTACATAGTCATTCCATACGTGTGCACACACCCACACAGTGTATTCACATAACAAACACGCACTTTCAAACACACATGCAAACTATTTGACTCATAGATGGGACCTTAACAGATACTACCACTCCGGGGCAGAATGGATGGGGGAGTAATGGCATTTAAGGGGTAACTTCATATTCCCCAAAACTCCAAATAGTAACTTTAGAGCCACACTACAGGTTGCAGTTTATATGTCATGCACAGGACAATATATATATATATATATATATATATATATATATATATATATATACTAGCAGTATAGCCCGGCGTTGCTCGGGTGTTATGAAAGCTTCTTTAAAACCAATCCATGGTCTTGGAACTCACTCTTTGGACGTTGGCACGAAAGACTAAAAAGCAATAGTTGTTTCCAGTTAAAGCAAAACTGTAGAATGAAAGGAAAATGAATGGATGTAAGTCAAATTTTGATTTCCTGGTTTCGATATCAAATAAGTTTTTTTTCGTCGTAAACTGAATTTTGAAGGCTAAATAAGTCCTCTGAGTAAATGGTATCATGGCTGAGACTAAGAACTACAATTACACCTACTTAGAGCCAAACCCGAAGCAAAAACTAAAATTAAAGGGCTGAAAAAATACAGACTTACAGGCAAATAAACAGACACACACACACAAACATCTTGCATTTTATATATATAAGAAAAATCGATTTTCTGCACTATTGTAAGAACTGCAACCTTGAAACTTCTGAATATTGTTTCTTATGTCTTTGTCTATGAGTGTATCAAATTTGATTAAAATCAGACCACTCCTTCTATAACCCATTTTTTCGATTATCGATATTTATCAGGGGTACCTTGACAGAAAACCTAGTTAAGAACACTCAGAGACGCTTATAGTACAACTGTGTAAATTTTCAAGAAAATTGGTTCAGCTGTTTCGGAGTCTATAGGTAACGGACACACACACAAAAAGTTCCATTTATAAATAAGTTTAGATATGAGAGAGACATATATATATATATATATATATATATATATATATATATATACACACACACACAAAATCACCTAAACCTCTTAACACTATTTTTTTAAACATCCGTGATATCAATGCTTTCACCCCAGCCAGGAAATTCTAAATTAAACTACATTCATCCCCTTGGTTCTCTCCTCCTTGCTCAGCTGTCATTGCTCACAAGAATCACTTCCTCCAGATTTATCGGTGCAGTTTGTCTGACTACAACAGGCACCTTTTTGTCTCCACTTGTAATTAATGCAAGCATGGCTTAAATGATGCAAGGCTGTTGTTCACCAATAGAGTGAAGCAGTATATAGAATCCTACAAGTTTGGCTCCAAAGAATGATGGGGGAACTGTAAATGCGTGTTAAACAACAGCAAACCCTCAAGTCCTCATATATTCAATAAATTTGAGTTCCTCACAGCTGGACAAGGTTGAGTGCTTTGCTGACAAATTCTCTTCCAACTCCACACTTGACTTGTCTGGAGTACACATGCCCAACTTCCCACCTAAAACTGAGTGATGTATTTATAACCACATCTCTGATCTCTAACAATTTCTAAGATGACAACCATAAAGCAAATGGAGCCGATGGAATTCCAGTCATCGTCCTAAATAAATCTGCTTCCCTGAACAGAATGTGGCTTCTCGCTGTCTACAAATATTTTCATAGCTTCTCTGACAAGCTTCTTTCCCTGGTGCCCCAACCACATGAATTTAATACTAGATTGGCTACTAGGTCCTAACCTTTTACCATCAAATTAGTCAAATGTAACTGCTACTTCTACTCCAACAGTTTTTCTCGCATTTTCCGCCTGTGGAACTCCTTTCCATATACTTGCTTCTTTGATAGCTACAATCTTCTAAAGTTTAAATGTAAACCCCTGCATACCAGTTACAGTACTTCTCTTGCTTGGTTGGTCCTGGGCATGATGGTAAACTGCATCTAGCAGCAATGCCTCTGATTGGGAGGTTGTAAGGAGCATGAAACCACCTCTTAATTGCTGTTGTTCTGAGGTTCACACTGACCTGGAGTGGTTAGGGTCTCAGCTATAGGCAAATAGTTAACACTCAAACTGGAGTCAAAGCACTATGAAATTATAAAAATACACTTTTATAAAGAAATATATACATAAAAATAAACTTTTTTTTTTATAGAAAAACATACATTTTTTAAGGAAAAATATTACCAAGAATACATTCTTGAAAAAAATTATTCACAGCAAAAAATTTTTGAATACAAAACTAGAAGACATTTTCAGTTTTCTAAAATAAAAAATAATAAAAACAAATTTTCATTAAAATCTGACTAAATCAACCTTCCCACTATGACTGAACATTAAAAATACCTTAAGCCCCCACAGATGCTGATATGTCGTTAAACAAAACTCAAACTGCCTTGCTTGGGGTGAAATGATTACCAAAAAAAAAGAATACATACATATATTCATGCATATTTATATAGAAACATACAGACATAAATAAATGCATACATATGTATATATACATATATTATTAAAATGTATAATAGTATTGTGTGTGAAGAAATACTTGACACGCATTTCTTCACAGATACACACTATTACACACTTTACTGTCCAAAATATACCTCACACACATTTAAAAATTATCTAGTGCTTTAATACACATGACTAACCAATAAGAATTAACCTAAAATCATAACATACCAGTATTGTGTATCTCTTAAAAAAAAACTTTAATTTTTCATAACAGGCACTACAAATTAATTATGTCTTAACAAGCAACCTCTCTGCAAACTATATGGACAAGAGTAAAATTAGTTGAGAATGTAAAAATAAAGCTCATGAAAATGCATATAGCACCTTTCTTGCTTACCAAGAAGCTTATTTGTGACTATGAGAAGATTAAAATAAAATACAGTATGCCTAAATTATTTAATCAAACATGATTAAATGAAGATATGCTGCCTACATTTTATATATATATATATATCTCCTGCTTAGCTGAACAGTGTTTCGGTCATGATGACATCAAAGTTTTGCGTGGGCATTATTGTAATATCTTCACTCTACAGGATATTTGCTTTTTTTTTTCTACAGCTGTTTCCCAATTTTTTTCGTATTTATATGAAGCTTAGTGTGCTAGTGATTTTTTTTTTTTGCATACACACACACATACATCACTTATCTGATTGATGTCACCTCTAGTATCCTGACTTCAGTTTTAAAGGTGGGCGTGTCAGACCACTTTTCAGAACCTATATATATATATATATATATATATATATATATATATATATATATATATATAAAATTCTTGGGTTTATGTCAAAGGTCATATTTTAATGGATACCCATTTTAATAGGTGCCCTGTTTTTTGTTTTATTTGCTTTTGTTTTTTAACAGTGTATATTACATCTATCAGCTTGCACACTTGATGAAATATAACCTTGATGGACTAATACTGTGTGGCTTAGCAGTTTAAAGCATGCTAGATCAGATAGCAGAAAACACATTTTCTCGAGTATGCAGGCCGACAGACATAACACACAGTTAAAGAAAGAAAAGAAAACTTTTTATTGATTCAGTATCTCTGGCTTATCAATCAATTGAAGGTTATTTAAAACCAGAAAATAATTTTAGATTGTAAAAATTTTTGTGGGGGGAGGGATAATAATGACTTAATGATACGTCTTATTAATTAACCCAATGCTGGAGGAGAATTTGTGAATTCATAACTTTCTCAAGAGTATTTCTGTGTAAGTGAATATAATGAACCTAACTGGAATTGAAACTTGGCTCACTGATAAACAATTCCAAGCCATGTGTGTGTGTGTGTGTGTGTGTGTGTGTGTGTGTGTGCACACGCATATATATTATAATTAAAAACAAAAGAAACAAGACTATTTCATTTCAAGACAAATATTTTAATTTGTTTTCATCTTTATATAAGTTTTTTCAGTTCACCAGCTTAAGTGTTCAGCTAAGGCTTCATGGAATGCTCGCTCTTTAATTAGATAACAATTAGTTTATCATGTATGCACTGGTAAAGCAATCCTTTCAATAAATTTGATGTACTTGTGAGATGAGGTGTGACTTCAGAATAAAACTTAGACTTCTCTTTACTCCTTAAAAGATATTTACAATATTACACTTTCATTATGGTCAGTACTTTGCTTTGTACATTGCCTATGTTCATGTAAATAGGCAAGAATCATGTCCAATCACAAGCTAAAGTATCAGATGCACAAATATTTAAAATTTACATGGTAACAGGTGTTATTTAGAAAGAAATTTTACATATTTAAAGAAGGAATGCAAACCTATTTAAATATAGAAAAAGCTAAATTTGTCCAATTATATGAATTTATATATATATATATATATATAAATAAAAAACAATGAAATGAATTACATACGACAGCTACTTTTCCTTATCTTATAATTACAATATCTAAGAATAATTTCATTTCACATTGTTCTCTATACAAGCAGTTTAATTTATTTTCTAACAAAATCAAACAGTGCCATTAACAATGACTTCTCATACTTTTTGTCACAGTACAAAACATTTAACCAGCAGAGATAACCAACTATAAACACATAATAGTGACCAATTTCCTTTTTTTCAACAGCATACACAAAAAATTAAGTAATTAGCAAATGAAACCTTGTCATATTGAATTTTATGATGACCAATGTTTAAGCATCCTCTAAAAAATTCCTTGTTTAGTTTATACTTCTTTAATGACATATTGGATGTGACAGTCACATTTTCTGTACACTCTCATAGTAATTAAAACTCAACTAATTTAGAGAATGAAGATACATCATAATTTCTCAGTGGATCCAGTTTCCGGCATTTAATAAATAACTTACTTATTCAGACTAATATCTTCATTTCTTGTTTTGATGTGCGTTATCTGGTTTTCCAAGCTTGCCACATTTAGTAATCTTTGAACAGGACCTTATTTCATTCATATTTCCATTCTATGGTTTTATATTGAGCAAATAGCTATAGCAACAAAATAGGCCCAGCAAAAACATGTTCTTATTTTGTTGTGATGTATGATTTTTGACATAATTTGGGGTATTTTTATGAACTATTTTTTTACCATATTAACACTAAAATTATCCCTGTCATTTAATCATGTCAAATCACTAAGAAACAAATGCCAATCAATAACCAATGATCATTCTTTAAAATGATTTTCCATTCTCAGTGATGTTAAGTATAAATCAATACAAAGCAGCAATGACAATTAGGTTACATGTTTCTCTTCAAAGTCTTTAGAAACAAAAGCATTGAAAAATCTTAGCAATTCAAAATGAAAAAAGAAAGCAACACCAAGAAACATAGCAATCAAATGCATTTCTTGTCAATGGCTTTTCTGAGTTATTTCTCTAAAAGAACAAAACATTCTCAGTGCGTTGATTTTTTAATCTTCCTTTGTAGAGATGATTTGTAATACAAAACACAACCATGACACACAAATGCATCAAATGAGACTGAAGTATTAAAAGCTGCACATTTGCATCATTCTTCAGTTTAATAAATTATATTTACCAAAATAAACTTTACAAATTAATTGCTAGTGGTAATTCTAACAAAAACAGAGAAAACATTATGTGAGAGCCTGACTATCTAAAGTAGTTGTGAATGCATTAAAGCTATATATATATATATATATATATATATATACACACACACCCCAGATTCATCTCAATTTTAATAGATATTATCCTAAAGATATGGCTCAATGATTAGCATTTGATTCTCATTCAGTATCCCATTACTATTGCTATGGTGCTAAGACTAAGCAAAGCTTTACTAATATTTCTTTGCCTTGACAAAGACAAGGATATAAATTAAAATAATTCATGGAATAATGATATCACTTCATCTTACAACATCAGATAATAACTAACATTTAAATTCTTCAAATCACAGATGTTAATTGCCAGAACCTAGTGTCTGCTTTAGTTTCAAGAATGTAGTAAACTGGGTCAGTATCTACAGGACATACACCTGCATAACCTGGTATATTTCAATTCAAACTAACTGCTTCAGAACCACAGCTGGAACAAGGCTATTTCAAAGCTGACAATTCAAATAGTTTCAGGATTAGTAATCTTAGTGGAAGCTAGTTCATGCTTCTCTTCAAAGTCTTTAAAGAACAAAAACATTTAAAAAAAACCCTTATCAACTTGAAATGAAAAAGGAAAGCAACTCCAAGAAACATAGCAAAGGTGATGAAATCAGAAAAAAAATATTTACATTAATATTTTTATGCATATTTGCAGTATCTTACAAACAATGATTGGAAATGATTCAGAATCAATTATTTATAGTTTTTCATTTTTTCTTAAGCTACCATATGTCCAAAAGAATTAGAGTTGATGCCATTTTATGTAAGAGACACCCACCCTGCAAAAAAAAACAAAAAAAAAAAAACAAAAAACAAAAAAACAGCGTCTTAGAAACATCAAAGTAAATAACATCACATTTCTTGTGTCAGTTGTTGTTCTTTATTTTCTTTCATAGAAATTTACCATTAGGAATTTCTCCAAAGTAATCACCATCATATTTCTTTTATCAGTGATAATTTCCAAATTTTTTAATCTCCTAGAAAGTTACTAAAATCATGAGGCTCCAAGATGAATCGAGATTCTATTTTCATCCTGTCCACTTGTCTGAAACCAAGTATTGCATGTATTATAACCAGAATAATATTCAGTTAATACTCCATGTTGTACACTACAAGCAATGCCTTGCCTCTTTAATTGTCGTAAGTAATACATAAACTGCAAACGTGACCACAGACCTCTGCACATGGCAATCAAGCGATAGTCTTTGATAAAGTGATTCTTAGCAAATAAATACTGCTTTCTGGAATTTAAAAAAAAAAAAGAAAAAAAAGATTAAATTGAGAAACATTTTAATATATATAAGAACATTCAAATTTCTTTAAAACAATTTATTACATCTTAAAAGAAGAGGAAAAAAATTAAAGAAAAATTATGACAAACCACAATGTTTTTATCTAGTAATTTTTTTCTTCAGCTATATCTATATTCCTCAGAAATTATTCAGTTAAAGTTTTCAACAGGCATAACATATTCTTTTAAAGAACAGATATTAATAAAGCTATAAAAATAGAGATAAAGACAAACATATTTAAAAAAAAAAACAAAACAAAACAAAAATTTTTTTAAAAAAGCAACAACAAAAAACAAATACTCATGATGTAATGGTCAGCATTATTTGTTTCACTCAATCAGTTCTGGCTTCATAATGCGTGTGATCATCGATAGGTTCTTCTCAATCTTAATCTCATGCCACATCTAAATTATGCTTGGAAAAGTGCTAAGAATCACTTCCTGGCCTTTTGGCTGTGAGTAATGTATCTGTCCTCTCCTCATTTGAGATGAGAGAAAGTACCTGATACTAAGGATTCAAAACTATTTGACAAGACCTTCCTCATTGCCCTAAAAGAGGTCAAGTTGGTGTAACATTGATATCAGTGACAGTAGTTGCAAGAGACTGCAATTTTTGTTCTTAGCCATTATGTATATGGGAACCCCACATAATAAAAAGACCTTGTATCATATTCAGCTTTAGTAGGGAGGTCAGGTAAATATTAAAAGCAAAATAATAAAAGAAATGAAGAGCAAGGAAAATTAAAGCATAATTACTATAAAGCAGTTAAAATAAAACAGGAAATGAAAAAATTTAAAAAAGGCTAACTGTTTTACAGTTTTATTAAAATTTGAAGTTAAAACAGTATGGAAAAAAATTCCAACATTGTAATTTGTGCTCTAATTCAAGAATTGTCCAGTTTTGACCAAATATGGACATGTTTTGTTTTGTTTTTTAGAAATTTCCTCTCTTCATTTGTTTCTGATGATAAGAGCCTACCTTATGCATAATGGCATGGAAATTAATTCAGTGAGCAGAATTCACATTCTGGTCAAGTCTGTTGTATCACTTTCTACTAGCATCCTTGGAAAAGGCATGAATCCATCTCTTCCTTATCCACTAGGTAAGGGCTAAATAGCAGTAAAGATTAGCTTTATAGACTTGTATGTTAGCTATTCAAAGAAAGATGAAAAACTTGAATATTCACCAACTGATATCAATTGGTGACTGGACGCATACAAACTTTGCAATTTATATCAAAGATGAGAAAAGCTTATTGCGAAACTAATTCTTTTATCTCTTGTTAAAAATAAAATATCTTGAATGTGCTTAATTAAAATGTGCCTCTACTCATACAAATTCTGCCAATATAAAAATATTCTTGTGACCTGATTACAAGATCGGGGTGGTGGAGGACATTTAATAAAGCTATAAAAACAGACACATAAAAAAAAAAAAAATAATAGGTAAATAAAGATAAAAAAGAATCAGAATGAAAGCAAAACAAAAGTAAAGTAAAAAGCTAAATCTTCAGTTGTTAAGCCTCTTTATCATGATTTTAACAAAAAAAAAAAACATGAGTATTGCTGAGAAACACATTTCTCAGCAACTCCATCTTGCACAGAAACACTAAAGTAGCTGTAGATTTCGTATCCTCTAGAATTTTGACAACACTAAAATGATCCACAAAAACACCAGAAGGATACAAGAGAAAAATCTCTATATTCTGAATATGAGGATGTAATAGGGGAAAAATATAAGACAAAATATAAATGTTGAAATTTACAAATTATTTTCAGTGGATAAAAATAATCAAAACTGCTGAAAATAAAATGATGTAGGTATTTCTAATTACCTGATAATAAGTTTCGATTTTTTCAGGTAACCCCTTTGCATGAGGCTAAGTGCAACATACAAGTAACACCGGGCAGCTATCAATGGATCGCATATCATAAATGCAATTTTAAGTTGCCGTAATGCTATTTTACCAGCTTCAAGAGACTGAAAAATAGAACAAATCAAAAGAAAGAAAAGTTTTTAAATGACGTTTATTTGTTAAAAAAGAATCAAGCAATACATCATGCTCTTTTTATTATGTTAATTTTCTTTTAACACACACTAAAAGAAAATTAAAGCAATAAAAAGAAAACCAACCACCTTTAAATAATACATTAAAAAGATGTCAACACAACAAAAACAATCAAAAGCAATTACCCATCTGCAGAACCAATCACATATAATATTAAATTACACCAAGCTCCATATAAATAAGACTAAAACTAGAACACAACAGAAGCCTAAAAAATAAGCCCTGAGGAGCAAAAACATCATATATGTCATTCCACCTCAAATTAACTGTTATTGACTGTTATATTAAATTACATAGAAGTTGAGTATCTCAATGTAACATGTTTCACTTTTATTAAAGCTGCTTCACAGACCAAGCAATGAGGTCTGTATGAAGAGTAATCCAACTGATCACATTTTTTAGTGTAAGAGGTACCATCAACATTGAGTTCTTGCCACAGAGTCAGAAATTTGATCAGCAAGTCTACAATGAGACCCCACAGTGTTTCCTTCACTAAGTGTGTGAGAAGAGATGAGAGTTGTGGCAGGACAAATCATGGTTCCTTTACCATGACAATGCACCAGCATACAATGCCCTGATCATCCGGCAGTTCCTGACCAAGGAGAACATTACCATACTGGAAAAACTCCCTCCCTATTTACCTGATTCTTTCCATGTGACACGTTTATGCGTGTATATACATTTTGAAAATGGAAATAGGGTTTCTACCAACAAAAGAAATTGGTATAGAATAAAAAGATGTGAGAAACCTGTTATGTTTTTAACATGACAAAATAAAACAATTATGGAAAAATTACACACTCGCCAAGCATTTATTATTGTGGAAACTTGAGTACAGCAAGCAGTTGTGGATGTTGAATAAGGATGTGGTTATAGAGAGCCTGGCTAAGTCCTGCACACCATGTTGCTGGCTTCTGCCGGAAGTTCCTTCTTGTCGCCTAGCATGCAGCTATTAGCCGGGGATCGGACTTCCTTAAATGGTCAAGGGGAGATAACTTTTGATCCTTTTTTTTATGGAGGTCCTAATAAAACCATGAATGTTTTATTTAAAGTATAGATTTATTGTTGCTATTATTATTAATATTACTTGCTTTTTGTATGATATATTAAGAATCCATAAAAGTATTTGTGCCACCACATATGTTTCAAGTCTAAAAAAAAAACTTTCTTTAGGCGAATAACCTCATGACTTTATATATTGAGATATGTTGATATAGAAAAGGATCTCTACATGTAAAGTCACAAGATTAATCATGTGTGTGTGTCTATATACATACATACATACATGTAAATATATATACAAAAATACACACAGACCTATACATGTGCGTGTATATATATATATATATATATATATATATATATATATATATATATACATACACACACACATATATATACTAGCATGATAGCCCGGCGTTGCCCGTGCAGCTCAGAACATTTTAGTAGTAGGAGTAGATGGAAATCATTTAAAGTTGGAAAGGAGAGCTGAATAAATAATTTTTATTTTTCTGTTAAATTCATTTAGTCAACAGAAAATGTAAATAAGTTACATTAATGCCACACAAATTAGACAGTTGATTTCCTGCATGAAATATTTAGCGAAAAAAAACTTTATTTTTTTAATTTTATTTTCTGAAGTATGAAATATTAAAGACTTAAATAATCTTTAAAATGTCAGAATAAAAATTAAATATAAAGGCTCCTTTTTTTAAATAAAAAATTATTTTAGTCACGTTTGACCTGTGTGATTTGATTTCTGTGACGTAATTTAGCAACAATCTTAGATGTTTTACGGAGCAAATGTAAACAATCAGCTCCATTGGCCAAAAAAGTGCGAAAGAGAAAATTGTTGAAGTTAAACTCAAAAAATATGTCAACCTGGCTTCCCTGTAGATATGTGTTCCTAGAAAGTTTGAATGGTGTAGCTTAAAAAATGTAGGCGTGCATAGAGAAGTCACACACAGGCTCACAGATTGCCTTTTATATATATATATATATATATATATATATATATATATATATATATACACACACACACATATATATACACAAATGTGTCCATATATTTATATACACAAACGCACACACATATATGGACACCTCAAGGCGGTGTATTGGTTAGCAAGCTTGTTTAACTAGAACCATTACAATTGAGTAGTGAGTTTGATCCTCACTAGGTGCTCCATAATTTTGGCCTTGTGCCACATCTAAGCTGTGCATAGAAAAAAAATCACACACACATATATATATATATATATATATATATATATATATATACACACGTTTACAGATACATATATACATGTACATATATATCTATATATAAACACATAAATACCTTTTTTTAATAATTGTACTGCCCCAAACAAGGCCTTATACTGCCACTGTTATGCAGGGGGTCATACAGAAGAAAAGTTATGAGAAAGAGTGACAGGAAGCAGGTAGGAGAGGGATGAGAATACTGCAGAAATGTGATGAGAGAGAGAATGCAAGTTAGTGAGATAGGAGATGACTTGACGTTACATTTAAATTCTTGAAGATTGTAGCTGTCAAGGAAGCAAGTAAATTCCACAGGTGGGAAGTGTGAGAAAAGAAGCTGCTGGAGTAGAATTTGCATATACATTTTACTGGTTTCACAGTAAAAGGGTGGAACCTAGTTGCTAATCTTGTGTCTTGAGTAAATTTGTACATAGGGGGGCACCAGTGAGCACACTGCACCGGTGAGAAAATGACTGTATCCAAGCTACCAATTCGGGAGCAATCACACTGCAGATTCTCTGTTGAATTTTGTCAAGGACACCTAGGTGGATAGCAGGAGCACCTGACCAGATATGGCAGCAGTATTCAATGCACAGGCAGATAGTAGATTTGTATATGTGCAGGATTGTTTCGGATGGGAAAAACTTCCTGGTTCTGCACAGAGAACCGACCTTCTTAGCATTCTATGTAGACATTCCACTTGAGATCTGTTGTGAGAGTTAACCCAAGGAGGCAGTGTTTTACTTTCAGGGAGACTAGCCTGATCCATGCTAATGGGGGGCAGGAGCGACTGTCTGTGATGGTTAATAGATAGCAACTTCATTTTAGAAGCAGTAAAATTCACAAGCCATTTCTTACCCCAGTCCACCACAGATTGGAGGTCCTTTTCAAGATTGGTGGCGGGGTTTGCTTTGTCAGCCTCAGCAGATTTTTTGATCAAGGTGAGAGTAAACCGTGGTGTCGTCAGCATATATACCTACTTGGGATCTTACTACATCGGGGAGACGGTTAATGTAGATAAGGAAAAGTGTAGAACCTACAATAGAGCCTTAGATGCACACATACAAATATAAATATGTACATACACAGGACGTGCGTTGTGGTACAGTGGATATCGGCTCAGAACGAGAAACCGGGGAGCTGAGTTCGAATTCCAGTTGAATCCATTGTATTCACTTATGCGCAAATACCCTTGGGAAAGGTATTAATCCATCTATTCCTTCCAGTTATGGGTTAAATAGCAGGACAGATTGGGTTCTATAGCCTTGGTCGGCAACCAGTCTACCGCAGAACGCAATGGCAAACTACTGCGGGATAATCTTCTGCCCAGTCAGTCATGTCTCTTTCGAGACATGATCGCCCAAGCGTGTATCACGTATGGCACTTAAGTGACTGACTGACATACACACATATTTATACAAATATTATTAATGTATACATATACACATACAAACATACTTATATACACACACATATATAAAAATGAGGCACTCTTACAGGGTGGAATGGTTAGAAAGTTTGTCTTGCTAGAATCATTATAATCGATGAGTGAGTTTAATCTTCACTATGTGTCCTATACTTTTGGCCTATTGCCACATCTAAGCTACGCATATAAAATCACTATACACGTATATTAAAGCTTTAAAGAAAAAAGAATTTTTTATTATAATCGCCTACACCAAATTTTAAAATAAAAATAAAAAACACCAGTCAACTGGTTTTGTCGATTGTCTTCAGAACTGTAAACAGGGAAAAAATTACGAAAAAAAAAACAAACAAGAATATCTGTTATAGGTGAAAAGAAAAAAAAATTTTTTGGGTATCTGATAAGATTTTTTCAAATGTCAAAAGTTCTTTTTTCTCTTCCCCTTCTGAACAATCATATACAAATATAAACATATGCATATATTTATATGTACATAAATGTAAACATACATACATACGCACATATACACACACACACACATATATATATATGTGCATATACGAATATGGGTGTATATACATACATGTACTTACATATGTATTATATATATATATATATATACATACACACACAAACATGCATACATACGTACATGCAAACATATACACGTGCACACACACATTTATACACACACACACATATTTATATAGACACACACACACACACATATATATATATATATATATATGCCTACACGTGTACATATGTATGTGTGCACATATATATATATATATATATATACATACACACATGTGTATATGCATATATATGTGTGTGTGTGTGTTTATATAAGTACAAGTTCTTTTTATTTAACAAGACACCATCTTTCAGAAGGTTGACATTCAAGGCTTGAGACCTCATTCTAGCCTTATATATATATATATATATATATATATATATTTTTTTTTTTAATCATATCACCCCGAGCAAGGCGGTAATGCCACTGATGTGCAGCGGGCTACATAAGAGTGAAAAGATTGGAAAAGAGGAAGCCGGAAACCACATCCTAAACAGGAAACAAGGGATGAGCCTCTACACCTGTACAATAGGGCCATTGGCTCCTATAAGAAGTTCATCTGAGCTTTTAAACAGTAACAAATTATTACGAGTAAAAATGTAACCATCCCTAAAACTGGTTGAGACATCTTTTTTCTGGTTGCCTACAAGATTATTTTTTTTTATTTGATATACAACCTCAATGAATCTCCCTTTTTCTTCTAATCAACTTTCTAGGTTGTATCCAGTGGTAACCCTACCTTAGTGAGCCCCATGTTTGGACAAGCTGGTTACCAAGATTTTTTTCCAGCCAGTCTCCTTTATAAATTTTTTTTACCAGAAACCCCAAACCCTGAGAAGACTGTCATTTGCTTTTGGCCTGTTTCCTGTCTCAGATAGTTACACTTTCCCAATAAGTGCCAGAGGTCAGTGATTCCTAGTTAAACACAGTATTTGGAATGCTGATTTTCAAAGCAGGCAGGATTTTTCTACTTGAAGGATTGAACAGTGACAAATTCTATTTCCATTATTTGGCCTTGTGCCATACTAGGATAAACTTTGTAAATTACAAGTTTAGGTTAGATCTTGCTTTACTTAATCTCTAATACACATAACATGAATAACAAATCATTTTTCAATTCCACAATACGTACATGTTTTTCATAGTAATCTCCCAGAGCAGAGAAACCTCCTCCTAAAGTTGACAGCAATGCCATAGCTTCTTCTGTTTTTAATTTCAAAATTACCAAGCCTTGAATTCGGTAAAACCTGTAATTAAACAGAATAACAAAAAATGAAGCAAAGTTTAAAAGAATCATTCTTTATTAAATGAAAAAAATAAATAAATAAATAAATAAAACAAAATGCTTATTCATACCTACCTACAAGGTGCAAAACAACTGATAACCCACAAAAACACAATAAGTCACCTTACTATCTAGTGATTCATAAATGATCCTATTGAAAGACAAAAACAATGTCAGCTATTCAGTGATAGATTTTCTCATATTTTGGGCAATGAAAATATATTTAAACAAGATTTATTTTACTTATAACATTACTACTTATCTGTTTGATCTCCAAATACTATAACAGTATCAGGCCTTCAGAGGAAAATGAAGAACAAGAGAATATGGTTAGATTTGATCCACAACTGTTGGCTTTCATGACTTATATAGAAGAGTGGCGGAACTGAGACAGGTTTTTTTGTTTTTTTAAGAGAAAAGAAGGACAAAAACCTCATTCTTTATTTATGATCAGCTGTGTGTAATTGTGATGAAAAAACAAACAAATTAAGATTAGAGAAATATGAGTTAAAAGTAAATATAGATGCACCAATTCAATCTGGCAAATTTTAGTCCTGACTATTGCGTGACCACTTAAAAAACTAATTGATCCCTAGGGGAATCCTTTATGTATATATTTTCAGTGTAATTTATGAATTATTTTACAATAAATGAAACTTATTTCTTTTTTAAATGGTTATTCGAAAAACATTTTATAGATACTTAATTTCAAGCTAAAATAAACACTGAATGTTGTCAAATTTAGAACTGTGATTAATTTATTTTTTTACAGCTAATCAAAACTTTGCAGTTTATTTAAAGCCAGAAATATTTTTAGATTGTAAGAATTTTTTTTAAGATAACAATTTACTAATACAAGTCCGACTATAATTAACTCATAGCTGGAGGGAGAAGAAGTGGATTCATACTTTTCTCATGGTTATTTCCTCATAAGTGAATATTTTGTCTGTATACTCAGTAACTCTTATAGTGATATATGATAATGCTCATTAAACAAGGTGGGAATTGTAGTGTGAACCTTTAATTATGCATGACTGCTCAAAGCACACTTTGGAGGGGAGGAGGCAAAACTTATCTATCTTCAATCAGTCTTGAACAAAATATTTTCTCTGGGACAAGTCTTGGCTGAGTGCTATGACTTTTCCTAATCAAGTGAACTGGAAAGAGGAATGTACATTTTTTTCTTTAAAGACATTAAAAAAAATCCAAGCCAGTAGATATCAATTATTCTGTATAAAGTACAAAAATCTCTACTCAAACATATGTATCCACTAAAAGTGACATTTTTATTAATGAGAAATAATGTTTCATTAATACATCCATTAATTCCTTAGATATTATATGTAAACACATTGCATATTATTTAATATTTTACCCTTATTCTGTCAATGCCAAATTCATTCCTAACCAACAATATTCCATAACAATATAGACACTAAGTATTAAACATCTAGTGATGTATGACTTGACCACTTCATGGTATTACAACAAATTTAGCAAATAAAGTTAGAGTCTTAGTGTTTTTAATGAATATTACTCACCAGCTATAATCTATTTTCTGTTTCGGGTACTCAAGCTGAATTTCTATCACAAAAGGTATCCAGACAAGCCTGACATTTTCATGATCAGTGATGTTGTTAAAAGAATGACTGAGTCCGACTTTTGACTTAGCATATTTAAGAAACTTCTTCCGGAAAATTTGAGACAGTGCAAGTTCGTGGGCAACACAAGAAGCCACATGGCTATCAAAGGTAAGGCACATTTGATGGATAGGGCACAGTTGGACATAAGATTTTTGTTTTAGCATTTGCTGTCTTTTTAGATAACAACATTTCAAGGTTCTTGACTTTGTCTTTAAATTTATTTCCAGGTCATCTTTTGATGAAATATTGCCATTCTCATTACACGTGCACAGTTCTGGGGTGCAGTCAAAAAGAGAAGGAGCTGGGAAATGTTTTACCTGACTTAGAACCAAAAAGAGGCGCTGGGTTTCTTCATTGTATTCTATCCAAGAGTCAGATTCAAATCGTGATGGGTAAAGTTTTCGGGTAAACAGTTTAAAATCATGGAGGGAATCTTTGGTGTGGAAATAAATCAATACTGTTGCCATATTTTACACGAGAATATTTTTTCTTTTTTTACAGAAATTTTTGAAAAAAAAATGTATGAAATTTCAAGTTTGCTGCTGTTTGGTTGGAAAACTTTTCAGTCCATTTCACTGAAATTAAAAATAAATATGTAGTTAAGAATTACTAAATTAACATGGAAAAGAATTTCTCACACATTAAAAGAATATAGCAGAATAATGTGCATAATAGTCCTGTATCAGCAATAATTGCCTTAATTCAGATAAAAAAAAAAAAAAATTCTAATTTTCAATGTACAACATTAAGACCGATTTCTGAAACAGGACTAAATAAATTCTATCTGAATTTCTGGAACAAGGAATTATTTATATTATTAACATTCTGACTCCTGTCCCCATCTTTGTTGTTGTTATCAATGTTTCAGTCAAATATCTAGTGCATGAAAGTGTTGGTCTGTGAATGTAATGGCATAATAATAGGAAGTTTAATCATTGGAATGTGTAGTACAAACTCAATGAAAACAGAGTGAACCATAACTGAAGAATACTAAGAACAAGGTGAGGCATCCCAACATGGGCAGTGAAATAACAATTTACTTCTATAGATTAAAGGGCTCAGTTCAAAATTTCCTGAAGATTATCTGGATCAACAAACACCTGATGATGGTTAAAGGACACAATAGCCAAAACAATGTGATAACAACAACAAAGATGAGCATATTTGCTTGAGAGTAAACAATGTAAGTAAACAAATTTTAAATAAAAAAAAAATTGCAAAGTAATATTTAATCAACCAAATTTTCTTTTTTCTCAGCTATAGGGATTGATTATAATTTAGCATTCTTTACTATTTTCATCTCAGTATTAGTTTGTTATAAATGAAATAAGAGGCTATGGTAGTTCCTTCTGTTAGAAAAAAAGTAGATAGTATTTCAAGGTGTACTGTAGTGCATTTCAGTGGCTTACAGCAGTATTTTTCAAACATTTTACTGCAACCCACAGTAAGAACAATATTTTGTACAGCAACCCATTATCCCTAAATGTAATAATTCAAAGACAAACTCTGTTCACTAGGTTCATTTATTTAGCATTGACAATTTATAGGTATATTTCTTATGATCTGCACATATAGGAATTGCATCTATTTGCATGAATTATTACTTTTAGAAAAAAACAAATTTAAAGGAAATTCCAACACAAAGATAAAGTAAATATTTGAAAAAAAAATGTCATTCAATGAGATGGATATGCTTGTTTGTTCATAAGCAGCTGATTCCAATTACAAACACAGGAAGACAATGCTACACGCATATCAGGTGCAGTGCTGAGTCTGTTTCTGTCCATCTTAAATTGAGTTAATCTAGAAAATCCCAGTTCACTGAAATGTAAATGGTAAAACCTTTGTGGCTAAGTTTTGCCGCAAAGAACTGACATCAGTCTGCAATGAGTTTGAGGAGCAAGATAACTCAATAAGAACAGACTATATACATTTTATATATATTTCAAAGTTTGTATATTAAGGTAGAAAATCCTCTTTTAGGCATGTCAAATTAAATAAATTGCAAACATTGTGCCTGCTTATTTTTAATAAAATATGTTTGGACTCACAGATAACCTTTTGTGTATTATAACTGAAAGATGTAAGAAATGCGCTGTAACTTTTACAGTTGATTTTATTTTCCATTTCTCAATATTCACAAGTACTTTCACTCTAATCCAAGATTAACTTCAGAGATGTAAGTTGTAATAACAAAAAATAACTCCAAAACTGTTGCTAAAAAAATTGTAATTTTTTCTTTTTGCTTCAAATGTAATGGTTATCTATTTAATATCTTATATTAGATAAATTTTTGATTATCTTCTGTTTTTACAGGTTTGTCATTATTTCCTATATATGTGTGTGTGTAAAAAATCAAATTTGTTTCTCATTTAAAATTTATTTAATTTACATTGAGACATGGAAATTTCTATGTTTCAAGATTTTACCTAGGCAAAGTTGAATAATTGCGGTGAAAATGATTTACATTCACTACAATTATTCCACAATGTCTGATGACTAGGTAGAATCTCAAAACAGAAATTTCCATGTCGCAATGTAAATTAAATAAATTTTAAATAAAAAACTAATTTAATTATATTTACGATTTAAGTTATATTTTTTAGCACTTTTTAAAAAGTAAATGCCAGAACTCAAGATTCTAATCCTGTTAGTTCTCTTCACCTGGATAGTAATGCCAGGTCTGTATATCAATGTAGGTTCTTTTTTGTGTGTATATGTGTACACTTATGTATATACACCACCGGCCATAATTATTAGGCCACCTCAGTTTTTTAAAAGAAATGATTTATTTCATACTATTATTAAGTGGATAATTCTAAATGAAAATAGAATAGTTCTTTTGTTATTATTACTTTACAAGGTAAAGAAGAACTCGTCCAAATCACCCTAAATTATCTTCATTCTTTCATTGAAGAAACTGCAATATAGATAATTATTAAATATTTATAAATTCATTTGATGTACATGTTATTGTGCAGTATTAACAAAAGAACCATTTTATTTTAATTTGCAATTATTCACTTGGCAATAAATACTAAAAAATAGTATGAAATACATCATTTTTTTTAAAAACTGGGGTGGCCTAATAATTATGGCTGGTAGTGTATGTGTTAGTATTAATTTTGTGCATATGCATATATATCTGATCTTCATAGGTGGGTATGTGGATGTGTGAATGTGAGAGTGTATGTATAAAATATTTCTATGTATACATAGATGGATAAGTATATATATATATATATATATATATATAGAGAGAGAGAGAGAGAGATAGATATAAAATAACGATAATTATAACAATATTAATAGTAACAAAAATAATTCTGCTAATACTAGTAATTGTTAAACTATATTTAAGTTTGTCTTGAAAAACCCACTGAGAACGAACTCAGAGGGAAAAGGAGGGGAAGTAAAAAAAGAAACAAACAAAGTACATGAACAAAAGTCAAATACTTGTAGGAAAGAAAAAACCCCAAGACAAAAACCCTAACACTAAAGCGCTCAATACAAAAGTTGAGCAACAAAGACAGAAAATCTAAGTGAGAGCCAACAAACCTGCCGTTTCACCCTTTGGCTTGTCAGGGTAAATTGGAGACAATTTACCCTGACAAGCCAAAGGGTGAAACCTAGGTAGGTTTGTTGGCTCTCACTTAGATTTTCTGTCTGTGTATATATATATATATATATATATATATATATCTGTATGTATGTATAGATATGTGTGTACCCCACATTATCATACCTGTAAAATTCCTTTCTTTTTTTTCTGTAAACTACCATTCAAAGATTTTTTGAGCATTGAGGAAATTTGGGTTGAAACCTCTGATGTAGTTGACATATTTTCCTGTATATGCGTGCAGCTACTTTATCTTATGTATGTAATTGAATAATGATTCCTTTGTATGTATATGTGAAGTTTGTTAGTATACTTGTATGTATATATATATATATATATATATATATATATAATGTGTGTGTGTGTTAGTATTAATTATACACATATGTCTGGTCTTCATAGATGTGTATGTGTGTATACAATATTTATGCGTAATATATATATATAAATGTATACATATGCATATGTGTGTGTATGTGTACATATTCATGTACTTGTAGGGGGATGTGTATAGGTTTATGATCACTCATTCTGCCTAATAAAATTTTTCTCCCCTAACCGTGGTGAATCTCACAAGTGTAGTGAAGGAAGAGACTTACCTCATAGAGAGCAACGCAAGTAAGGACTTCTCGCATGTAGGGTCATAATTTAGGTTATGCATTGCCAAGATGGCAGAGAAAAAACATGGTTTCTTCTTGTGAGACCATACACGACCAAAACTCTGATTGGTTTGACTAGCCAATCAGAAATCAGCCACAGCAATATAAACGCAGTATTGCCTGAGACAAGGGAAAAACAGAAAAGGTCTGACCTCAAAGCAAGACATTGCTATTGGAAAGTGAAAAACTATAAGGAAAGAAGGAATTTTGCTGCTCTCATAACCTAAGAAGCTCAAAGATTTCTATTCTGGGTCATGTTACTTGATTTCTATTTCTTTGAAAATTTGTTTGGGATATTTTAAGAAAATTTTATACCAAACAAAACGTGCCTTAGCTTGTTGAAATGGATTATAGTTTATAACTACTTTAGATGATGTGCCGAGTTTATATACACACACACACCAGTAAAATAGGTGCTGGTTGGACCAGCCAATGGTAGATAGGAAGTGCTCAATACACAATCAAAACAAAAGAACTGAATATGCAGAACCTGCAATTTGTCACAATATGAATATATATTGAAAAACAAAAGAAAAAAAATGGAAAAAAAAAAACAGTATAGTAACAGCATAAGAAACAAAAAAACTGTAAGAAAAATAATTTTTAACATTTGAGAAGTTTTATAGAGCATGTGAGAATGTTTGCTAAAAGATTTGCCTGTAACTGGCACTGTGTACAATTTTAACATACTGAAAGCGGGATCCATCTTTTCTGTCAAACTTTTTTCTAAAAAAGATGATTCAGAAAATGAAAAGTTCTAATTATCGTTAGCATATGACCCACTGATCAAATCTAGCAAGAAACCGCTGCCTAATTCAATGTTTTAGAGTGAGTCGTAGAGTGCGGGAAAGAGATAATCTAAATAAATTTTTGAACTTGTTTGAATTACTTCAAAATGTCCCACTTTGGACTTTCTTTATTCAAATGTCGGTCGCATTCTCATTTTATTCATTCACAAGAAGAATCTTCTATTAAGTCCTATCTTGATAAATTCTCAACACGATTTACTCGTAAAATTTAATAAAACGTTTCCTTTGATTTGGAAGAATGGCATCAGAATAAAGAATTGTCTGATATGAAACATCATCTACATTGTCATCGAAATAAATAAGAATACATAATTTGTGCACTGAAAAAAGAAGTTGGTTCGAAATTAGTAGATATGACAAAAAAGACGTGAAAAAGGCCCGAGAGAACGACAACCCAAAAAAGGTTATGATGACGAACGTTAACATGACAACCAATATGCGGATACCGATTAGAAATCACAAGAAGATTTCACAAAATAATATTCTTCACAACACATTCACAAGTTTGTAAAGAAAAACAAATAAAACTAGTTTTTTTTTTCATTTACGCAAAATTGCTTTTAAAATTTTCTATAGAAAAAAAAAATAAAACAAGCAAATTTCAGAGTGGAAAAGCTACATCAAAAGAGTTAAAAGAACTAAAAAATCATAATTCTCCACAGAAAAAAAAATTAAATGCAGGTTTTCATGAAATTAATTAACTTTTTTTTTTGTGGCCAAGTATTTTCGGCACCTCAGATTAAATGATAATAAAAACATTAACAAGGGTAAAAATAAAGACTGAATAAAAAAAAAATAATCCTAAAAGTAAAACATACTTACTTCTCTTCAACATTTTTTTTTTGCAGTACGAATGTCAATGCCACGTGACCCAAAAAAAAAAACAAGAGACAATACAAATTACGTACTTTCTTTATATAAAATTTCTAAGGTTCAAATAAAATATATAGTTATCAAATTTCTGTTTAACGGAAATTCATTTTTCCCTACGTTAAAAATTAACTCGATTTGTGTTATTCTTTTTAAAATTTAAAATTTTACAAAGTTGCAAAAAAAAAAATATTGCTTTTTTTAGCGAGATTGAAAAAGAAAAGATTAATGATTAGTAAAAGGAGAAAATTCAAAACAAAAATTAACAACAAAAATAGCTAGAAATAAAGCTTAATTAGTAAAATAGTAACAAACTAAAAGGTTTATTAATTGCAAAATAAATTTGTTTTTAAATAATAAAAAATAACGTTATTGAATTTTTTCTTTCGTTTTTTAACTTTTCGATTAAAAAACAAATCTAAATCAAATTTGTTGCTTTAGCTACAAAATTCCTTACTTCAGTTACTGAGGTTAGTTTCTAGGAGAATTAATTAGAATATTGATAAAGAAACAGAATTCTGTAACGTACCTGGGATAACGATAAAAAAAAATTTGTTAGATCATGACATGTAGACCCGGACTAGCGATGTGAACAGTTCCGCACATGGATGAAATCAAACGGCACATGAGTGATTTACAAATCAAGAACAGTAACTCTAAATTTCTTATTTTTATTATCTCCCTTGAACGCCATTTACTATATTGTAACTATATTTCATCGGTTCGAGATGACGGCTTGATATCTTCTAAAGTAACTGAATAAGAAAATTAAAACAAGGCAAAAGTAACTTCATTTCGCGAATAAAATAAATAAAGACAAATAAAAGAACAAAAAAAAACAGCTAAAATCAAAAAGTCCATGAATTATATTGATTTTAATTTAACTTAAATATCAAAGATTTAAAAAAATACAACACAATTTGTAATTGATTTATTTTATTTCATTTATAATCGCACCATTGAATAATTTCTTCATCTTGCATCTGAAGAAAATCAAAAGTTGGAATATCAGAGTGCAAGTTCAGAAGCTCAAAATTCTGTTTTTGTCTCAATTTGTAGTTCTACATCTTTGATATAATAATATTAATCATTTTTATTTACATACTAAAAATAATTTTGTACCAAAAACTAATAATTTTGTTTCTGAATACATTTTTGGTCATATGATGAGGAATTGTCAAGGAATACTTTAGCACATTTGATTTGTATAAAAAAAGGTAAAAGTAAATTTACCACACAAGAATTCTGAATGTGCCATGATAACCAAAATGTCAAAAAACCATCTGACATTGGATTTATTGGGCTAACTTTACTTCCTTTTCCCTAATTGGTAGGTATTAAAGTTGGCTGGTCATGTAATCCTTAATGAATACTTAGTGACACACTAATATGAACTGTGAATTGTTTTAGGGATAAATGCTATCAGGAGAAGATGCACCTTGAACACATAGGAAAAACATGTCCTGTAACATACATATTGAATTTGTAAGTAAGGATAGACTTTTATATTGTGGTGATACCAGGGACCAGATGTTTGCCCTCAGAGGTCCAGATAGCAAATGGCCAAAACTGGTCTTTGCGCATCTGGGCTTCACATAGATGTTCTGATGGAAAGCCAAAAATAAATATCAAATTCCTTTTACGGACTCTTTTCACGAGCCGACATGAATTTTGTTGATTGTCCAATGGGAAGCCCAGAATTAAATCCGGGTGTGAATTCCCAAATGACTTGTTCTGAGCCCCAAAGATGAAATAAAAGACTGACACAGGAAGCATTGCCAGTTGAAAAAATACGAGCATAATTAACACGTCCCTTGACAATGTCAAGCGATCGTATTATGCTTGCCTATCCTTTCTCTCTCATCTTCTTCTTCACTGTTCACTGAGCCACATACCTGAATGGACTGAGCAAAGACTTCAAAGACACTGCTAACAAACCAACACTCACACATACATATGGACAAACTGTTTTTGGCATTTACTGCTATGAACATTTTAAAGACCTTTGTACCAACCAAAAGACATTACTTTTATTTGTAAAAAACCTTAATTGATATATGTATATATATATAAATGTTATTTCTATACACAATTTGATTTTCTTGTTTTATACTCCTCTTATAGTGGGCTATCTACAAACAAGGCCAAATTCAATTAATATATTCCAGCACACAATATACTTCATCATAATGGACAACCAACTATAATAATACTTGCTGGCTTTTTTTCCAGGGTCTGAGAGAAGACATGTAACACATTTATACTTTTTGTTAGCATGCTGTTCTTGTATAAAATGAAATTTTTATTTACATTCTCCCAACTTCTCTCTAACTGTTCTTTATTTGTTTTGTTTTTAATGTTTGGCTAAATACCTTTACCTATAGCAGGTACTATTAAGGCCACTCATATATTTGGTATCCTCAGTAGATTTAAAGACTAAACAAAGTGATGTGATGGTGGCATAGTAGATATAGGTGTTAATCAAGAAAAACTGTTATTTAGTGGCCATGAATTCAATTAAGCTTTTGAATCACATGTATTTCCATACAGCTCATTATATCCGTATTCACTCATTGTACATACACATGTGACAATCACGTGATAATCTTGCTTTCCTGCTTTTTCCCAGGATGTATAAATAGCAGACACATGCTACACACAGCAGTTGGCAGCAGTTCCCATTCAAGTACCAAGCAAAGCAGACAGCAGTTTCAGCTGCCCACAGTAGTGCCATGCTATTGCAGGGTCGTGTTCTTCAACCTCATATAATTCTCTCACACACCCGCACTAATTGCAGGACACAATTAGATGTCTTTTATTTCTTTAACTTACATGTACAAAATATTATAGCTGGCACTGACATTTCCTAAGCACACATCATGTCAAAACTCAACAAAGCTAAAGCCAACTCACTCTAACATACAAATTCTATCTTTTGCACAACTAACACGATGAACATTATTCATGAACTCTCAGATTTTAACAATTCTTTTTAGCAACAATTTTCCTACATAATTTTCTTAACATGCTGAGAATTATTTCAACAGCAATGGACATTCAGACTTACGGTAAAATTCCATAACAATAATTCTCACACAGTCTATGGGAGTCAATTTTAAATAAACAAATTCACATCATATTCAACATCTATGTAATTTATGTATTCTTGTTAAATATTTGTTAATACACTGAATCGTTGCAAATTAATGTTTTGTCAACTTCATTTCACTTTCTCTTTGCTTGTTTAATGATCGATTTTCAACACTTATAAAAATAATGGCGATTTGTGAGGATTTGGGTAGGAAGTTCCTTTTGGAAGTGGCCTTGTGCCAGGTGAGATCCAACAAAGAAATTAATCCAAATTAACCTTTGCAGTATGAAGCCCCCACAAAGTAATGAAATAATATGTCCTGATTCAGTCAGGCAGGGAAAAAAATAAACTCTGCTTCAAACAGATAGGAAAATAATATACCATGAGTCAGTCAACTAGTGAAATAATATTCTCTGGGTCAGTCATGTAGGGTAATATTATACTGTAGTTCAATCAAGCAGTGAGACAATATACCCTGGTTAAGATAATTAGGGAAATAATATACTCTGGGTCAGTCACATAGGGGAATATTATACTATGTTTCAATCAAGCAGTGAGACAATATACCCTGGTTAAAACAGTTAGGGAAATAATAAACTTTAGTTCAAACAGATAAGCAGCCAGGTAATGAAATAATGTGATCTTGTTCAAACAGGTAGAGGAATAATATATCCTTGCTTAGTTAAATCATTATTTCAGTATCTCCAGTTCCACAGGTATAAATAAGAAGCAACACCATACAAACAAACTAACAATAATCACCACATATAAGATCTCCTATATCACACAATGAACACTTGAAGATGACAGACAGTAATAACATTTATGAATAATCATGTTGAAAATAATTATGTAAACAGTGAGTAATTTCAGAATAAGACATTTCCTTCAACATTTGCACTTAGCAAAATTCCTTTCATCTTATAAAATAGTTTTAGAAATTTTGAAAAAATTAAAGAATTAATATTTAATTATAATTTACAGTTTCGGCTTCACTGTTCATTATGTAACAAAATTATGCACATATGACTGAAGTAGATGTATTTTTTGATATGATTAATTAAAAGGAAAATTTTAAATTGATACCTCTTGCTTATAATATTTCATTGACCATATGCTAAACCTTTAGGGTATTGGATTTAAAATGAATTATAATTAAAAAGAAGTAACTTGAGAAAGCACAAGAGTTACACTCTTTTTTAGAGAGCTTAGTATATAGTAAATAGAAGAAACCTACTCATTGGTCTAAATTAAGTCACTAATACTGATATTGTGCAACTTATAGGATACAAATCCTATATCATCTGTCAACTAACTAAAGCACACAAAGTAAATTGCATACCTGCAAAAGTGGATCCAAATGACTAAAAACATTTTGGAAAAACCCAGACCGAAGCAAATGTCACAAGTCAGTGTGAAAAACAAAATCGTGGATCCTAATTGGATAGCAAATAGAAAATTCATATATGATGTCAGTCAAATGTTTTTTCACACCTAGAAGTCAAAAAGCTTGCTGGAACCAGCTACATGAGAAGCTTCACAATTTAAACCCACATCTATTGAACAGGGGAAGAGGCTCATCCCTTGTTTCCTGTTTAGGATGCAGTTTCCGGTTTTCTCTTTTCCAATCTTCTCACTTTTTTTTTTTTCAATTGGAGTAGATAGACTAAACTATTGCCCGGTTCACACTCCACCCACATCTATTGAACAGGTGAAGAGGCTCATCCCTTGTTTCCTGTTTAGGATGCGCTTTCCGGCTTTCTCTTTTCCAATCTTTTCACTCCTATGTAGCCCCCTGCACATCAGTGGTGTTACCGCCTTTGCTCCCTTTGCTCGGAGAGATATGATTAAAAAAAAAAAAATCTCGTCAACTGGTCAAATTCAATCAGCATGGGAGCGGTTAGATGACAGACCTTGTGGCAATGTAACAAAAGAAATTTCAACAGCAGTCAGAATGGGAGTGGTATCTGATAGCATCTCACAACATAAGGAAGAAACTTCAAGCTAACTTAGTCATGCCCTGCCAGCCTCTTCTTCCAATTTTTTTTTCTTTTTTTCTCTCCACAGCATCAAAGAGAGCAACAACAACAACAAAAAAAGAAAAAAAAACAAAACATTACTACTCTGTTGAATTACAAACAGCGAAACACAGACACTTTTTTGTTCAAGCCACATTCGCTTAAATCTTTTACCACCAAACAAATTATACAAAAAATACACAGATTGATTATTCTGTATATATAGTGTTAAATATACTATTTTCTAATTTTATATAAACATTTCTTATTGCGTTGTCTTTTCTTGAAATTTGTATTGTATTTTGTGGACAGGATATCCCACATTAAATTTTCCCTTTTAATCCAGGTGTTCTGTACCTCCACAAAGCTACTACAAGATATAGCCAGATTTAAAGTTACACCCATTGCCAGTTAACAGGACTCTTATGATATAAGTCTGTAGTGACAGAAAAAAAATTAAATATATAATAATAACAAGAAGACAAAAATGTTATCTTCTCTAAAAATAAATTTATATTTAAAAATGCTCGGCCATGAAGTCATATTTCAACCAATTTATTAGGAATTGTCCCAAACAGAACAGAAGGTTATTGGTTGTAAACTGCAGTTTGGAAGTGGATTTCTAGATATGTATATATCAAGATGGAAATCAACCTAAATCAGAGATTATGAATTAATCTTATCAATTCTCTAATGTTGCAGTCATCGTAACATATCCCGAACCAAAGTACAACACATGTATGACCACCACATGTGTCACATAGACTCATGCAATAACAACTTCATTCTATCAACCACTGGCAATCTTAGAGGTCCACATACCTCTGTGTTGACACTAAAACATACATACTTTCTTCACCTATATTTAAAGCAAGATGACTGCTAAATTAAATATATACATACATCTACATTCTCCTCACACACACACATACACTCTCTCTCTCTCTCTCTCTCTCCGGCACATTTGAACCTCCTATTTATAACTATATATATATATATATATATATATATATATATATATATATATATATTTTAATTCAGATACTTCAATCCAAAGGAAAAAAGCAGGAAGGTAAATTCCAAAAAACCCGATCCTAATTAATATTAAAAATTTATTTTAATATTAAAAAATGATACAGGAAGAGAGCTCCATGTAATAAAATATTACAGAGCAAATATATATATTAAAAAAGGATTAATTCAAAGATGTTGAATGGCCATTTCGATATGACGATCCCCACGGGGAGCGACACATCACCTCAGCAACAGAAAAAAAAAAAAAAGGTTTCTGAAAGGTTTTTTTCTGTTGCTGAGGTGATGTGTCGCTCCCCGTGGGGATCGTCATATCGAAATGGCCATTCAACATCTTTGAATTAATCCTTTTTTAATATATATATATATATATATATAAGGATATATATATATATAATTTTCTTAAATTTTCTCTTTTAAGGGAGTGATCATTATTTTTATTCATTTTTTAGGTCTTTGTGAATCTCATTCGTGTAAAATCCTTTGTAAAATAAAGATGGAAGCTGACGATGGTTCACCTGAAATAGGCCTATACTTCCAATTCACCATGAAATGTCTTAATTTTTCTTATATATATATATATATATATATATATTGTGTAATAAAAATTTATTTTGTATATATTAATATACTGCACTTGCTTTCAATCTTTACTCAAGGCCAAATAGATTTATGGTGGAAACGGATGTTGTCATAAGATAACCTCCATCAAACCTACCATAAGTCTGCAGAGCACTATAGTTTTCTTTCTCTTTATTCCCTTGTTTTATTAAATGCTTATAAAACATACAAGGTTGTGGCATTGCTTCTCTTTCACTAATACCCTTCCAAATGAAGCAACTTTGTTGTCCAAATTGTACATTAAATTTCCATAAGGGTTTAAATCATTTCATCCGCAAGCCTAGTGGAACAAAGTAATGGTTTGTGAATTTGGTTGAATAGTAAAACTCAGATTCAATGGAAACAAGACTAGCAATAACAAAACAGGACAAAGTTAAAAAAAAAAAAGAAGTAGAAAATAAACATTATATCCCTAGACAATCTAACATCATAAACATTCCTTAAAGACAGATTATTTGTTAACCATTTCACCCCAAACAAGGCAGGACTGCCACTAGTGCACAAGAGGTTACAGTGAGAGAAAAGACGGTACAGGGGAATTGTGGAAAGGATAAAAGATGAAAGAAATTTAAGAAGATGACAATATTATTATTCAATTTTTGGAGATTGTAGCTATCAAGGAATCAAGTAAATGGAAGAGAGTTCTACAGGTGAGAAGTGCAAGAAAAGAAACTGTTGGAGTAGAATTGGTGGTTGTATTTAACTATTTCAATGATAAAAAGTTGGGACCTGGATGCCAATCTAGTAGCACACTTAAATTTATGTGGTCAAGCCACTAAAGAAAAAAGCTCATCAGAGCAGTTACCATGAAAATATTCATAGAAAAGACAGAGAGAAGCCATGTCGTGTTGGTGAGAAAGTGACTGAAGTCAAGGTTCCAAGTCAAGATCAATTGCATTACAGATCCTTCTTTGGATTTTTTCAAGAACCTTGTGATGAATAGCAGGAGGACCCAACCAGATATGGCAACAGTATTCAATGCACTGATGAATAGTAAATTTATAAATGTGCAAGATGGATTCTAATGAGAAAAACTTACTGGCACGACACAGTGAACCAACTTTCCTAGCAATAGATGCAGCTATTGATTTGATATAGTTGTTCTACTTCAGGTTGGTTAAAAAGTGAGGGTAAGAAGGTGCAGTGTGTCACTCTTCAGGCAAACAACATCAGCCATGCTGATGGCAGACAGGAAAGGTTTGTTAAAATAATAAAAACAGAGACAAATATATAATTAAATAAATTAATACAATGCATTTGTACTGAGTTGGTTATTATATCAGGAGACATGCATGAATTTTTAGTCAACTTGTAATGTTTTTAAAGAAAAATTGTATATAAAAGTTTAAAAATCAATACTACGGTTGTTCCATGCAAGGCATGATAGGCATCGAAATCACATCATCAATTGAACTTTCAACATATTTCAGTCTGTGCTCCACCTTTGACCCCACCTCAGGTGGTCGCTGCACCATCTGTTTGAATGTTGATGCATGGCGCCTTTTTATATGCACCTTCATGGATGAGCACATTTCCTCAATGGTGTTGAGCATGCTACTATAGGAGGCCAAGTGTAGTATAACAACCCCTTCAAGATTGGTAACACTCCCCCCAATGTACTGTGATTATAATCACAATAATATAATACGTTAATAATACTATGTAATATAAAGTCAAAATTCAAAATCAACAAAGTTATAAATAAATAAAGTTAATTTAATCATGCATCTGGGTGGAAGATTAATTCGACTGGGTAGAAGATTAATTTGAGTGGTTGGAAGATGAATTTGAATGGGTGAAAGAGTAATTTGAGTGGATGAAAGAGTAATTTGAGTGGATGAAAGACTAATTTGAGTGGATGAAAGACTAATTTGAGTGGATGAAAGACTAATTTGACAGGAAAGAGGTGTAGATGTAGGAATGCAAAAGACGATTATATCATTTTTGACAAGATAAATTTTCTAATGTCTTAAGGAGCACTTGAGAAGTATGGGAATTTTTTATACAATCAGCCTCTATAATGACAAAATTATAAGCTGTTCCTGACGAGCAGTGTACTGTGAGACTTAAAGCTGATCCTAAGATAAGTCTGTTTGAATGTTTTCTTTATCATGACTATTGTTGTTCCATTTTTTATATTGAGCACTTCCTTTACAAAAATCTACTTATCCACTTGTCTTTAAACATGTTAAATTTTAGTAATTTTTGTGTTTTTCTTAGGTGTAATAGATTTGTATTATTATTATTCATCATTTTATGAAATTTCAGGAAACATGACTTTGACAAAAAATACTTACTATCTCATTAAGTATAACTTTGAATAGGTTCATTGGCTATTAATAAAAGATATAATATATTTGAGATTAATTGTTTAATGTACATATATATATATATATATATATATATATATAGTTTTGAGTTGTGATAATGTTTAGTACCAAGATTGTTGCTTTTTCAGTAGTTGTACTTATAAAAAGCATTTTGACAAGCAATTTTTTTATCATAAAGTTCTCAGTATTGAGATAAAGAAAGAGCATTCATAGAATTAATGCAAAGTAGTTTATCACTTAACTGAGCAGTTCATGCCAACTTCAAAGTTTTGTGAGTGCACCATTATGTCGTCACTCTTTGGGGCAAAATTTTTGATCTGCTCAAAAATTTACCAACAACATAATGAAACTTTGAAGTTGGCATGACCCTACTCAGCTAAGTCATAAACTTCTCAGCATTAATTAATGGTCTAGTGGTACAAGCCTTACTAATTAACTCATAGTTAGGGAGAAGAGGTGGATTTATACTTTTCCTAAGGATATTTAAGCGTAAGTAAATATAATGGCCCTAATGGCAATTGGAACTTGGCTCTCTAGAACATTACAGTTCAAAAGCTGATTAGTCATCTTTTATGTACTGTGTCCTTTCAGGATGTGAGAAATCATGGCTCTTCACAATTTCTTATGCTTTGTAGCAGTAAGCAATGCTTGTTCCTTTACTATTCCAAGTTTTACTATCCAGTTATACAAGTTTGTTATATAGGTTACTTGCTGCTTCTTTCTACCCCTCACCCTTCAATATATTTTACAAGCATAAAATTTTCCAAGCCCTCTTTCCTTGTTGTGGCCCATAAATTTTAATGACCCAAACAGAGCTGGGAGCCACAATAAGAAAAAAAAGTCTTTGTGAAATTAACAATAAAGTGTTTATAAATATTCATTCTGTTTGGTACAGTATTCAGTTTGAGTTTGTCACTCTTGCATACAGATGATTATATTTCTAACCCATGGCTTCTATAGGATGTGACACTATGTCTGAATTGGTTGGTTTGGCACCAGGCTAAAGTCGGAGGTTCTTCTAAGGCAGGCAGTCATGTGACAACATGCCTATCATGCTAACTCAACCGTACTGGTCTAACTCTAACTTTAAACTCTCACTCTCAAACTGTCTGAAACCCACTGATTCTTGCTTATATTGAGCCTTGCATCCAGTGGGGGTGAGTGTGATGCACTCTGGATTTGCTAGCATTTGCAAATGACCAATCAGAGATCCTTCTTTTGGTCACCTGATCAACCTCTTCTTTTGCATGAGTGTCTCTTACTACTGTCTGAGGAGCACTGAATGTTTCTCTGACTTTCTCGAAATCCCACTGGGGCTTTTTTTCCATCTGTCATCTGATCAACCCTGTTTCTTCCTCTCCTGTGTAAGTGCCTCTTTCCCCTGCCTGGTCAACTCTAATTATCACTCCAAAATTTATTTCCTGTCAAACCTTGGTCTGTGGTCGTATTTCACATCTGTGTTTTATTATTTCAATCTCCACTGCCAAAATGGGGCAGAAAAAGGAGGCAGACTCTTGACCTGAAACATTTTTAATTATCTAGGCTTTCTTGTTTTGTATACAACTGTCATAAGAAATTATCTAGTTTCAGTCAAAAGAAAACACCAAATGTTCCTTAATGTTTTTAATTATCAGCATCACAAAATTCCCTAAAAACAAAGAAACTTTATTTCTGAGAATTTCATCTCTCTTTCTGACCAAGGATGGCTTGTCTCTAAGGGTCATAAAATTCTTTCAACAATTTCCCATGCAAGGGAAAAATTCTGTTGCAAATTAAATCATAGTTAGCTGTCATTTTATCAATGGTTGTTAAATTTTCACAATAACCAAGAGATTCACTTTTTTATGATGAATTTGGTGACAAGAAATTGTACAGAATTTTTATCTTTCTGACTGAATTTTGTGACCAGCATTCAAGAGTGGTAAAAAACTCTATCTCGAGTGGGTGTCCATTTTCGATGGCTGTAAATTTATCTATTTTTTGCAGGTGATCTTTTTAGAATATCCTTCACTTAGCTTCTAGCCGATGAAGAAGAAAGAAAAGAAAAAAATATTCAATTATTATTCTCTCTCTTCTTCTTCTCTCTTTTTTAGCACCAGAAATAGTGTTACAAAGTCTCCTTTTCATTTATAAGGAAATTGTTCAGCATTCAGGGCTATATAGAAGATTTGGTATTGCATAACAGTGCAGCACTCATATCTTTGTTGTTAATAAACTTTTCCTATTTCTTAATATATTATTTAGGAAAGTTTCATTTGCTATTCCAATGCACCTTTGGATTTCTGTGTCACATTTTCTATCATCTGTTATAACATTTCCCAGATAGTTAAATTTCTAGGTAGTGTAATTTTATATCAGTCCATATCTATGTATAATTGTCAATATCTAATTCTTGTATTCCCAAAGTGACCAGCAGAAAGATCCCGGGAGCAATGAGAGAAAAGGAATGGTTAGAAAAAATAAATTGATAGTGGCTAGCAGGGTGACATTAGAACCAAGTTATAACTTTTTTGAACACCATCTATTTGACAAAATCTAAGTCACTTATATTTTGGCAACACATGTAAAGTCACTTACATTTAAGGAACATATATTTTATTGCTCAAAGATTAAAATTAATATAAATGAATGCATGGTTTTATTTTATCATGCTGTCCAAAGTTAAAAGTCCAAATACTTGTTTGCATTTTGATGATATTATCCGGACATTATCTGGACAGAACATGCCACAGACCAGATAGATTAGACAGCCAACATCTGCAGAGGCCATTACTCTAGGTCAGTGGTTCCCAACACTTTTTTCTCTGGGCCACATTTTTTGAATGAAAATTTACTTGCACCTCACCAAATTTTATGAAATAAAAAGTATATTTAAAAATAAAAAAAAACAGAGAGATGATTAAAAAGAGATAACTGTGGATTCAAAGTCAGAAAATTATCATTGATAACTCTCTTGTTCGATCAATATTTATTTATAACTATCTATACTAGGACTTATGCATACAATTACAAGTAACCCACAATAATATTTAAAATTTTGAAATCATATTTATTTTGGCATATGAATTTTTTAAAACTGTTTCTAAATCTTTGATTGTCTTTCAGTCATTCTGCCTCACCTGCTATCCTTTTTCACCTATGAGGTGTGCCACACCATTTAGAAACTACTGTTCTAGGTTTATTGGTATAGCAATATAGTGACAAACGTTTGTTGGGTATTATCTTGTGTAATAGCATTTAGGAAAAACTGAAATGTATGTGTTAAACTTGTTGCTTTGAATTCGCAGTAAGTCCCTAAAAGCAAAGAAAACATGTTTTCCTGTGGGAGTGATGTGGCCTGGGAAGCAAGGAAGTGGCAGCTAGAAAATACTTATCTACTTGAAGCGGCTGATGCCGTCATGAATGAATATTCTTTTCATTGTTCAAAGACAGTGATGTCATATTTTGAAAGGGAAGTTTTGTTTTTCTAAATTATCCATTTACTGTTATATTTTCTACTATTTATTATAATTGTTGTTATATTATTATACATTTATAATAAACTATCAGTCAGCTGCTACTAGACTGCAAGCTTTTACTATTATTATGTATTTCTTCTACAGTCACTTGTCTGCATCATGGCCTAAACTCACTACAGTGATTGTGCTGAGGAAAAACCAGGAATACAAATGCTGATTTTGAAAGCTCTTATGGAGGTCTTTCCCCAGGATCATTGCCATCATATTTTGAGTGGATGGCTTTGAGAAAAGGGTTATTTATCTGCATGCCCACTCAAGTGTTACAAAGTCAAGTTTAAAGTTTAACTGGACTAGAGTCCCCAAATAGTCTCATACCCTGGATACTTTCTCTTTTGAGGACATCTCAAAACTAAATAAACACAATGGTAATGATGAGATTAATCATTTCTTTAAAATCAGCATTCACTCACTGATCTTTTAGCATAACTATTGGTTGAAATTTATAAAATATTTATCTTAAAACAGTTTTCTGAGAAGACAAGTTTCTCAAGTCCATTAACTCTTATTACTCATTCTCGTACTGATGTGGGTTTCCTTCCTAACTGTTTGTTACAGTGTATGTTGAAATCATGTTATAGTTGCCAAATTGTTTCCATTTAAACTAAAAGCAGAGACAACACTATTTTTCACACATGTAAGTGATGGGTGTAATGAAATAGAAGAGAATTTTAATAAGGTGATGTTTTGTGTGTGTGTGTGTGTGTGTGTGTGTGTGTGTGTGTGTGTGTGTGTGTGTGTTTTATATAACTAGTAGAAAGAGAGAAAATACATTGGTATGAATGTAAAAAAAGGCATTAAAATTTACAAATTATGTGGATGATACATTTATATGTATGTATATGTGTGTGGAAATGTTTGTTTACTGAAGAAAGAAATATTCTCATATCGAGGCAAGTCCCAGTTGGCATTGTTACTTCTACCACATGTTAGAAGGAAAAGAGAGACAAGAAAGTTTTGACAGGAAGTATCCTGTTTTTATAAGCACTTAACAGCACCTACTAATGATTTATTTTTGAAACTTATGATTCCATGTGGGGATAACCCACAAAGGTAATGTGAAACATCATTATTTTGTTTATGTCATTACTTTCTTTTCATGTGCTATCCATTTTAGTTGTTGCTGCTGTTGAAAGTCTTTAAGTGATGTGGTTAATGCTATTTGGTAAAATTCTTTGTGATTCTGAATTGCCAGTCTATAAGATATGATGAAGGACAGTCCTCTTCAAGACCAACAGGATTTATTTTTAATCATTAATCTGAGAACACAGTTGTTTTTAGGTGATAGTTTAAACATTTCTGAATGAGCTGGATGCCATGCATACCATCCATATAAGAATCTAGATTAAGAATATTTAAGAACATGACTCAAGTTCATAGGTTAATGTTTTCATTTATATCATCTTGCAGTGTGGGACAAAACTACCCTTAGTGAAGTCTCTTTTATGTTCAATTCCCTTATCTTCTACATTAGATTTGTTATAACCGAACCATACGCTAAGGTATATGAAGTGTTTATCCTACTTCTTGGAACACTTAGAAAAAAATGTCACTTTTTTTTTGATTCAAGATCATTTTTATCCCAACTACAAATATGAATGCCATCAGTATAATCAACTCATTATCAGTAAATTGTCCTTTAGAAGGAAAATAGGATAGCTGGTTTTTGTTAGTAGATTCATTTGGGATGTGGTATGAATTTTTAAATGATTGTTGTTTTGGAGGTTGCTGCTGATTGTTGCTGGTCCTTTTTCATGGGAAGGATTTCACTACTAATCACATCAAGAGTAAAGGGAAGATGGTCTTGTAGCCAAGGTCAAACTAGAGAAAGAAAGGGTCAACAAAACTTTGCTCTTGTACCAAAACAAGGGATAAAACAATACTAACAATTTGAAAACTATTTAATAACAATAATGGTAGCAATTCAGTAAAAGTGAGCTCTTCTTAGAAGGGTCAAAGAGAGTTTAAAATGGGTATTGCATAAATATCATAAATTGCTAAAACAAATCTCTCTATATATATGTGTCAGTGTGTGCATAATATATGTAGACATGAATATGTATATATTAAATGTGTATGTGCAAATATTTAGGAATTATCTTTTTTTGCAGTCAAAAAGCTAGTGTTTGGGGCAAAACTTTTATCTCAACGGTGTTTCTTTCAATGAATGCTCAAATGTACAATATGTGTTCTTGTGCATGCTTGCTGTTGGCTCCCTGAGTGGATTTAGGTGAGTTCTTATGTATAAAGAAAATAGGCTCCAAATGAAAGCCAGAATTTAATTCTTTTTTGTTCCCATTGGTTATAAAGAATTACCTGTTGTGCTTATTGCTACATCCTCATCAGACACCACCAAATCTATTTTACATGTCTACATTTAAACTTGATTAAATTAGGAATTTTAAAAATTTATCATTATTTATTTATTTTTGCTTTATTTTCAAAGTCTCAAAATGATCAGTGCTCATCTCTTCATATCTGGGCTTGTACCTGCACAAAGTATAGTTTAGCAAAAGATTCAATAGATTAGGGTTATCATTTCTTCTTTGTCATACTCCTGAGGAGGTTTAAAATGATTCAGTGTTTGTGTTTTAACCATACAGATACAATTTTGTGGATCAATAGAGTAGAGTCAGAGCTTAGAAGACAGTTTTTAATGGATGTGAAGAAAAATTCTATTGTGTGTCATGTGGTTGTGGTAATATTGGTTATTTAGGCATTCATTGACGGAGCAGCCAATGCTGGTCATTAGAGAACAATTAATTATAAAATTTCTTTAGTTATTTATACCAACATATTTTCAAAATGTGTTGATACTCATGTAGAAAATTCAGTCATCCAGGTTTTTTATATAAAAAATCAAAATGTTTAAATTCTAAACAATAATAAAATGAAAGTCAAGAAAACATGAATAAATAAATCATTTGTATTTACAAACATATGTACGTGAATTCAAAAGAGTCAAAAAGAACTAAAAATAGTCTTTAGTTGAGTTCAATTCTTTGGGTAGTTGGAACACAGAAAATTTGTAATTAAGAAAAGACTTTTAAATAATTCGTTCACAGAAAAAAAGCTGTGGTTAAAAGAGACCTTTATCATTAGTAAAGATTCACTGACTGTTGCACTTGTTATTGTTTGAGATGATTTGTTTGAAGTCACCAACACATGTTTCTTTCAGACCATTTCAGATCATTCAGGAGAGCAAGAAAAAAGTTATGTAGCTACGTCTTCTCACCAGATTGGAGACAGCCACATCTCTGTTTGTTGAAAGTTGAAATCCATGGCATTTTATAAGAAATTGTTTCTGAATTTATGCTCAAGGAAAATAGGAATTTAGTTTTCTCTGATTGGTCAAATGTTTCACATGATGTTAATTTCTAACCAATAGACATGTGGTGAGTACGAAATAAAAAAAAAAACTCACTTTTCTTCACTGTTTTCAAATTTCCAAGCCACTGCAAAAATCTATTTTGGACCAATAAAAAAAAACTGGCTTCATTGCTGAAGAAAAGACCAAGACAAAACTTTTTAAAATTTGTGTGAATTTTTTATTAAACAATGAAAAGAGAGTGGTTAAAAACTCACAGAAAACAACTAATTGAACTCCCAATGACTTGTGTCATATTTCTTGCCAACCAAAAATAAGTTTGCATTCAGAACCAATCACATATACAGAGTATATATGTAGAATCAAGAAAAGTTCTAATTCATATCCTATCTTTGGTAGTATCCACATTAAACAAAATGATACAACAAGTTATACTAGAAAGAGTAACTCAAGATGGTAAGAATTGAGTGCCACAGATAGTAGCAATGAAGAAACCTGACAAAGATTTAAGGATATGTGGTGATTACAAGATAAGGAAAAATCACCAGATATGTTCAGACTCCTTTCCTTGGCCAAATATTGAAACCGTTTAGTAAGCAAAAAATGGAGTACTTTACAAAAGTTGATCTCAAAGAAACATACAATCAAATAGAAATTGATGAGATATTCAAGAAAATCACCATGATAAGCACCCCTATAGAATTATTAAGATGGACTCGTCTACCATTTGGGTAAAGTCTGCAAGTCATATTTTTCAAAAAGCAATTGAAAGAGTCTTATTAGAAAAAATAAAGAATGTAATAATATACCAGGGTGATATAGGTGTAGGGGTGAGAACTAAAGAAGAATTAAAATATAAAACAGAGCAAATTTTAGTGAGATTAAAAAAGACAGGCTTAACTATATACAAAGATAAATGTAATTTTGACTGTAAGAAGATATCATGTTTAGGATATCAAATATCAAAAGAAAACATAATACCTGATGATAGCCTAATAAAGAAAATAACAGAAATAGCTGCTCCAGCAAATAAAAAATAATTAGCATTCTTTTTGGGGCTAATAATTTTTATAGTAAATACATACCAAGATACAGTGACATAAAAGAACCATTTGCAAAATTTCGCACCCCTCAAAAAACAAAACAAAACAAAGAATTTGACAAAATTGCTTTTGAAACATTAAAGAATATTCTGAAGAGCAAACCAATAAAAGATTTGATCCACAAAAAGAAATAATGTTAATCACATGCAAATGAAAAGGTAATTGCTGCTATTCTATCACAAGAAGATCATCCAATCATGTATATATCAAGAAGGTTAACATCAGCAGAAATTAACTACTCAAATATTGAAAAAGAAGTGCTAGCAGTTGTATAGAGTATGGAAAGGGCACAAAACTTTTTGATAGGAAAAAAATTCTTATTAAAATCAGACTACAAACCATTAGAATTCATATTTAACCTGAGAAAATTATTACCAAAAGTCATATTATCAAGGATATTAAGATGGGCAATAAAAATCATGGTATTCGATTTTGACATAATATGCGTAAAAGGGAATACTATCCCTCACATAGATGCTTTACCAAGGTTAGAGTTCAAGAATGAAACAAGAAAAATAAGAAAGTACTGAAGATAAAATAAAGCACCGAGTGGAAACGGACATTCTTCCTCTAAATAGACTCAAAATAGAAACAAAGTGAGAACCAATATAAGTCAGAATATTAGAGAGGAAAAAAATAATATATGGAGCAAATGTCTGATGGCAGAGCAGCCCTTTAGGGAATCTAATCTAATCTATCTAAACTTATTTATAAATGGAACTTTGTCTGTGTGTGTGTGTATGTGTGTCTGTGTGTGTGTGTGTGTGTGTGTATCTGTTACCTATAGACTCCGAAACAGCTGAACCGATTTTCTTGAAAATTTACACAGTTCTCCTATAAGTGTCTGTGAGTGTTCTTAGCTAGGTTTTGTGTCAAGGTACCCCTGATAAATATCGAAAATCAATAATTGAAAAAATCAGGTTATAGAAGAAGTGGTCCGATTTTAATCAAATTTGATACACTCATAGACAAAGACATAAGAAATGATATTCAGAAGTTTCAAGGTTGCAGTTCTTACAATAGTGCAGAAAATTGATAATATATATATATATATATATATATATAAAAGGTAAGATGTTTGTGTGTGTGTCTGTTTATCTGCCTGTATGTCTGTATTTTTTTCAGCCCTTTTATTTTAGTTTTTGCTTAGGGTTTGGCTCTAAGTAGGTATAATTGTAGTTCTTAGTCTCAGCCATGATACCGTTTACACAGAGGACTTATTTAGCCTTCAAAATTCAGTTTACGACGAAAAAAACTTATTTGATATCGATACCAGGAAATCAAAATTTGACTTACAGCCATTCATTTTTCTTTCAGTCTACGGTTTCGCTTTAACTGGAAACAACTATTGCTTTTTAGTCTTTCGTGCCAATGTCCAAAAAGTCTGAGCTCCAGTACCATGGATTATTTTTAAAGCCTTCATTACACCTGAGCAACACCAGGCTATACTGCTAGTCAAAGCATAAACTAACCTGAAAAAATGGCATAATATGCAATGGAGATGTAATAGTAGCTCCACTGAGAAAGGACATATTAAAAGGAGTACATAATGATGTACATTGTGACATAGCAGCAATGCAAAGAAAACTGAAGTTACAAACTTGGTGACCATGATATTCACAAGACGTGGAGGAATACATTAAGAGAAGCCCAAAATATATGGAAATAAAAAACTTCAAGCAAACAAAAATTCACTCATAGCCTAAAGAATCAGAGCCATAGGTTAGGGTTGGATCACATACATATCAGAGATAGGCATTATTCTTAGTATTAGTGGACTCATATTTAGGATGGCCAGAAGTTATCAGATTGGTACAAATGGTGGAAATGGGATTGAAAGCATTCTTACCACTTAACAAAAGCATAGAAGCATATTTACCAAAAATGCTCCTCAGTTACAAATCCATTTCACATGCGGAAAAACTGAGCAATTCGGCATTAATGGGAAGACAAATCAGAGACTCCAAAACTATGTCCTTTGCAATGAAAGAAAAGATGTGGTATAGAAAGAATAAAGAGGTGAATCTAGAAGAAGCAAATTTCCTGATACAAAAAAGACACAGCACAGCTATACTTCAAAAAAAGGAACACCATACAGTGGCACGTGCAGATCAGTTCAGAAGCAGAAACGAGCTGGATGATATGGAAATGGAAGGTCAGGATCAAGAAGAGGTAGAAAGTTACAATAGTGGAACAGAGCAGGAAATGGAAGAAAGTAAGAATGAAAAAAGAAGATGAATATGAAGAAAAAAAGAAAGAGACTAAGATCACCATTAAAGAGAAAAGAAGAACAACAAGAGGAAGTACAGCACACAACACAAAAATAATCAGTATTAAAAGTTATAACAAGGGTGTACGACCTCTCTGACTCAGGGAGGTGTAGTATTGTATGCAAATTAGTAGACAAGTGTAGATAGAGAATAACTGGAGAAGCAAAAAAGGAAAAATCCCTGTTGTCACAAAGGACATGAAGAGCTGTGCTACTACTACTACACACAAAGAAATGTGAAACATAACATAACCGTATAACTTTTACATGAAAAACGGACTCTCTCAATTTGTTTTAAGCTTTTTGGAATACTACTTTGTGTCCAATCATTTAATATGTACATTTTCTTTCCTTGGCTATTCATCAAATCTCAGAGTCTCATGCATCTGAATAACTCTGGTGTCAAATTACATGCTGATACATTATCAGCCTCTAATGAGAACACCAAAGTTTTACAAAATTTCTCCATTGAATCTACAAAAGTTTTAATGTTTGATTACTTTTCCTGAAACACGCTACTGACAACTTCAAATGTTTAAATTTGTAAAGAAATTCCTTTTGTGTTTCCTTACCATTATTCCTACATTTCTTCACTGGTGACTTAGGATATGCAAGAAAAGTAAACACATCTCTATTCTCATGGATTTCTAGTAGTCAAGATGTTTAATGACAAAAAGGCCCATGAATCAAGTATCTACAGAAACAGCCAATGAATCGATACAAACTGTATCCATCAAACCGCCCATGTTGATGTAACCTAATGTGCTTGCTTGGTTTATAGTGGGTTGTTTATCTATTCTTTTCTGTTAGTAGTGGGTGTCCGTTTTAGTGAAGGGTAGTTGCATACTGTTACAGGTTAACGGAATTAGGCCTTGTTGTAGATAGCCCACTATAAGTCATAAAGAAAGGTTATAAAGCAAGAAAAGCAAATTGAGTTGAAAGATAACATTTTATATATAACACATATCAATTAATGTTTTTACAATTAAAGTAACACAGGAAATATAGGTCTAATTACTCTCTTCTCCTTGAGTTGGTCTGCCTGGCGATGCTTTCTGTATCCGCTTTTTATATCTTCTTTTTGGATCACAGCAGCTCATTTGGGATTTCACACTTGTATTTGGTTCTGGGCTTCCCATTGGCTGATAAATAAAAATCGTGTAGGCTCGCGAACTGGAAATTTAATGTTTAATTAATTTTTAGTTTTCAACCGGAACATCTGCGCGGAGCTGACGGCGCATGGACGACTTTTGGTCATTTGCTTTTTGGTCATGAAAGCACAAACATCCGGTCCATCATTTTTGCTCGGTATCACCACACATTTTTGCTCAGTATCACCACAGGTTCACACATGTGGAAACACATTTTAATCTATGATGACAAAACAGCGAAACAAAACAAAAATTACTACTTGAAAAAGCAACAACATATACCGCTACTAATTAGCAAGTTATTCATGTACTAAAGCAGACTCTGTCAAATAAGAAAAGAAGTGATATGGTGAGTACGAAATAAAAATAACTCACTTTCCTTCACTGTTTTCACATTTGTAAGCCACTGCGAAAATCTATTTTGACCAATAGAAAAAAGCTCTGTTGCTGAAGAAAAGACCAAAGCAAATTTTACAAGCCTTTATGAAACCTTTATTAAACATGAAAAGAGAGCAATTTACAAACTCATAAAAAACAACAAATTGAACTTTCAATGACTCATATCATATTTCTTGCCACCGAAAAATAAGTCTTCGTTCAGAACTGATCACATATACAGAGTATATATATATATAAAGTCAAGAAAAGTTCCAATTCATATCCTATCTTTGGTAGTATTCAAATTAAACAAAATGATACAACAAGGCATACTAAAAAGAGTAGCTCAAGGTAATAGAAATTGGGTGTCACCATTAGAAGCAATAAATAAACCTGATGGAGATTTAAGGATATGTGGTGATGACAAGATAAAGGAAAATCATCAGATATGTTCAGACTCCTTTTCCTTGCCAAATATCGAAACGGCAAGCCATGAGTGAGTAAACGGGACTGTTTGCAAAAACTGATCTCAAGGAAGCATACATAGAAGTAGAAATTGAAATTGATGAGAAATTCAAGGAAATCACCACCCAAAAATAAGTTTGCATCAGAGCTAATCACATGAATGAGTTGGCTATTTATCCACATTTTCAGTCAGTCAGTCAGAGAGACAAGGAAGCAGAGAACAGTCAACACAGCCACAATTAAAAAGAAAATTTATGCTTCTCGGACACACATTTGCACTCCCCAACCTTTTTGAATGCTGTTTTCTTTATTTCTCTTTCTTCCTCTTCATCTACTCGCCATCGCAACAGAAAGAGAGAAACAAAGACTTTACTAATACTTTGTTGATACACATAGTGAAAACATGGACTTATTTTCTACACAACACAAATCACATTTCATTACAAAGAATGAACTCTTAATTTTTTAAACTCCTTACTACACTTTCTCTTAAGACATTTTTACAGTTTAATAATTTCATACATACAAACTGATGTTATGCTGTTCAATAAAGAAATTTTCATTAATTTATACAAACAAGACAATTTTATTCTTTCAACCTTCTGATAATCTTGAATTCTGGGAACCAGTTGTGTTTGTCACAAGACCAGTTTGATAAGCATAATCTAGGTCTCCCATAGACACTTTGGTTTAAACAGTGTGTGTTGTATTGAGGAATCCTTTTGACATGTGGGTATCTAATTGTGTTGTAAATAGGGTTTATTTCCTATACTCATGATTGTATCTTTAAAAATTGTTTAACATCTAATGAAAAAGAAATTATCTGCAAATATCATGGATCAAGCAATGATGAAGTTTTAGAAAGGAAGGAAATGGAAAGGAAATTAATACTGAGCATCAGGAAAAGACAGCTGAAGTTTCTAGGATGGTTACAAGTCAAAACGCCCAAAATCAAAAAGGTTCAGAGACAAAAACGTCCAAAGATGAAAAGGGCCAAGGACAAAAAAGTTTATAGGCTACTCAGTGTCGCTAATATGTCAAACATAAGTTTATTTACATTAAGCATTTTTTGAAAGAAACAAATTTAATTGAATATTGATAAGATGTTTATGGCTCCAAATCATTGACTCTCATTATTTTAACTGTTCTATCTTATTATTTTCAACTTTTCTTTAGTACCTATATTTATATTTCTAGTATTTTAACACATGCACGATTAAGGTAAAATTATATTTGTATCATCTGAACTTTTTAATATTTGTTCTCAATGTGTGAAATGTTCCTCTGATTAGTGAGTGTTTTTTTTTCTCCAAGATATCATCTAATAATATGTTCTTTAATGATTCTGAATTGAAAATCTAAAAATAAAGTGGTAGGCATTCATTTGTTTTTCGCTTTATTTATATTAAATGTTTGTCTTGTCCCTTTTATTCAATTGTTGACTTAATTTGTAGATGCAAGAATTATCCCCCTCTGCCAATTGGTACTATTGGGGCCTCATATGCATAGAAATTTAGGTTTTAATTTTTTACATGGCACAAGGCCATTTCCCAAATAACTTCCTAACTAAATTCCTGCATTCCAACAATTATTTTATATGGTTGAAATCATTTATGAAATTAGTAAACAAGAATTACATACTTTGTACAGACATTGAATGTATCTGATTAAAAATGTCTTTCATTATCTGCATAGGATTGTGTTACAGCAATTGAGGTAAGTTGTAAAATTCTTTGTCACTGGAAGATTTATCAGTGTCATATGTAAGTAGTGTTTGGAATAATATTGTAAGATGATTGGTGAAAATTTCTGAGTCCATTGATAAGTTCATCTTTGTAAAGTTTAGAAGAATGATTAGTAAGAGAAGGTGAGTTGGTCTTACATGTTGTGCGTGTTAAAATTCTTGTGCCAACTGTAGTAATTTGTACAAGTGTTATATAAAGAAATAAAAAGGCATCTACTTGCGTCTTGCAATTAGTGCGGGTGTGTGAGAGAATTGCTTGATATTGAAGAATGCGAACCCTGCAATAGAATGCTGCTATTGGGGGTCAGCTGTGAACTGCCTTCCTTTGCGTTCTGTGTTTCTGCTGGAACTGTCTGGGTGTACCATGTGTCTGCTATATATACATCCTGTAAAAGAGCGGGAAAGCAAGATTATCATGTGATTGTCACGTGTGTATATGTACAATGAGTGAATGTAGCTGTGTGGAAATATATGTGACTATAGTACTTTTATTGTTTAGTTTGTAGGGAGAATTTAAATCATGGATGAAACCCTGTTCTTTTAAATTTAAATATAATTAAAAGTAATTTATCAATGTTATAAATTTATTTTTTTCAATACACGCACAGTGGAAATTCCAAATCATGAAAATGTACAAAAATGTGATAAAAATTTTTCTTCTCTTTGGATAAAAAATACACTCAAATTTGTATTTTTAACATTTAAGGAATTTTCAGTTGCATGAATGAGTCTTGAAAAATTCATATGGCTACTACAAATCTCGTTTTATATACATATTTTTAAAGATAAAATTCAAAGGTTGTCTGAAGAAAAATTTCTCACTATGTTTTATGGCCTCACAGCACCCACAGAATGGTTTCTATTAATAATAAAATCAGTAGCTTTATTCCACAACAATAAATGATTTGGGGCCATAAACATCTTATCAATATCAAATTAAATTTGTTTCTCCCCCTCAAAAAATGCTTACTGTAAATAAACTTAAGTGTGACACCAAGTAGCCTATAGACTTTTTTTTTTGTTGGACGTTTTAACTTAGCACCTCTAGGACATGTGATGAGGAAAGAAGGCTTGGAGAATCTGATACTCACAGGCCAGATAGAGGAAAAGAGAGACAGAGGAAAGCAGCGTGTAACATACTTGACGGGCCTGAGCAGGTGGATGGCAGAACGAGGTTTGGGTGGGGTAACAGGAGAAAACGTGCTGAGTGCTACTAGGGATAGGGAGACGTGGAAGGCCATGATCGCCTACGTCCTGAAGGGACATGACACATGAAGAAGTACAGATTTCTGTTTTAATTTCTTTTAATCAAAATATAATTTTATAAACAGCAACAAATTACTTTTTTTTCAATTTTAATAAATCTAGAGTTTTATTTTAAAATCGTAATATTTTTGGAAGCAAAATAATACTTGTATGCATTATGTTTTTACGCTCTTTCCCATTTCTTAGAAATAAAAGTGAAACACTGAAAATTCCATCAAAAAATATTCGGTTGAACTTAAATCTATACAGGAAAACCGAAACGCGAAACTCAACAATTAGTGTAAAAAGTTTGTAAACAATTTCTCATTCTCAAATCTTAGTATCAAATTGAGTAATTCCGAAAGTATATTTTAAAAAAATATATTTAATTAAATTTTATTCTTAAAATTAAAGTATATCTTTGCTTATTTTATATATTTGATCAATTACTATATGAATTTTTATTTATGTTACGTTCTTTATTAGACAAGTGTAAAATCAGGAGAATAAGATTGTATGAAGAAAAAAGAAAATCAATGATTAATTCTAGAATTTTAAGAACATTATAACCTTGTTTGTTATTAATTTCTAATTGTTAGAGAAATTTTATTTCAGTTCCAAGTTTTACATTCAATCATAGTTTTCTCTTTTCTTGTCCCAGCATGCAATTGAAAAACAAAGATGGCTGACGTATTTGGTGATGCTTCGTTGTTTGAAGAATTTGATAGAGAACGACCATCAGTGGCTACGTTTATATCATACAACCAAAATGAAAGAGGCGAAGATGATACCAGCAAAATAGTTTTTCACTGTCCAGATTCTGATTCGGATTCCTCTGACTGGGAGGAAGACACCGAAGAAGGACAAGCGGACATTACGAAAACGAAGGTTGGTAAAGATGAGGAACAGGAAGAAATTGATGAAAGCGATGACGAAGCAAATGAGGATGCTAAAGGTTTTCAGAAGAAACCTTCTAATAAAGGCTCTAGCACAAATGGAGAAGTTCATTTAGGTGCCCTAAAACATACAAATCATCAACTTCTATTCGAACGTATCCTTCTTTCTCTTTTTACAAACGGTGAACCTGCTGTTGTGAAGTAAAAAACACGTGTTGTTGATATTGATTCGTTCATTTTATTTTTCAGGTTTATAATTTGCTTTCATCAACCGAAGATATTTCTTTTTAAGTAACATCAGTTTCTCTAGATTTATATAAGTAAATTTTACATGAAATATATCATTTAATGTGAACTAGGCCTAAAACACTAAACTGTAACAAAGTTTTTTTTTACTTAACACAATCCGTACAAAAAAAAAAACGCTTTTGCTTTTTTTTAAAAAATTTTTGAAATATTTAATTTTCACTATTTTCGATATAACGAATACTACAGCTTTAAATTTAATCTGAAATGACATTTTCATGAATGGTACGGTAAAAATAACTATTATCCACCTTGTTTTGCAATTTGAAGAAAAATACCGTTTGTAAAACTTTCTGTTATTAACCTAGCTTAAATTACTCGTCTCAATATATAAATTTTTAGTGAGGTCTGCAGTAATAAAGTTTTTATTTATCTGCTTCCCTTTCACTCTTTTCAGATGGAATATTTGACATTTTTAGTTGTCATTTAAAAGCTATTGTTAAAAACGCAGTTCTAACTTGCTCGGTTATTTGGAATTAAGTACAAGTTTATCTTTTAAGTCTTAAATTCTTATTTTCTAGTTAGTTTTTTTTTTATCGAGATGATGATTTTACATTTCATTTACACTTACTTCAATTTCAATCTTTCGTTTCCCGCCTCTTGTACTAGTTTGGTTTTTCATGTGTATTTTGGAGTTCTTCTATTCGCCTTGTCCGTTCAGGACGTAGGCAATCATGGCCTTCCACGTCTTCCTAGGCCTGTCAAGTACACGCTGTTTTCCCCTGTCTCTCCTTCACTCTATCTAGTGGTCCTGGGTTTGACGGTAAACTGCAGCAAGGCCTCCGATTAAGAGGTTGTGAGGAGCATGGAACTACCTCTTTAATTAATTGCTGTTGTTCCCAGGTCCACCCTGTCCCGTAATGGTAGCACCTGTTAGGGTCCCAGCTATGGACAAATAGTTAACTCCCAAACTGGGGTCAAGACACTATGAAAGTATAAAATACACTTTTATAGAAAAATATACATTTTTGAAGGAAAAAATTACCAGCAATACATTTTTGAATACAAAACTAGAAGACATCTTCAGTTGTCTAAAAAAATAAAAGTTTTCATCAAAATCTGACTAAATCAACCTACTCACAATAACTGAACATTAAAAAAAATAAGTACCTTAAAACCCTATTTTTTGGCATTAAATAACCCACAGAGGTTGATATGCTATTAAACAAAACTCAAATCCTGTATCTAGCCTGTTAGTATCAGATTCTCCAAGCCCTACTTCCTCATAGCATGTCCCAGGAACTTTAGCTGTCTCTTCCTGATGTTCAAGCCATGATATTCGCAGCATCTTTCTGTAGAACCACATTTCAGTTGCTTCAAGTTATTCCTTCATCTTCGATGAGATTGTCCAGTATTCACTGCCATATTGAAGAAATGGCATCACATAGCAATCCAGGACTCTCTTTGTTTCTAGTGAAATTTTCCTGTCTCCTAATACTCTGCTTAGCTTTGGAATGCATCCTTCGCCATGCCAATTTGCTTTCAGATCTCTGTGTCACACTTTCCATTTTCTGGTATTAAAATTTTTTGTACTTGCTTGAGTTTAATATCCTCCACCTTTATTTGGCATTTTGGGCTGCTCTTTTTGCATTCGGTTTTCTTGCAGTTTATTTGTAGTCCTTTCTTGTCACTCTCTTCAGCTACATTCTGTAAGAAGTCTTGTAGTTTCCTTTCCGTGTCTGCTATCAGCACTTTATTTTCTGCGTACCTTATGTTGTTTAAATTATGGCCTCCGATGATAAATTCTGGCATAACATCTAGGGTCCTCAGAATAGTCTTGCTGTACAAGGTGAATAGATATGGTGAAAAGACATGTCCTTGTCTTTTGCCCCTTTCTGTATATAGTATGCAGTATATCTGCTGAATTCATTACCAGTCCGTTTGCTGCCAGTAGAGATTCTTGATTACTCTAATGTCTTTCCCAAATATGCCAAGGTTGCTGAGCATTTCTATCAATTCTTTGTGGCATACTTTGTTGAACACCTTTGCATAATTGATAAAACATAGGTACATGTTCTTTCTCATTTGTATTGCCTTTTCAAATTGCATCCTAATCATACATACTGCATTCCTTGTTCCAGTGTCTTTGACGAACCTGCATTGTTTTGTCCTATCTCTGGCTTGATTCTGCTTCTCGCTCTATTCATCAGGATTCGAATGATCAGTTTTCTAATGTGGCTTATCAAACTGAAACATCCATAAAAAAAACATATAGCAGAACATTGTCATTGGCAAGATCTCTCTCTCTTTTTTTTTTTTTTTTTTTTCTAAGAATTCTTCTTGAAATTGGTTCCCGTTTCATGAACATGCAATATTGCACTTAAAAAAGACGAGTTTCCGATCTAATAATCATCATTGTAAAAAAGGCAGTTTGAATTTTTGAAATATATACAAATATTGTCAAATATATACTTGATCACATAAATGAACTTTTTTATATGTCTTCGTTTGACATTAAAAAATACTTCTTTAAACTAGGTACCTGTTGATGTTAAGACCTCAAACTTAATAAAGTTTTATTGTCAAAATGTTTGTTATTATTAAGATGAGAGAAATAGGTATCTGCTAATTTTCTTTAACTAACTTTTAAATTGAATTTTTAAAAATAAAGTGTTCCACAAAATTCTTTTTTAGTTTTAATTGATAGCTAAATGTAGGCAAAATACTTTGGTATATTTCAAACAGAAATTATATTGATTGAAATCTAAAATTTTTCAATTTTTTATTTTTTTATCTTTCAATTTTTTAGCCATTTTTGAGTGATTGACACATTTGTAAACAAAAGTTAATTCCCACTTTTAAAAATTTTGTGACATAATTGTACAGTTTTTTTTTTTTTTCCTGTAATGGGAAGAAACATTGAAACACATGACCTTTGAATGTAAACATAGAAATTACCATTCAAAAAACAACTTCAAATACATAAAAGAAAAAAAAAAGATTAAAAATTATTTTAAAATTCAAAGGCATGATGATTTGTATTAAACTTTTTAATTTTCATTTCGTAAATGTAACCATCACTTAATATTTATAAACTAGCCCCAACAAATCTTTGGAGTATTTTAAAAATATTTTTGAAACTTTATAAATTATTATAATTTAAAAAAAAAACAAATGTAAATAAATCATTTAAAATTTCATTATTAATCGAAAAATATTTTTCTTCAAACTATGTCCTTAATTCATTTACTAGGGTGATTAAAAGCTTATCAAATGAATTAATGTCATAGTTATATTGCTTTGTCAGATTGTCAGAAATAAGCAGATTGTCAAAAAAAAAAAATTAAAAAAAATAGATGATTTACATTTCCCAGTAAGTCCTGTGTTTAACTAATAAAATTAATTTTTGCAATAAATTTAATTTCTTAAAATTTCATTAAGTGGAGGGTGGGGTTACAGATGTAAAAAAAAAAATCCACCAAGATTTTTTTTTAAATATTTCAAAAGACTTTAATTCATTTGTGAATAAGTCCTTAAAGTTTCATTAAAATGTAAAAAATTAGTTGATTTTTGTGAGAATTTCCAAATTAATGTTTGTCACTGAGTTATGTAATATCTTTTCTATTGTAAACTCTCATAATAAATTGGTTACTCGCTAACTGAAATCAAAACGAGTTTTTACCAAAATTTTGAAAGTTAGAAAAAATTAAAACTTTTTAAAAGAGAATTTGATTGTTTCTTTTAATAATAATAATAAAAAGATTTTGATAGAAAAAGCTTGATTTTATTAATTTTTGGGCCTTTTTTTATTCATACAATGCTGTTTTGTCAGCAATTTAGCAGAGATAAATGTAAATCATCTATTATTTTTTGGAAACATTTTTGCCTTTACTTCCAAAAATAAGCTCCGAATAGTAAAATAAAAAATGCCATATAACTATGACATGGTTTAATTTGATAAGCTTTTAAATGCTTGAATAGATAATATAAATTGAGAACAGTCTAAAGAAAAAAAAATGTTTTTAGTTTAATAATGAAATTTTAAAATAATTTTTTCTTTTTTTCTTTTCTTAATTATAATAATTTGTAAAGTTTCAAAAATATTTTAAAAATACTTCAAAGATTTGTTTAAAACTTATTAAGCAAAGATTATAATTTTTAATTTTTTTTTATGGTAATTTCTGTGTAAATTGAAAGGTCATGTGTTTCAGCCTTTCTTCTCACAGGAAAAAATTTGTACAATTTTGACACTTGTGATCGCCATGCACTTATCTCGCATCTGTCAACACATACGTTAATTATAAAAGTTAAGTTCAACTCTGTTTAAGGAATAGTTTTATTCTGAATTTCATTCTATAAATAAGTAATACTTGTGTAAATCAGATTAATTTAACATTAAATTTACTAATTAAATTGTTTTTGAAATCATTATTTTTATAAAATCTCGGTAAAACTTTTTTTTCTATTGCATATACCCCCTCTGCCATTTCCTGAAAATACTAGAAACTGAATACTGTGCTGAAAATGTTTTATTAGCTAAATGCAGAATACTTTGGGGAATGTAAATCACCTGTTTTTTTTTGTTTTTGTTTTTTTCAAACAGTTGCTTCTTTTCAGAATCGTAAAAAAAATGCAATATGCCATTTTTTATTTCAATAAACATTTAATTGCTTTTATAAACAATATATATTAAGGATATAGTTGGAAGAGAAATTTTTTCAATGAATTTTTACAAGAATTGTTTTCATTTTTATTTTTTAAGTATAATTATAAAATTTAAAAAATATTTGCAAATTTCTTCCAATCATTATACCCATTAGGTTATTAAGTTAATTGAAGACTATTTAGTAATTTAAACTTAAAAAGTTTCATTAATCTTCATGCACAAAGATATTTTTTTTAAATCAAAACATTTTTTTTGTGTTTAGATATCTGATTTTTTTTTCATTTTTCAGAAAGCATCTATAAAGCTAAACTAACTAAAATTCTATAAAATATTAGATAATTGAAAATGTTAAATTTTTAATTTCACTATGTAGTTAAAAACCAAAAACAGTCATTTAGGTCACATAAATTTATATCAATTCTGGTCAATCATACTTAGCTCTTTTTGACAGGTCCAACTGTCACTAATCAGTTAGTACCTCAGAAACAGGACCACCATGATTAATAATGCTTTTATACTACATGTCAGGCAATAAGTAAGTAATGTTTAAAATTGATGTAACTTTAAATTTTCTAATTTTCTTAAAATAATATGCCAGTAATGTATATTTTATTTTTGCATGATTTTTAAAACTGAGAATTTTTGTTTACAAATGTGTCGATAGCTGAAAAATTGAAAATTTCTTTCAATTAAAACTAAATTGAAAGCTTTTTTTACTTATTAAAATTTATTTAAAACCAAGGTACCTATTTTAAACTTTAACATTTTTAACAAATGTGTTTATTTTTGGGAAACAAGTTTACTAATACAATAACAAAAATTATATCATATTTAATGTTTTAATGGGCATGAGTATTTGAGTAGAAATCCTTGTTTATATTGAAGGCCTTATTAAAAAATGTGTTCCGATTTTGTTCATTTTTTTTTCCTTTGAAACCACTTAATCTCAATGTGCAAATATTATGATGGAGACTTGCTTCATCTTCAGTGTATGAGGGTCCAGTAGTTCAGTTCTTAATAGAACTGAGTAACTAAACTATCTGAATATTTGACTGTAGTCATGAAGGGCTAATAGCAGGACAGACTTGGTTATATAGCTTTCATTGGAAACCAGGCCATCACAAAGAAATGGCAATCTACTGCAGCAAAATCTCCAAGTGCTCTCTCCCAACATGCTTTGAGCCAGCATGGAAGAGAAGGTTCATAAAATAAACACAAGAATATCTCCTGTTCATGTGCAGTCTGCAACAACAAATAAGAATCAAATGCAGAGAACTGGTGCACATAGTTTGCCACAAGGTTTTCAAACAACCCTTAGATTTTGAATTCAGGCTTCTCCTAGATTGATTGCTAACCAAGTTTAAAGAATTGTTTTCCTGATTATTTAACCCATAGCAATGGGGGAGATAGATTCATAACTTTCCCAAATGTATTTGCTCATAACTGAATTTTATGGAAAAACTATGAAGTTTACATGTGATGTGTTTCATCCTTTAGTACTTCATCGCAAAAACCTTTTCCACTTATTTCATACTTTTTCTCTAAAATTGTTCTTGATATATAAAAAAAATTATATATTGTTTTCTCTTAACTGAATGCAACAAACTTGACTGGAATTTGAACTCTGCTTCCAGTTTCTTATACTGAACCAATATCCAACCATTCACATATTTGCCCCAAACTTAAGAACAATTCTGTATCCTCAAAATCTGTTGTTATTAAGAGGAAAGACCAAAGAATTTTTTGATTATTATTTCAATTATAGTTTTTATCCTTTTTAGAATGTTTGTAATTTTGGTTAAAAATTTTATTTTTCTTACATCAGTTGGAGACTGTAAATTGGTATAGGAAATTTTAAATATCTTTCTTTGAAGTGAAAAATATTGATTTGTAAATTCTTGTAAAAATCAATTGTTGAATTTTAATGAAACTTTGAGGACTTATTCACAAATGAATTATTTTTAGCTGATTTTTTTTTATTTCATTTAGAAAATCTTTGTAAAAACCTTTTTTGTTTTGTTAACTCTCACTTATTTAATTTCAGGAAATTTTGAGAAATTTTTGTATGTCCTAATGTTTATATTAGTTATTTGCAGAACCCCTTAAATCAGCATTTTTTTTTTCTTAAATGGGACCTCAAGTTACTGAAAATATAAAAAAAATGCAATAAAAGACTTTTTTTTAAATAGAAAGACTTTTAATTGCTTTTATGGATAACATATATTATAGACACTTGTCTTTTTTTGATGATTAATACATTTTAACAAATATTTTTTTCTTTAATTAGAATAATTTATAAAGTTTTTAAATATTTTAAAATTCTATATTAATTTATATGGCTTAAGTGACATTTTAAAGTAAAAACTATATTCGTTTCTTCTGCCTAAACCTTCACCACTATAATCAAATCATATGATAATTTAGTTGTTCAGAACTGAACTGCTGGACCCTAATGCATTGACAACAACAACAGGAGAGTACATCATAAATTCAACTATCATCCAGTATTTAAAAAAATTTTTTGTTTGTTTGTGTATAAATGTGCTGACTTTGTAAATACTAACACCCAAATATGTTATCAGAAAATAAAGAGAAGTAACTATAGTAAAATTAAAGTATCTAAAATTCAAAGTATTAAACTACAAAGCATATTTTACTAAATTTTTAAGATTACTGGGTAGTTAAAAATTATATTAAAAAGACATTAATATTATATTTCTCAAACAATTTTTACAGATATGTTCATAAAGAAAAATTTAAATTTCGTAATGTCAATAAGCTGTTAGGCTGTCAAAAAATCTTTCACGCCTTAGACAAACAGCTACTGCCATGTTTAAAAATGCATTTCTGCCATATTGTAAACTAAAAGTTTTATATTTATCAGCTAATATTTAATAAATAAAGTTTCAGATATGTTTTATTTTTTAAGTATTTTTTATAAAAAGTTATCAAGTAGATTAGTTTTTATGATTTAGCTGATTTTCTTATCTATGAGCACATGATTATTTTATATTGCATATCTTAGCAAAAATTTAGAAAATAACTTGAAAGCTTATTTTTAAACCAAATGATGTTTTCATCAATAATTTTCACTGCATGTAAATGAATAACTTTAGTTTAATTTGAATGGAGAATGATCATAGGTTTTAGATGTCTTTAATATGTGCGTTGTGGTGCATTGAATATCGGCTTGGAACGAGAAATCGGGGAGCAGAGTTCGAATTCCAGCTGGATTCATTGCATTCACTTACGCGCAAATACTCTTGGGAAAGGTATTAATCTGTCTCTTCCTTCTAGTTATGGGTTAAATAACGAGACAGATTGGGTTCTATAGCCTTGGTCAGCAGTCAGTCTACCGCAGAAAGCAATGGCAACCTACTGCGGGATTATCTTCTGCCCAGTCAGTCATGTCTCGAAAGAGACATGATCGCCCAAGCGTGTATCACATATGGTACTTAACTGACTGACTGTTCATTGAAGATTTTGTCAGCAATGGGATTACCTCATCAAACTTGACCTGAAAATTATTCAAGAATGTTTTTTTTTTTTTTAAATGTAAATTTCTGTGAATTATCTTAAAGAAAATAGCTTTTAGTTTTTTTTTTTTTTTTTTTTTTTTTTTTCTTCACTTATGTAAATTGATATGTTTACAAATATTTTGGTAGCACTTTTTGTCCTTAACACATTTTAAAGGAGAAAAACTACGTAAATTTGTTCGGAAAATTGATTCATCAAGGTAATTAAATTTTTGTTTTTGTAATTTTTAGATGCATTTTAACTCATTCTCTCCTGTGTGCCATGACTTTCCTGTCTTTTGTTGCTTTAAGTAATTCTTGCTCCTTTACAACCCTTTTTAGCTTTGCATTCTTGTAGTTATCAAATAGCTTACAGGTTTTCTATGTTTCTCTTGCTTACCTGGGAGTGTTAAATTCTCCAAATTTTCTCATTGTGAGCTCAAAATTTCAACAGTCTCTTTCTGATTAGTAATAACCTCTGTCCATGGTAATCTCAACCAATCATTATTAGAATTATAATTCTTTACTTCCTTGACTGCCATATAGGAGATTAGACATATTAGTAGTAGTTCAGTCATAGATTTTGTTTCTAAGTACATCACTTAATACCTTTCTCAGTTTCTGAAGAAAACATGTTTTTCTATTCTTTTGAACTTTTGGATTTCTGCATCTCACTCTGACATCTTTTACTGTAATACACAATTAAGTTTCCATATTTACTGAGATTTTTTTTTTACATTTCCATTATGTAACTTACACCTTGAGTTGTCTCTTTTTGCTCACAACCATGCATTCTGAGAGTTAACAATTAGTCCTTTCTTCTTGCTTCCATTGACTACTGTCATCTGCCATTAAAAAGCATTATTATTGTGTTTTTAAAAGTAACTTGGGGAAAAATTTGGTGATTTACCAGGTTTCAATTTTATTATCAAAGCAACAGTGGGAAATAAATACTCAATATTTGACTTACCTAAATTTAGTACTTAGGTGTACTAAAAATTTCTTGCTTGGCCCATTTTCAAAAATCTTACCAGAAATTTTTTTTTGATGGGGCTGATTTTGTATGATTGGTAATATTAGTTGTTTCCCCTACAAAGAAACATTTGGCATTCATTGATTGAGGAATCAGTTTTGCTTTCAGTTGAAATTTATCAAATCATTCACTTAAGGCAATTTTTCAGTAGCTGTTATTGTTCTTTCCAATATTGATGGGAGATTTCCTTCTCAATCTTTATTTGAAGTAGTGTAGAATGTCAACATCTTGATTTATGTCATTTTCTTTTTTATTTATATGTGTTTTCCACTTTAGTTGTTGCTATTCCTCAAGTGATGTGGTTTCTATGTAGATCCCTTAGGTTTGGTATACAAATTTAGATTAGAGAAGGTTTTTGTTACTCATGATGGAAGATGAATCTCTTTTCTGTTCTTTTTTTATTTTTAATTTTTTTTTTAATCATATCACCCCAAGCAGGGCGGCAACGCCACTGATGCACAGGGGGCTACGTAAGAGTAAGATTGGAAAAGAGAAAACCGGAAACCACATCCTAAACAGGGAACAAGGGATGAGCCTCTGTTCTGCAGAAATATCTTAGTAATAATTACCATATGTAAGATTATAATTTTTTATTGTCTGAATAAGAAAGATTTTTGTGTCCTTTGAGAAGGCAATTTTACAGTAAAAGTTTTCTACTTGACGTTTTTTAGTCATATATTTAATTTGTTTTCCTTTGGTATAATGTGGAGCAAATTATGTTTTAAAAGTATAAAGAAATCTTACTGTCATTCAAACCAGTTTCGAACTCTTTCTCCTTCAGCTCGTTCAAATTTTCTATGAGAATGAAAACTTCTCAAAGTTTATTCTCAGTAAATATATATATATTTACATGATATATATATATATATATATATATATTGATTTCTTATAATAATGTTCAGCTTTCAAATAATTTAAATTGTCTTGTACAATTGATGTGTTAATATCTAAATGCTATTTAAAAATTGTTTACTGCCTAAATATCTTTTTTGTGGTTATTTACAGATGTGTGCCAGATGAAGAGTCTCCTGCCATCCAGATTCTTTACCAAAATAATGACTTTTCCAGGTCAGTTGCTTCTGCTTTGTATTTTCATAATTTTTAGCTACTTTTAACCCATGATAACCATTTTAGTAACTTTTTCAAAATATTCCATGCAAAAACTGAAAAACAATTTTTTTTTTATGACAATCTTACTTGAAAGCCAGTTTGTAGTATATATCTATTAAATATATTTTTATGCTTTTAAATATTTTTTATATCCTTATGAAAATTTAAGTGGCTAGGTACTACTTGTTGCCTTTTGCCATTCATATGTAAATAATCGTAAGCAATTCAAGTGTAACTGCAATATTCTAAACTCTAAACGCTTTGTTTTTTAGATTAGCAATAGATTTGTTTAAAAAATTGCTAAAATTGACCAATGACTTATCATAAGCATTACTTGAATTTTTAGCAGCATTTCTGATTATTTGATGTTCATCTGAAACCACTTGATATTTTTTCTAAACTATTGGCTCCATTAAATTATTGTCCTGATTTCTATTATTCTCATCTTTGTGTATCTTTTTAAATATTTTCTTGTTGACAAATCTTTTTTCTTTCACTTTCAAATTTCTTTCACATTTTTTCAGATTTTCTTCCTTTACTTTTTTGCTCATCCTTTCCTTTTATCAATACGAACATAATTAGATTATTTACATTGTGTCTTTGTACAAATATGAATTGTACATACATTGTAAATGGTATGTCTCTCAGGGTTATTAGAAATAATAAGTTTTTTCTTCTTAGATATGGTTATTAAAATTCTTTTAAAGACTTACAAATCTTATAATTATAACCAATTTTTTTCTTTGATTTGTGCAGCATTTGGAGTTTTTCTAAATTTATATATTTCAATTGCTGAGACAATTCAAACGTAATTCATTTCTTTTTCATAATGTTTCATATTTCTCTCTCTTAATTTAGAATTGGGGTCTGATTTCATTTCATCCAAACATTTACATGTTAGTGCTAAGTAACAGTATTTTTATTGTCTGACACAATGTGTGACAAATTAGCCAAAAATGATTTTAGATTAAAGAATAATTAGCCAATTCAAGAAAAAAATTCTACTTTAAAACCTTTCAAAAATAATTTCAGCTTTTTTTTTTTTTGTTAGCTCTTCAAAATGTCCATTTAAGTAAATCTGCAGAATTGTTGTTTCAAACAATTATTCATTCATTGACACATGATCCCGTAAATAAAAAGATCACACTCTTCCAAATAAAATTGGAATTTTCGTTATGTTTTTTTTTCTCTACAATTATATAATTCATTTATTTTCCAAAAGTTAATTGTATGGAGATGTTTACATGAAAATGTATGAAAATAATAATAAAATTACAAAAAAAAAATTGATATCTTAAAATTCTACCTTGACCCATAAATGCATGAAAAGAAAAAAGTGTTGAAAACCTTTCACTAAACAGGTTGATTGTTTTTTGTTGCCAGAAAGTACAGAGCACAGATTGAGAGCTTTGTTAACAACCTCATCTCTGAACACATTAAAGATCAATCGAATGAAAAGTTGCCTGACTTGCAATTAAAAGTAAGTGTTACTTTCATGCAAAGGAGATTTTCACTACTATAACAGTAAAGTCTTAACCTCATTCTAAGAATGAGGCTACCATTATCATTCATTAATTTTTAATACATGTATATTTGCCAGCAATTAAGATGTGAAAAGCTTGCACTGTCAGATTTTATTATGCAAGTCAGTGTTTTCATGAAAAATGTTATTATTTTTAGGATGTATAAATATACCATGTGAAATTTGGCTTATATGTCTTTATTAGAAGTATCTATAATAATTTGATGTGAGATTTTATTATGCACTTAGAAGGTTGTTCATTACATTAGGACCAATAACATTGCAGATTCTTCTTTGTACTTTATCAAGATTCTCTAAGTACATAATAGAAGTCTCAGACCAGATGTGACATCAACATTCAATGCAAGAATGTATGAATATAGTTATTTAGATTCTCTAATTTCAGATATGTAAAGATTATCATGCGTCATAAGAAAGATAATCTCAAAAGAGAAACAAAATATTATAAAGTTATTGGGTGTTAGGAATACATCAAAAAATTGAAAAAGAAAAAAAAACAAATGCTGAACAGAAACTATAAAACAAGAAAGAATTGAAAATATTAGTAAGATAAAAAAAAATAACTGGCTTTAAAAGTTAACCTTGTGAAAGTTGGGCAAAGATGTATGAGAAAAAAGTTTCTTAACAGTAAGTTTTAGTCATTAATGTAGAATCATATCTGAGAGAAGTGATGGCGAGGCTAGAGTATTTGTTTTCAAATGTTTCTTTTTCATTACCATAAACTTTTGTACCCTTGCTGCTGATTACCCAGAATACAAAAGAAAAGAAAAAGATGAAACATCCAATTCTTAATGAAATAGTCACTACACTAAATTTGCTAATGTAGTATATTTTACATGTATTTTTTAATGCCCTGGTAATAATTACAAGATGGAACATTAATTAAGAATGAGTTGTCAGTAAAACTAATGAGAAGGCTACATATGACTTTTTGGCAATTGTCAAATGTGGAAATTTGTTTTTGACAGTGTAAGCCACAAGTTTGGTACCATGTAGAGATGTTATGTTATTCATGTTGCATATTGCCAAAAACCCTGCTTCACAAAGTATGTGATATTGAAGCAGAATGTTCAGGAGCCTTTTTACTTGTTTTGCATACTTACCACCTGTTTGTATTGAATGCATGCAATTTTTTAGAGCCTACCTTTCTACATTTTCTTCATGCAAAAAAGCACACAAGATGTTGATAATAAAATTTTGGTAAACCTGCAGGAAAATTCAGGCTATACCTAAAATGTTGTCAAGTTTTAACTAAATCTGGGTAATTTTGAGAACTGTTAGTATATATATATATATATATATATATATATATATAGTCATCCTGCATGACTACTAAAAAGACAATCATGGAGTAATGAAAATGGTTTGGCCTTGTATTATGAGCTGAAGAATTACAGATCTCTTTAAAGTTGATGATGGTGATATGAAGTTGAATACAGAGAATTATAAGCTCTTGGACAAGACATTTATTGAGTAGTGCAGGTCAGAACCAACAAGCTTGAAATGGGTGTATTCTTTTAAGACAAAGCTCTTTCATATTGCAATTTAGACAATTACTCACTTAGCTAAAAATGTTTCGAAGACACCAAATTAATGGAATTGCAAATGGCCTCCCAGTCTCTCTAGATATTATTAATCCAATAGGAAATTTGTCATCCATCATTAAAAGAGACATGTGATAATAAATAACCATATTCAAGCAAAGAAAATAAATACTGCTGCACATAATTTTAGTTAAAATAATAGAAAAATTACTGAAATCAGTGGTTGAAAGACTGATAAAGCTTATAGAATGTCAAGGAGCTCAATATGTTCATTATAAATATATCCCCAAAATGTTCCCAACATCAGTTGGTTAACAACAATCTTTGTGTAATAAAATCTGACATAGTGTAGGGAAATATTCCTTATAATTCTGGATTGATGTGTCGAATGAGCTGGTAAGTGATTTTTGTTTTATTTTTGTCTTAAAATCTTAGATGCTGGCAAATATGATTTATGAAAATACAAGTGGCGTAGAAGATATGTGCTTTATAGAAGGTTGTAAAATCATGAAGGGTTAGTTGTTTTCTTCTACCTGATTAAAAACATTTATGATATTGATTAAAAGGGGAAAATACAATAACAAAGGAATAATGGAAGCCAAGTTCAGTATTGACACACCTTGTATTAAATACTTGAAAAAAAAATTTTCCTTTTTCTTTTTTTTTTCTTTTTTTTAATGTCCAACATGATTCCACAATCTTTTATATAGTTACTCTATGTTCGTGTAGTTTTCTTTAGCCACGCTTACATGAAAGTATAGAATTTAGCTTAGTTGTAACCATGAAAAAATTGAGAAAACTTACCCAGTAAATTATGTAATCAGTTCTTTTATAACCACACTATTTTGATGAGAATTTGAACTGTCTAAATAGTGACTGCTATCAGTTTTTAAAAAATATTTCTATGCAGTGAAACATATCTTACGGCTTGTGGGTAATTTTCAGACATGTTTTAAATATATAAACTCGTAATTTGCTAAAGGATATAAAAATGCAATACAGCTTCAAATGTTTATTTCTGGAAAAATATATTCAAGAATTCATGAGCAGTTCTCATATATTTGCTGTTTTTTTTGTGTGTATGTTCTCATCTGCCAGTTAAAATGATCTTCTCACTCAACACCCTATCACATATTCTTATTTGTATCAAAATTGATACATTTTCATTATCTCTTGAGTATTTTTACTCTACTAGATTCTATTTTTTCTCCTTGTTACATGTGTTACTCTCTGGGATTATACCTGTCATCTATCATTGTATATGGTTAAAAAAGTGTGCATGCCCTTTGTATATATCATCACTTGGCTGCTTTATTTTATTTTTGTTTTTGGTTTAACTCTTTATAAACGTTTTTCTCTAAATGCACTTGGCACACTAAATTACAGATTTTATGGCATTCGATACAGCCACATCTAATCAGCAGTGCTGCAATTGATTTCATGATAAAAAGAAAATCTATTCTTGTTATATGCAGTATAATAAAAAAAGAAACTGAGGATAATCAAGTCAACATTTGCTGGCTGTTCTCTTCATTGTCTTAACATAGATTTACTTTTGAATGAATAGGCATTTTATTATTGTTGATTTTCATTTTAGCCTCATAAAACAAGCCTTTTGGTTGTCCATTTGAAATTTGGGGAGGCTACATTTTCCAACTAAATTAAATTCTGAAAATTATTCATAGAAAAATAGTCTTTAAATTAAAGCAAAAAACCTTTTGTAATCTATTAAGATTACATTAATGAGATAGAAAATGTCAGTTACTATCCGTTTCTTTTGCACAACATCCAAAATAAGTGAATAAAAAAAGCAAGCTATATTATAAATATCTTTTGAAGATTAAAATAAATAGAACTTCTATATAAACAAATTATTTGCTGTCATGTCAAATTCGTCTAGGGTTCATATTGAAGAAGTTTTTCAACACTTAGACAATCAGTGTACACAATTTGCAATTTCATTGATGCTAGCTTGAAACTGGGTATGCAACTTTGGATTGGTGTCTATAATCTTTGAAATTGTTGCCCTCAATTGACATTTTTGGGATCAGAAAATGACTGTTTAAATCATAGTTCTACTTCATGTTTTATTATTTGACATTGTTGTATTGTTTTTTAAATGTCAAAAAAATCAGTTTTTCTAATTAGTTGGTATAGCAAATTGTGAGACATTACACATTTCATTCTCAGTAAGGTATCAAAGTTGTTTAACTTTCATAGTAACTATTCTTTGAGTAAATTAAATTGTAAGAATTTTGCAAGGGCAATTATGCATTAGCAAAGATTTTGCATTTATCAGGAAAAAAAATATCTTAAGGATTTGGCCAGCAAACTTTTCAAAATTTTATTTCCACTTGAAGTAGAAGTTTTTAAAACATTTAAAATTACTATAATTAAACCATATTGATTTTATTAACAGAATTTAAGTCAGTTTATAATTTTGAAGTTTAATAACTTTTATTTAATATCTTCTTTTTAGATATAGTCATGTACTAATTTGCGTGAACCTATTTTATAGATTTCTTTACTTTAGTCAGTTATACAATTGTTGTTTTTGGCATGATTTTACTTTCGGTGGTGACTGATAATTTGTGTTTTTTATCTGATACTTCAATAATTAGCAAATGTACCAGTTGGCTAACATGACTAACAAAGAGTATCTCACTTTCCAGAGAAGACCTGCTCTCTACTATATGAATTAGCGTACTAAATTTTACTTTCAAAATCGAGTGCATATCTTATGTATTTGATTGATAATTAAGAAAGAATAAATCTATAAGAAATGATCTTGTCATAATGTGCAACTTTCACTTTTCAAATGTCTCACATTTCAGTTTCACAGTCATTAAGGGATTGCTTAGTTATAAAAGGGTAAACCAGCAATCAAATAAAATGTGAGTTAATAAAGGACAGCAGTACTATGCACACTTATAATTTGCTATATTTATGGCAGTGGAGAGAGAGTGTGCACATTAACAGATATAAGTGTGAACATAGGAATCAAAATTGTATGATAACTTTGATAATTTTCAGACCAAAATAAATGAATTAAGTAATAAATTTCAAATATATAAATAAACTGAAAGTCATGATTATAAATGACTTATTTAACCCTAAAAAAAAAAACCTGGGAAGCGTTAATTTTTTGCTTCCTCCCCCACTCCAAATCCTCCATTTGTGTGTACATACATACATACATGATATATAAACATGTAGAAAAACTTAAAATATTTTTTTCATACTTTGAATGGATACTAGTCAAATATTCCACAAGATCAGATAACAGATCAAATGAATTTGACAACTTAAATGGTAAAGGTAGCTGTAAAGTTTCCATGCAGGAAATATTTGGCATTCATTGATCGAACAAATAATGTTGCTGTCGGTTATTTAAAACTGCTTTCAAGAAATTAGACTTTTCAAGTCTACTATTATCTTTTTTGTTATGAAGGAAGTTTCCTTCCAAACATTTTTGTATTTAGTATTGTGGATAGTTAACAGATTAGTTATATATATATATATATATATATATATATATATAACATAGTGATGATCCACATATACTGTCTTAATATGTATAGGAAAGAATATTAATAAAAAAAAGTTTTGAATTTAAAAATGTACTTTTTTTGGACAGTATTTGTTTATTTTTATTATTGTATTTTATATTTCAGACTGCCCTCGGTCCTTCATCAGAAACGAGTGATTTTTAAATTTGAATTAGAAACGTATTTCACGATAGCGTTTTAATATTTTTTTGTGTTTACATCACGTGGTGTGTTTGTTCACAACATGCGGCACGTCCGTAGAGAAAGTCGGTTTGTTTTAGATAAAGATTTCTTGGAATATCTGAAAAAAAATTTTTTAGTTATTGAAATATTTGTAAAGATTCAACACACCTAAGTCCCTATTTAACCCTAGCTTGTGTGTATTTAATTTTAAAATCCAGTATTTTTCTTTCTTTCTGCATGTGTATGTAGAACTAAAATTGGAGTCTATTAGTAAACATTTGCAATTTTCTAAAGTATGATCAGGTTGATTAAAATAGGCTGCAATTGGGGAGTATACATTTTTTTGTCGTATATTTAGTTTGTGATTATTGAAGCGAAATCTAAAGCTATTACCAGATTCGCCGATATATCCACTGTTGGGGCAAATTGAGCAGAAGAGAAAGTAGATTATGTTTTTGCTGTCACAAGTAAGGTTTGGTGGGTGTAATTTTATTTTGGTGTTGGGTACAGAGAATGTTTTGTCTGTTATTAAATGTTTACAAATTAAACAGCGAGGCTTCCCACATTTTAAATTCCCTGATAGGTTTGTATTATTTAAATATTTGTTAGAAGTGAGGATAGTTGATAGGTTGGGTGTTTGTTTCTTTGCATTTATGGGTGGTTTATCGAAAATGTCTTTGATGTTTTTGTTTGATTGGAGGTTCCTGTAATCATTTTTTAAATTTTTGATAAGTGTGTAGGAATATTGATTATGGTTAAAAACCATGGGAATTTGGTTGTTATCTTTTCGTTTTTTGTATGGGAGAAGTGTGTTACGATCTATGTGGATGGCTTTATGTAGTGCTTCCTTTATTATTTTTATTGGATATTTACATTTTAGAAACTGTTTTGTTAGGTTGTTAATGTTGTTTAGAAAATCTGGATGGTCTGAGCATATGCGTTTTATTCTGATAAATGAGCTGTATACGATAGATTTTTTTAATTTGAGGGGATTCAAATTTAAAAATCACTAATTCAAATTTAAAAATCACTCGTTTCTGATGAAGGACCGAGGGCGGTGTGAAATATAAAATACAATAATAAAAATAAACAAATACTGTCCAAAAAAAGTACATTTTTAAATTCAAAACTTTTTTTATTAATATTCTTTCCTATATATATATATATATATATATATATATATATATATATATATATATATATAATTGAAAAAATACATGAAAATGTTTTCTTTTGTCAGGCTAGCAGGACTACTGCCAAAGAGTGCTTAGTAAGCAACAGGAGTTATAATAGTCAATAAATCAAAAGTTCAAGTGACTAATCAGATAATTGCTGCCTATATTTTGTATTCTGCTGGTATCTTTATTTATTGGCATGGTTTAAAACAGAAGTTACCAAAATATTTTCTGACTTTCATTCAAATTACATGATTGGTAGATTTGTGAGTCAGTTGATTTTGTGGGGGTAAAAATTAGAAAGCAAAGCTTTTCATTTTTCATGTTATAATTGTTTTTTATGTTTATTTTTTTTATTTATTTCAGGCCTCAACATTGACATGTGTGGACTTGAATGATAGCTTAAATGCAGAGCAAAGAAACCACAGCATGTGGTCAAACCATGCAGTAAGTAGCCTAAATAATCTTTACTTTAATATCAATTATATTTCAGTTTTAAACACTCTTTAATTCTTGGGATATGCTCTTATCTACTTTGTTTACTTGTGCCATTTGTTGTTCTCTCACTCATTTAGTCATAGTTAAAATGTTTGTTAAAGAGAACTAAAATCTTATTTCATTATTATACAAATATATATTTTATTTATGTTAGTATCTGATAATGTTTTTTTAGGTGAATTTCATATTACTACATAAGATGCGATTGACAATTTTAGTAAAGCTGGTTTTTTAGTATAAGACACTTCCCCCTCTCTCTTATATATATATATATATATATAGGTACCTCCACTCATTTTCAATATCTAAATTTTAAATTGAATTTTTAAAAATAAAGAAGTTTTCTTGAAATTTTTTAGTTTTAATTGAAAGCTAAATGATTAAATTTACTATTTCTAGTAAACAAAGTACTTTATTGTATTTCAAACAAATTATATTGATTGGAATCTAAAATTTTTAGATTTTTTTTCTTCTTTTAAGTCTTTCGATTTTTCAGCCATTTTTAAGCGATCGATACTTGTAAACAAAAGTTAATTCTCGGTTTTAAAAATCTTGCAAAAATAAAATATACATCTGTGACTCATTATTTTTAAAAAAATTAGCAAATTTGAAGTTAAATTAATCTGGTTTACACAAGTATTACTTATTTATAGCATGAAATTTAGAATTAAACTATTTATTAATCACAGAGTTAAACTTTTTGACTTGTTCGTCTTATTTTAAATGTGTTGGCAAGTTGTCAGATGAGAGATAAGATAATTTTAATGTGGGTCACAAGTGACATAATTGTACAATTTACACATGGAAATTGCCATACAAAAAAAAACTTAAAATACACCAAAAAAAAAAAAGTAAAAATGATTTTAAAAATAGGGAGGCACAATGATTTGTATTAAACATTTTAATTTTTGATTAGTAAATATAATCTTTGCTTGATAATTTTATGAACTAACCCCAACAAATCTTTGAAGTATTTTAAAAATATTTTTGAAACTTTGATTTAAAAAAAAAAAAAGAAATTGCAAACAATACTTTTAAAATTTCATTATTAATCGAAAAAAATTTTTTTTCTTCAGTCTATAATGTCCTTAATTTATATTATTTATTCAAGCAATTAAAAACTTATCAAATTAAATAATGTCATAGTTATATTGCGTTTTTTAGTTTACTATTGGCAGTAGATTTTTAGAAATAGACAAAATTTTAAAAAAATAATAATAAATGACTTACATTTCCCTATGAGTCCTGTGTTTAACTAATAAAACCAATTTTCTCAACAAAATTTAATTTCTTAAAATTTAATGAATTTTAGTTGAAGGGGGCAACAGATGTAAAAAAAAAACATTTTTACCAAGATTTTTAAAAATAAAAATTTCAAAAATAATTTAATTCATTTTTGAATAAATCTTGAATGTTTCATTAAAATCCAACAATTATTTGATTTTTGCAAGAATTTCCAAATTAATTTTTTTGTCACCAGAAAAAAACTTGAGTTATGTAATATTATGTTTTCCATTGTAAACTCTTGTAACGATTTGGTTATCCACTAACTAAAATCAAAACAAGATTTTTTTGCCAAAAATTTGAATGTGTTAGAAGGGACTAAAATATTTTTTAAAATAATTAAAAAAATACTTTGATCTTTCTTCATAATAATAATGTAAACATTTTGATGGGAAAAGTTTTTATTAAGTTTGGGGCCCTTTTTGTTTATACTATGCTGTTTCTTCAGCAATTTAGTGAAGGTACACACACATATATATAGTCATCCGCAGACAGATCTGTTTCGTTGTATCACAGCTCATCAGTACGGTTAGACTCCGATTGCTACTCAACCCAGGCTCGAAACCTGACCGATTTGGGGTCAGTCGACGACTCTACTCCTGGGCCATGGGGCGTTCGGTGGAAGAAGGCAGTCTTTTTAGCGCATATCATATTATGCACCCAATAGCTAGAGTGGCTCAAATTTCATTTTTACTGAAATGAGCGATTTTGGTCAGGTCAAGAACTTTTCAGCAACTCTTCATTTATATATATATATATATATATATATATATATATATATATATATATAAATGAAGAGTTGCTGAAAAGTTCTTGACCTGACTAAACTTATTTTTTTTAATTCCTTCTTTATCTGTCATAACTTTACTGTATCTCTGATATTTAACTAGCATGAAGCCATATTGAATGATGAGTTACTTTATTGGATTTTGTTGATAATATTATTCTACCATTAAACCTAACATAATCTTTCAAACTGAATTTATTTACTCATTTCGTTTTGTGTTTTAGATTCTTAATCCATGTTAAGTCCCTCAATCTCAGATGATCAACAGGTGTGTTGATTTGTTATCTTTCAGATTAATAGGTTATTTCAAATTTCATCCAAAACAGCTTTGTCATAATTGTTGGAGTGCAGGTAAACCATTCTTATAGCTGCTTTATGTGCCCAGAAAGTAGCAGTAATAAGCTATTATGATTAGTTAAACCAACTAATGTAATTTTGAACCTATATACACTTTTATATATTTGTGTTTTCAGATCATTGGTACATCTCATTTCTATATCGACTTTCAAGTGGATACTACTGGTTGGCCTTTGGTAGACATGAATCCATCACTGACTCACAGTTGGGACATACCCAAGTATCCTTAATTATCATTGAGTCTATTATGGAATTATTGCTTTGTATAAAAGGTAGTGGGAATTGAATGTAATTAATGAAACAGTCTTCTATTTCATATTCTCTGATATCTGATCAGTTTTTCACTATTTCCAAATAATACAGTGTAACTCCTCTTCTAGTTATAATTGAAATAACAGGGCAAATTGGGTCCTTTATCTTTGGTAGAGCAACTAGTCTAATAGCACCACAATTTGAAGCAGCATTTGTTCCATCTGTCTATTTTGCCGGAGATGCATCCATTGATGTAGCTGTAGTACATGTTGTGTCTTGACAGCCCTACAATGGGAAATGTGATTATAAAAATATTTGGAAATTCATGATTTTAAAACATATTTGTGCCTTCAGGCTTAATATTAATACACATTTTGTAAAGCCAATTTTGAGTGTTGGTAATTGCTAAGCTAGGTTTCCTTAATTCTAGTAGATATGAGCAAGTATTTTTTGATCCAATTCCTATTGAAGTAGATGAAGAAGGCGACCAACCAAAGGGTTCCAGGCCTGAGAGGTAAGATTGCCTACTTTTTCTGTAGAGAAATAATAATGATAAAAAAATTAAATTATGGAAGGTAATATATACTGAAGAAGCTGTTATAATCATTATAATCATATTTATTATAATCATATTTAACATGTTATCAAAATCAGTTAGTTTTAGATCCCTTTTATATATATATATATATAATCATTTCACCCCAAGCAAGGCAGTATTGCCATTGTTGCACAGATGGTTACATAAAAAGAGAGTGATAAGAAAGAAAAAGGAATAAGTTACATTGAGTATCAGGGAATGGGTAAGCAAAGGATGAGAACACTGGTGTGAAGAGAGCTGCATGAGAGTAGAGTGGAAAGGGAGAAGAACATGATACAAGGTTTATCAGGGAAAGGATGCAAGTCAAGGAGATAAGAAATACCAACTGATATTGCATTTAACTTCTTGAAGATTGTAGCTGTCAGGGAAGCATGTATACGGAAGGGAATTCCAAAGGTAGGAAGTGTGAGAAAAGAAATTGAGAGAAGTAGAAGTTGCAGTTACATTTGATCAGTTTCACTGTAAAAGGGTGGGACCTAGTTGCCAGTCTTGGTAGTTCAAGTGAATTCATGCAGAGGGGTCACCAGGGAGCTAAGCTCATCAGAGCAAAAGCCATGAAAGTATTTTTAGAAAAGATAGAAGGAAGTCATATTAGTGAGAAAGTGACTGAAGTTGAGCAACCAGGTTGGGATTGATTACATTGCAGATTCTCTGTTGGATTTTGTTAAGAACCCCGAGATGAATAGCAAGGGCACCTGACCAGATGTGACAGCAGTATTCGACGCACAGTTGGATGGTAGATTTATATATGTGCAAGATGGATTCAGATGAGAAAAACTTCCTGGTCCTTCACAGTGAACCAACCTTCCTAGTAGCAGATTTAGTTATGGATTCAATGCAGTCATTCCACTTGAGGTCGACTGAGAGAGTTAGGTGTTTTGCTTTCAGGGAGACTAGTCTGATTCATGCTGATGTGGGGTAGGAGTGATTGTTTATGGTGGTTAAATGATAGCAGCTTTGTTTTGGAAGCACTAAAATTTTTACCCCAGTCCACCATAGATTGAAGGTCCTTTTCAAAATCTGCAGCAAGGTTCCCTTTGTCAGCCTCAGAGATTTCTTATCAAGGCATCAGTATATGGTGGTATTCTCAGCATAGATACCTACTTGGGATCTGATTACATCATTGGAATCGTTGATGATCAGAAAAAGTGTAGAACCTAGAATAGAGCCTTGAGGGACATTTGCGTTCATATGATAGTATCTGGAAGAATGCCCATTCAATACTACCTTCATTATGCAATTTGAAAGGAATAACTAGATTAGATCAAATAAGCATCTAGTTATATCATAGCCCTGTAGCTTGTGTAGAAAGCCAGTATGTCATACTCTGTCAAATACTTTGAAGATATCTAGGGTAACAGCTTGAGCTTTGCCATTTTTATCGAGAGCGTGGTATATATATACTCTGTGATGGTTGTTAACATATCAGCAGTAGACCTGGTGAAGCAGAAACCATACTGTTTATCGAAGAAGAGGCTGTGGGTTGTGAGATGTTGAACCACTTCAGCAAACACTTTGCCAAAAATTGCTAGGAGGCTGATAGGTAGATAATTAGAGGGGTTTGAGGATTCTCCAGAATTCTTAAATACAGGAACCACAGAGGAGGAATTCCAGCATGCAGGAAAGCAAGTAGCAGAGAAGCAGTAGTTGTAAAGTTTGGTGAGGACATAGGAGAGTTCAGGGGCACATTTCTTCAGAACAGTGATTGAGATTCCATCACCTTTGCTCGGCTTATGGGAGTCAAGCTTTGAAATTATGTTAGACCAGCAAGTGGGTAATGTGAACGTCACTCAGTGAGGCCTCAATTCTAGGTGGAAAGTCTGGTGTGGATACCCCAGACAAATCAAATGTTGAGTTGGTGGAGAATTTTCTAGCAAAGCACTAGGCCTTGTCTGCTGAAGATGTGAGGACCTCAAATTTAATGATTAAAGAGGGGATTGAGAACTTGCTGTTTAATACATTTTTACAAAGCCACTAGTAGTTTTTGGAGCCGAACTTGCGGAATGCTATACGCTGCTTCATTCTGTCAACAAGCAACAGCTTAACATCATTTAGGATCCTCTTTCACTTATTATTGGCAAAGGCAAAAAGGCGCCTATAAATGGTCAGATGCGTGGCTCTGATAAAGCCGGAAGAAGTGATTCCTGTGGTCAATAGCAACCAGGGGACTTTATTTTAAAAATATCAAATCAATAAATTCAATGTTTATGATGTAACGTTATTAATAACAATGAAATTGACAATATGAATATAAATTTTAGTGTCTTTTGGGACGAGAGTTCACACCAGACTTCAAATGAAACTTTAATATTCAAATAACAACAGCATTAATGAAAAATAAATTATAAAACTTGAAAGCAAGATTTAAAAATAATTATTGTTGGCTGATGATGTTGCTGTTGGTACTTCTGATATTCTTTGTTCATCTTCATTGTTTTCACTACAATTCTTCTATTTCTTTTTCTTCTAGGAGAAAGCCTCAGTGTTTCAACTGTGGAGGTGATCATATGATGAATGAATGCAAAGAAAAGAAAGATTATTCTCGTATACGCATGAATCGACAAAATTTCATGCAGAATTCCCAAAGTGGTGGTCTTCAGAAGTAAGTATTAGTATTTAGTAAAATTGCAATTTCACAAGCTCACTAATTACATACTAGTTATAAAAGGCTATACCATATATCAACCATTCCCGCACCCCAACAAATTCTTGTCTTCCCTCTTCATAGTCCAATGAAGTGGTATTGAGAATGGATTCTTAATGTTGAAACTATTATTGTTAGAAGGTGGTCTCTCACTGGAGTAAAACCATGTTTTATCCCTGCAAGAATTATTTTGCTTATCAAAAAAAAAAATTTTGAAGATGGGTAGTCTTTACTATACTGATCTAGGTTATTTATCTTTGTGTAGCAGTGACTTGCCTCGGCGACCCAAACGGGCCAGAGTCAGGTGTATGTTTTGTAAAGGAGTGTAGCGACGGTGAATTAGCAAACGTTGGTCAGATGGAGAATTGGACAGCACTTCGTGGTAAACAGAATTGGTGTTGCTTGTAGCAGTTTATATTTACTGTACTGAGCGCTCATTGGCTGAGTGGTAGCCAGGTTGAGTGCATAAAACATGGTATGCTCTTTTTGGTTGTTATTCGAGCCTTCGGTCGTGTGAGAATAGCGTTTCAGAGATCAAAGCAAGACGTGTATTTGGCGTGCCTGTTTGGAATGCTTTCCTGTGGTTGCTTTTTACCAATAATTTTTTTTCCTGTTTTTGCAACACTTTGTTATTGATACAACATTGATCGATACATTTTTTTCTGAGATGTATGCTGTATTTAGCTTCAAATTTGATTTTTTTTTTTTTTTAACAACTGGAATATGTTTTGCTCAAATAAGTGGATACTGACGCCATATATTACTTGTAGGCATAAATTAACGTAAAAACTTGTTGCAAAAGTTTAAATAAGCACAACTATGTGAACTATTCTTAATTAGAAAGCAAAGACTTTGTTTCTTGCTTGGCTCTTAAAAATGGCCCAGCATTTAGTAAGATGGACAGAAATAATTAGACACTTGTCTTACAAAAGACTTATAGTTTGATTGTAAGACCGTTAAACATTTACAGCTTAAAAAACAAAGCTTTGAGTTGTTCAAGATAATTAATCACCTGTGTTTAAACAAGTTTAGTTTGTTGTACCTATGTCACATGTTTTAGTCCATTCTTTTCTTATATTTGATCAATTTATCTTTCAGAAATTCCCGTTACCATGCTGATACTGACCATCGATTTGCTGCCTTTAAACCAGGTACAATTAGGTAAGCATCAATCGGTTTGCAATGTTGTAAATTTTCTCTTTTTTAAATATTTCTGGTCACATACATGCTGATGGGTGTCTTATGGAAAATTCATTATATTTGTGAATAAAAAATCTTCTAGAAATAACAGGTAGTGCTAAGAAAAGAACTTTAGACAAAATTGTGAATGCAGATCTAGACTTTACTGGAATAGCATTTCAAACATGTTACAGAAAATATAATGATTCTTATCAACCAAGAGCCCTTTTATTTCACAAAAGAAATACTGTGATAAAAATGCTTAGTATGAATAGAGAGGAAATTTATTTATTTTTTTAATATGCCAACTATAACCTTATTCTCCACATGGATGGATCTCCAGTTGATTCTTAAATGTATACTCTCTCGCTTTCTAAATATGTATAGGATTTTTCTGTGTTTCTGTCAGTATTATAAGTTTCACAATGAACAAATAAGATGGTGTGTTGTCATATCTGAAAACATTCCAGTCATACAACACTTGTAGCAATTTTACTAACATTTGTTAATTTAAAATCTATTGTGAAAACATTGATTTGCATAATAAATTGTCACTTGTGAGCATTCGATGATAAAAAATTCTTGGATGACCTAATTTCCCAAACTAATATTCTGTTGTGTGCTAACTGAAATACTGCTTTTGAGGAAAAAGCCTTTTAGAATATTTTTACACTGAGTGCTTTTCTAATTGACAATCATTTCTGAACTTTTATGTCCTTCTTTTAGAAACTTCCCTATATGTCAGTGATTATATAGATTAATTTCCAATATCTCCATTATATTAACGCTAGACTGACGTTATTTTCAAAATATAAACATTCATTTGAACAGTTTTTTAATCGTTCTCATGTTAAGTGTACCTCTAGACATTTTAATTGAATGAAAACATGATAAAAAATCAGGAGGAATAACTTTTCATATAAAAATGTTGGAGTTATTGGCCTTTGAGCTGTATTATTTGTCATCCCAGGGATTAACTAAAGTTCAAAGAAAAAGAGCTTTATTTTTTATAGCCTGTATATCTGAAGGATGCTGTATATTGAACCAGATGTAGCAAAATCAAATAGTCCAGACAACTTTTTCTGTAAATTACAGAATGCAATACAATTATGTATATGTTTTAAATCTTTTTTTTATCTCATTGATTTCTTTAATTCTAGATTTAGAAATCTTGAATAAGGGTTCCTTTTTATAACTTTATCATAATTCCTGTTACTCACAATTTTTGCAATTCTAAATTCTACACTGCAATGTTTTCTAAAATGTTATTGTAAACTTCTGCTTCTTTCTTTTTTAATTTTAGTGACTCTCTCAGAGATGCTCTGGGTTTGGCTTCTTATTCTATTCCAATCTACATCTATCATATGCGACTCTATGGTTACCCTCCTGGATGGTTAGAAGAAGCAAAAACTAAAGCTGCTTCTGGAATGAGCATGTTTGACAAACATGGAAGACGTGAGTATTCATAATTCTGTAGTTTTGACTTTGTGTATTTGAAAACTGTTTCAATTGCTGTTTGTCACTATCCACATACTAAGCTAGCTTTACTTTTAATATTGGCTCAAATTCCTTATTGTGTAGAGTGAGCATTGAAGAAGGTTCAATTTTCATTTTTCTCTTCCCAATCCTTAAATATTAAAATTGGCATTGTTTTTTTATTTATTATGATTTGGCTATGCAGCATTTTTTTCACTCTGTCATCATGGGATGCCAGGGATAAATCAATTATCAAAATGAGCTGGCCTCATCATTTTAGAAGGGTAGACTTTTTTTTTCAGTTCTTATGTCTTGTTGAAACTTTTTGAAATGAAATATTAAATTATATAGAACTTACATGCAAGTAAGAATATAGATTAAACAGTTTTTCCTATTTGTAAGTAAAAGTGTATTGCATTTACTTCTTTAGAAGAAATAGGAATTCTAGAAGTTCTCATTGGAAAATTATGCTTCATTCAAAGATTATTCAACTTATCAAGTGTCTAGTGAAGTAGTAGTTGTTGTTTCTACTAGCGTCTAGTAACCATAATAAATAGTTTTTATTAAATGTTAACCCATCTTCCTCTTGTTTCTTTTGCTTGGTTAAACTACATGAATGGTTCTGTGATTGGCACTAAGACCATGAACATCTATTTAATAAATGACTTGAAATTAATACTTTAATGTATCTTTAGACATTGTATGCTGCATTATCTTTTTTTTTTTTCTTAATTCCTGTTCTTTTAGTACTTTTGTTTTCCTTATATTCTCTCACACTTGTAAAATCTTGTTCTTTAGTGGCTTTATTACCTTGCTTCAGGTGAAATGATAAAAATAATTGAGTTTCTGGTCTGTTTGGTTAACCTTAACCAGAATATTCAATGTTACTATCGTGATTGTATGAAATTATTTTCTGTTTGAAACACATTTTATAAAACTATTAAGAATATTAATGCAATACAAAAATAAAAGTAAAAAACAAAATGAAATAAGATCTGATATGACATGAGTTTCTTTCGAATGATGTTTTGGAAAGGGGGGCATATATTTCATCTGTTTTTAAAAATCAAGAAAAACAATGGAAAATTAGGAAAATGAAATAGCGATGAACAAAAATTAAGTGAAACTAATTAAAAGGTTGTTTTTTTTTTCCTTTGTCAGAGATTAGTGTAACAGGTGAAACCCTTGAGGAAGGTGAACTGGAACCGACTGTTTCTGGAGATGGTAAGCTTATGATTTTGATTTATTTTAATATTTTAAAAAATACTAATAAAAATATAACTTTTTGATTTAGATAAATAATTTCCTTATTTCTTCATTTACTACATACATATGCGGTAAATAGATATTAATTGTTCACTTATTTAATGAAGAGTTGCATGCCTTTGATAAGAGTTTGTATAGTTTGACAAATAAATCATCACTGGCTTTGGATTAAGATTATCATCAGCCTATAGTCTGAAGACAGATTATTCCTGTTATGAATCCCTGCAGATGAAAAAGAAAAGTGTAATGATGAAAAAGAAATCTGTCTTACCTTGAAAACGGATTTGTCTTCTGTGCTATCTGTTGAAAAAGAAAATCGGAGGGAAAAAGCTTAGGTCGCTTTTAGTAAGCCTTGAAATATGGTATTTGTACTTCCCTATCAGTCTCTAATAATCACAACCTTTCTTACTCCCAATAAAAGAACACTAGTTTAGATGCCTGGGAGTCTTTGCTATTAGCAAGTGAAGAAGGAAGTTGTGCATTGTGAGCTGTATGCAGATTTTTTATCCTCTTTTATTTGTGCCACTGGCATTTTTTATTTTTGAACTTGCAAGTCTTATTTATGACACTTGGAATTACAACCCTGAATTTTTTTTTTAATCTCTGCTTTCCTATTGCTATTTTCTCTAACAAAAACTAAAAAGGCAATTGCGAAAAGTATATATTTAGAGAAGAATAAAGTTTTGATTCTGCTATTTTAAAATCATAGGCATCTTATCGCTTCAAGTGATATGCATAACTTACATCCCCCCCCCCCGTCTTGTTTATGGTTCTCAAATTAAGATCAACAATAGAACTTGTTCTTGGATGTTTTATTATTTTTTCTTTGCTTTGTTTTCAGCTGAAATTGATCCTTCTCTCATTATTGAATATCCTGGATTTACTGTACCAATGCCTCAAGAAATGCATGATGTAAGTTTGAGTTGCTTGTTTTTTTTTTGTTTTTTTTTTGTTTTTTTTTGTTCTTACATATTATTTTATATGAAAGAACTTAAATATTCATTAAACGATATTGTTGAGTATCATGAAATTTTTAACGATGAAGTATCACTAAAGATGTCTTTGTATGAAAAAGGAAAATAAAATATCTGTTATATTTTATTTACATTTGGGTCTGGTCCTATTTTCGACAGAGATGTTTGTTGCAGATTGTATTTGTTATTGCTGACGGTGGCAACAAAGGACAAAGAAGAAAAAGAAAATTGTGAAATGATTATGTGAAATTGATTTTTGTGAAGAAGTTGGGTTGAGAGGTCCTCAACAAAGTGATTTATGATTGGAAAAGTTTAATCATTGCCCCGAATTTGTTGTGGATTTTGAAGTTTATTAGTTGCTCAAGAAGTTTGAGAATAATCTCCATAGCAGTAGCAGTGAAAACTGCCACATATGTAAAGTTTAATGTTTGTCAACAGCCCAACTTTGTCGTGCAGCATTCCTCGTTCGTTTGTACCATCGTTTAATTTTTTTTATAACTTGTACCTCAATAAACTACAGGTTCATTACAGTTAACAAAGAGTCTTCTTTTTTCTACAGTCAATAAAATAAACAAATGATGGATATTTTCAATATAAAAGTTGATGATGGAATTTTAGTTTATGTCTCCCCTTGTCTTGTCTTCAGACATAACACATTGTTTCTAATATCCTGATAGTCTAAAATCTATCAAAATAGCTTTGTGATTCCTTTCTGGAAGTTTTTAATCAGTTTATTAGATCTGCAGATGATCAAAGCTCTGTTGTACACCTGGTTTCTAATTAGTATGCTGAAGCTCATTGTTTATATATTCTCTCTTCATTAATGCTCTTATCAATTATTTTCTGTTTATATTGATTGCTCTCTGTATTTAATATCTATTTTTGAAAATCTGGTTAGCAAGCATTTACTTGGGGTGCAGTTAACTAGTGTTTGAACTTAAGTAGCAATCACCCAACATCTGATTTGAAAAATGGTACAAAATAAGCTTCCTTTGTACATCTGTAGATATTAAGAATCTAAAAAAATTGAATAGTTGAGGTCAAAACTTGCCATTCCTGGCTCTAAAAATACGCAGATTGCAACAATTGAAACTTGCAAATATTTTTATTTACTTAATCCATTTGTATGATTGCAGCCATTGTTGGTTCCTTTATTTTCTATTCGGTAATGTTTCCTAATTTTTATCCTTTTTCTTTATTTTAGGAACACATGTTATATGATATGCCTCCCCTTCAGAAGCATCAGTTAAAAGATACATTAGTCTCATATCAAGTATGTTTTATTTCCTTTTATTATTTTTATTTTTTGTATTAATTTTCTTAATACTTTGGTAAATTGTCTGCTCTAATTTCTAATGACTTTTTACAGATTTAACAAGAAATAAAGCTTTAATCATAATTTTAGTTTAAAAACATATTTTTACTGTAAGCATTCTTGTTTAAATAGCAAAAAGTTTTAATTAGAATATTACATTTTGAGAAGTTAAATTAATGTTTTTCAATTCTTTTCCCAGATATTCTTTTTCTGCCTAACTAAAATTTTATTTTCAATATATCTAAAAACCCTTAATACATGCATAATGGTCTTGTCAAAGCATAACAAATGGTACCAAATATATCTTGGTATCTCAATTATCAAGAAAGTTATGGTGATTCAAAATTCATTAAATCTTTGTCTCATGTGCTATTGAACGAAATGCAAATTTTGACAGTGTATGAATATGCAGGCTTCAAACAAGTTAAAAATCATTATAAATGTAATGTCATCTAGGTAGGCTTTGAAGTAAAAGCAAGATAATGCTAATAGAATCAATAATTCTTAGATCAGACCTGCTTAAACTGGGAAAACTTCTCAAAAGTAAAATTGTCATATCAGGGCAAATTTAACTGATCGTATAAGTTTCATTTAAACAATACCTTCCAACTTCTTCCTAAATTTCATGGTACAACAGAGATGAAGCTAATTTTTTTTCATCAGTTGTACTTTAATAAACAGCCAACATTTATAACTCATAAAGAGCCAGAAGTTTAAATACTCAGAATCACTGAGTGTCTCATTTGTCATAAAGGTGGAGATGAATCAACTGATTTCTCTGTTATCAAGTAGATGCAAAGAGCAGCTTTCTGTTGAAATTTACTTTTGCTGGTGTTAATTTTTCATGCTTAAGAGAACTTTCTGAGTTGATCTGAAATCTTTTAGTTATGCTTCCAAACCACTGCTTGTTGTCCATCTTTAAGAGACTTCACAGGACCACCATGCTTGATGAAGGAGTTAAGGATTTTGTTTCACAGCAGCAACTCTTTTTTCCTTCCTTTGCCTCTCATTTTTATCAATCCTTTCATGTACACAAAGTTTCAGAATTACTTCTTGTTGCTTGTCTTTGTTTTACATATTTTGCATGTTTTCTTGTAATGCCAAGAATTGACTGCCACTCAGTTTCTGGTTTTCTTTCCAGCCAAGCTGTATTTTGTTTGAACATGTTTGAGATTGATCAATATGCATGCCATATTTTCTTTTTTTTTTTTTTTTTTTTTTATCAGTTCTGCCTCAACTTTTAACATTTAAATTTTTAAAATTTTAAGAGTGTTTGAGAAATTTTTTTACTTACATAAAAGAAATAAAATTCCTGAAGATGTTACTTGAGTAAAAGAATATATTCAAATTTAACCATAAACATACAGAAAATCCATCATGAACCTTACCCAAAAATAACTTAATAAAATAAGTGTTTTTGTTGAGAGTTGGTAATTGCATAATTTAAAAGATTTTATTTCACATTTGACATGCACACAAAAAAATCTACATTGAATATCTATTTTTAAAATATGTATTTGTAATTTTTGATTGCAGTTTTTTAATTCCTCCAAAAAGGGTTTTTCTGTTAAATGAAGATCTCTTTAAGAATTGAAAAATGTAAAGTTTAATACAAATGTTAACATTAGAGGGCTAATGTGGTTATGATCGTTCAAGAGTTATTGTGTGCAAATAAATGTTATTTTCATTATTTTAAGCAAAAAATAAGTATTCCTTTTACAAAGTCCCATCAGTTATAACTTAATTTTATTAATTTACTTAGAACTGAAAGACACATACCGGATTTTTAAGAGATTTTAAAATTTATTTTCATGTATCACCAAGAATAGGGATTTGGTGAGTGATCATGGCAATGTTTTTAGAATGTCTTTAAAAAAAAAAACCTTATTTAAATAGGTAAAATGGATTTTTACAAAATAGATTTAGGCTGTTATCTTTCAAATAAAAACAAAATTTAACATCAAAGTAGCCATTTAAATTATTCAAAATGCATTTTAAATTTTTTCTTACTTTGTAATGATACTGTCAATGACCATTAAAAGTTCTATTTTAATTTTTTATGGGCAGACAAGAATGAGCAAATTTTAAAGATTTAAAAATATATCAAGGTTATTGAATTTTTATTTCTTAAATAAAAAGGATAATAACTAAGGCAACAGTAATTCCAGTTGACAGTTTATACAAAATACAATTTTCTTTTTTGTTCAAACTGTCAGCTTGAATTTATTTTAGAGTCTTAAAATGCAGAATTAAAAAAAATGAGAAAAGGATTAATATCTATTGATGAAACTACTGTAATTTAAAATGGAATTCAGCTGGCAATGTTCATTCACTCAGTCAGCAAAACAAGCTTTGATATGTCAGACTTGACTCTTTTGCACAAAATAAACACAGTATTTTTTTTTTTTTCACTTATACCTTGAGTTGTGTAGGCACAGAGATATAAAACCAATTGATTATTAAAGATGTGACCTTGCTTAACAAGGAGTTGATTGTACTCAGGGTTATAAAGTCACTGCCAATGATCCTTTCCTTAATTGCATAGTATGTGCTTTGCCAGGGCTTCAGATGGTGTAAATTTAATCTTAAGTGTTTTTTTTTTTTCCTGGTAAAAAAAATGTTTTAAAGTTAAAAATTTTTTATGAAAGGCTATTTCAAACCTTATGAATTGATGAATATCTTTTTTTGTTTTTTTAAATGAGACGATTTTCATATGTGTAGATAGACACAACTTGGAGAGCAACTAATTTGAAAAATACCATGATGAAATCATCCACTATAAAAACATGGAAAATTGCTTTTCATCATTGAAATAGTGCTATAATTTAAAGTGCCGTGGAATAAAAACTAATCCTCACACGAGAAAGAAATCTCAAGAAAAAAAATATTAAATTTTGTTTACATAATAATTTTATCAAAATAGTCTAGAAAATAAAACCCTACCACAGAAATTCTTATATATAATAATTTACAATGTTTAATAAAATGTTTAAAATGCTTTAATTTATCCTGTATTTTTTTTCATTTCTTGCAGTCAACTACAAAGCGCAAAGGAGAAAGCTATAAAAATGAAAACGTCAAGAAATCTCGACATTTTGAATCAAGTAGTGAGATGGATTTAGATGATGACAATGAAGGTTAGAATTTCTACTTTCAAATTTAGTTTACTTTTTTCTTTCCTTCTTTTCTTGTTGTTTTTGACAGCCATTTTACAAAAAGACTCAGTGAAAGGATGAATTTCAACAAGATCCTATCTTTGACCATCATGCTTATATAAACTCCAGTTACTGATTTTTGTGGAATTGAAAAAATAGTCTATAGAACAAAATCCAGCTCAATTTGAAATGATTTGCAGTTGAGATCCAAGTTTCAATTTCTGTTCTCTAATCCTCATTGGGGACCTTATTTTGTTCTTTTTACTTTTTAAATTACTTAAGCTAAAATGTCTTCACTTCATTCTAAAGTTTGTGTATTTGCTTCAAATGAAATTTTATGCTTTTAAGCACATCTTTTTTATTTTTTTGTTTTTTACATTGCTCAGTGAAGGTCTTTGTTTATTTTAGGAAGTTTTCCTGATTATTATGACCTGGCTAATCCTAAAATAGAAGACACAAGCTGTTTTATTCCACCTCTGCCATCTGACACTCCTCCATCCCGGCCACCTCTGCCTAATGAGACTCCTCCTTCATCTGGTTCTGACTTCAAGTTTTCTCCTAAGAACCCGATGCCAGAGCCTGCCCGACGGAGGACTCCATTGTGTTTGCCACAACCCAAGTCAGATGCCTACTTCAGTTGTGATTCTCTCGAAGACCTTGAGGCTCAGTACAGGTCACTTCAAAAACAGTTGGAAGACGAAGACTCAGACAGTCAGCCCAGCTCTGATAGTCAAATGAAGGCAGCTGAACCAAACCCAGTTGAGTTACCCAACCCTGTTGTTTTGTCAAGTGATGAGAGCAGTCATGCCCCTTCAGATACAGGTTCATCATCTTCAGCCTACACCTCTTTATACAAGTCTGTGGGCAGAGACTATGGCACACCAGTGCTGCACAACAAAGGAAGCTTCACTGCTTTACCAGAAAGAGCCAATTTCTCTGTTGGCATTCAAGACCACATACCATTTGAGAACTTACCCCAATCAACGGGCACCTATGACCGTATGAGGAAGCTGTTCATTAAAATTAAGCAAACTGTTTCTGCAAATAACAGCGAAACAAAAAAATCTTGATAAAATTCACTCTTTTTTTCTCTTTTAAATTTATTTCTCCATAAAATTTTTCATTTTTTTTTTTCATTTTAGTCTTTTTTTTTGTTAATCTATTTTTATTTTTTCTATGCTAGTTTTTTTATATTTTAGAAATACTCATCTTGTTAAATTCCTTTCTTTTCTCTCACATCAAAATACACACAAACGTCTATATTTTTATGCTTTTCTCTTCATTGACATGAAAATCAGATGAAAATAGACTGACCAGAGTTTACAAATGTTCACTTACACGTACATACACTCTATCTATAAAGGTATATATGTACGTATGTATATAATATATATGCACACACATACACAACCTTTTCATGTCAGTCATTTCATTTCTTTTAACATTTCTCCCTGATATTATTTTTAATTTTACAAAAAAAAAAAATGGTTAATTTGTCAGGGTTAAACATTGTCATACTGTAAAATTGGAGATTTTTTTATAATTGTTTATAACATTCTTAAACTTTTTGGATGTTGATAAAACAAATTTTAAAGAATTACTTAGTTAAAGATAAAACTGAATGAATCATTTAAAAGGAAAAAGATAATTATTAAAAAAAAATGAAAGAAAAGTAATGTTCATTTAATTTTTGTTTTTTTAGTTTGATTTTTAATCTGGGAATAATTTATAACACAAAATTTTGAACTTTGACCTTTCTTTCTTTTCTATGACATCAAATGTTATGAGAATGTTGTTCTAAATTATATGAAAAACCTGTTTTGAAAAATTAATCCTAAATTTATATGAATGTAGGATTGTACATAGGTCATTTATCATGTATATATAATTATGACTGTGTGTGGGAGTTGTCCTCATAAAAAGTGTTGTTTTTTTTTCTTTTTTTTTCCTTAAAATTTGAAAAAAAAATTGTTTGCACATTTGAAAAAAATGAAACAAATAATTCCATTCATTTCACAACTGAGTTTTTTTTTTATTCTTTTGTTTTTAGTGTTTGTATTTGCAACTGTAGCTCAAATAATTTGGAATTTGAAAAGAAAACACCATTTAGTTGCTCTGAAAATGTTCTCTGCACTCTTAAAAACTTAAATTTGGAAAGTTTAATTTCTATAAATTTTTGTAGCTTTTTTTTTTTCCTTTCTCTTAGAAGTTTAAGAAAAAAATGTGTTTTGGTTTGTAATTAAATGAATAATTTTGCATCTTCCATATTTGGCAAATGGAAAAACAATGTGAGATATTATAAGCTATACGCATTTTGCTTGAGAATATTTGTATTGCAAAATGTTTTCTGTTCTTGTGCCAAAAACTGATTCTTTCGTCTTAGAGAGAAAGTAAGAAAGAACAATTCACATGATATGAATGGGTGCCGAAGACTTCTTGACCTGACAAACTTCCCAAAATTTAACCAAAGGTTCAAACAGAATTTTGGTTGGACGAAGAACTTTTCAGCACCCTCTTCATCCTATTTTAGAGAATATTCTTTATCTGTGGAAAATGAGAATTTCTATCATTGAACTTGTATGGCTTGATTATATATGACATAAATTTCTGCAATGGTTAATAGATTAAATTTCTTTGTTTGATTTGTTGCTGTAGAAATTGGAGAATAATTACACTCGCAATGCTTAACATTATTCTATTTTAGTTTTAAACCTTTATGGGGAATAATGTTTTTATTTTGTATTAGAATTCTACTATATCAAAAAGTCAAATGCTATAAAATTCCCTTTTTGATCAGGTATCTGTTGTTTTATGGATTAACTTACCTGCTTTTAAAGAAATAGCTGTCTTTCCTTAGTTTTCTTAGCAACCCAACTTGGAAGGGTTCTGACTAAATGCACTATATTTCTAGAAAGAGGCATTTTTCTTCCAAAGCATACATTTTTAGTGTTATAAATTTGAAGATGACTGAATTTGTGATTTCAAAGCCTCCAGCAGAATGTCATTATTTATAACAGTGAAACAGCTTGAAGGAAGTATGCATGAAGAGGTGCTGAAAAAGTAATAAGCCTCTTCATGAAGTGATTAAAAAAAATCGTTTTGGTCATATTATGGGAAGTGAGAACTTTTCAGTGTATGTATATATATATATATATATATATATATATATATATATATATATAATCCTGGGTAAAAAGCAATCGGCTGTCTAACCATACTGATTCAAAACAAATTCAGCGAAACAGATCTGTCTGCGGATGACTATATATATATATATATATATATATATATAGTATTTGTGTTAGTGATGTGAACGATGATAGTAATGAGAAATATGTCTGGTTGATGCTCAAAATTATGTAATCCTTCAAGATATAGAACAGTGAGAAAACATTTGACAAGCTAACACATCACTCATTAAATTCAAGGCTTAACTAATAAAACAACAACTTTTAGGCAACATTTGACTTTATTCATCAATATAGTCTCCTTCTAGGGTGATATACTGATTCCAACACTTCTGTAACAATTCAATGCCTTTTTTGTTGAATGATTTGTCTTTGACCTCAAAATACACCTCAGTTTTCAATATCTCTTCATCATTGGAGCCAAATCTCTTTCCCTGGAGCATTCTTTTGAGGTCTGCAAACAACTGGTAGTCACTGGAGGCCAGATCTGGAGAGTAGGGTGTATGCAGAAGCAGTTCGAAGTGCAGTTCATGTAGCTTTGCAATCTACTTGACATGGTGCATTGTCTTGGTGAAAGATCATCTTTTTCTTCTTCATTTGTGGCTTTTTTTTTGCAATTTCTTCTTTCACATGTACCAATAAACATTTGCTATTGATGGTTCTTCATCTCTCAAGGTAATCAATGAACAAAATACCTTGCGCCTCCCAAAATATGGAGGCCAAAACCTTGATGTTTGCATTTTTGATTTTCTTTGGATGGCTTTCACCTGCTGCTGTCTACTCAGCTGACTGCCAATTTCACTCCGAAGTGAAGTGGTAGTTTCATGTTTTATCCATTGTCACATATTCATGCAAAAACTTCTTGTTGCATTGAAACAGTTGCAAATGACACTCTGAATCGTCGGCGCATAGTTGTTTTTGATCAACAGTGAGCAAATGGGGCACCCACTTTGAACACAGTTTTCTCATTGACAAATGTTCATGTAAAATGGTGAATACACTGCCTTCTTACATGTTCAACTCCTCTGCTATCTCAAACAACTTCAATTTACAATTGGCCAAAATGAGTTTGTGGATTTTCTTGGTGTTTTATAGGACAACTGAAAATTTTAGGAGACCTGAGCATTCAGCATCATTTCTGTCTGTACAACCGTGTTTAAAGTCAGCATACCTCTTCTTAACCATTGTTTCTGATGAAGCAGAGTCCAAATAACTTATCAAGCTATTGCTTTGCTTGAATAGTATTTTTTTTTTTTACATCAGAAAGCAATGCTTTATCAACACATGAAATTCAGATTTTTCCATTGTTTTGAAAATTTGCAACAGTCTTCTGTGTGCCCTGTCCTTTCAGGACGTAGGCGATCACAGTTCTCCACATCTCCCTATCCCTGGTGGCTCTTAGTTTGTTTTCTCCTGTTACACCTCGCAACCCTCGTTTCGTCATCCACCTGATCAGGCCCTTCAAATATGCTAGCCGCTGCCTTCCTCTGTCTCTTTTTCCTTCTATCTGACCTGTCAGTATCAGGTTCTTCAAGCCCTCCTTTCTCATTGCATGTCCCAGGAACTTCAGTTGTCTCTTCCTGATGCTCACTATGAATTTTCTTTTTGTTGCCATTCTTTCCAACACCTCATCGTTGCTCGCATGCTCGGTCCACAATATCCGCAGCATCCTTCTGTAGAACCACATTTCTGCTGCTTCAAGTTTTTTCCTCATTTTCGATGATATTGTCCAGCATTCACTGCCGTATTGAAGAACTGACATCACATAGCAATCTAGCACTCTCTTCTTTGTTTCTAGTGAAATATTCCTGTGTCTTAGTACTTTACTCAGTTTCTGGAATGCGTCCTTTGCCATGCCAATTTGCCTTTGGATCTCTGTGTCACACTTTCCATCTCCTATTAGAACACTTTCTAGGTATTTAAATTTTTGTACTTGCTTGATTCTGGTATCCCCCACCTGTATTTGGCATTTTGGGTTGTTCTTTTTGCTTATGACCATGCATTCAGTTTTCTTAAAGTTTATTTGTAGTCCTTTTTTTTGTCACTCTCCACAGCTACCTTCTGTAGGAGGTCTTGTAGTTTTCTTTCCGTGTCTGCAGTCAGCTCTGTATCCTCTGCATACCTTATGTTGTTCAAGTTGTGGCCTCCAATAACAAATCCTGGCGTTTCATCTAGGGTCCTCTAAATATTCTCGCTGTACAAGTTGAACAAATCCGGTGAAAAGTCACATCCTTGTCTTATGCCTCTTTCTATCTTTGTAAATATGCTGAAATCGTTACCTCTCTGTATGCAGGCAGTTTGCTACCAGTAGAGATTCTTAATTACTCTGATGTCTTTCCCCAAAATGTCGAGGCTGCTGAGCATCTCCATCAATTCTTTGTCGTATTTTGTCGAATGCCTTTGTATAATCAATAAAACATAGGTACAAGTCCTTCTTCATTTGTATTGCTCTTTCGGAGAGCATCCTAATCATAAATATGGCATTCCTGGTTCCAGTGTTCTTGATGAACCCGCACTGTTCCTGTCCTATCTCTGGCCTGATTCTGCTTCTTGCTCTATTCATCAGGATTCTGACAATGCTTTGTAATGTGACTCATTAAGCTGATAGTTCTGTGTAGTTCACACTTGTTTGCACCTGGCTTCTTCAGCAGTGCTATAAATATCGACTTGCATAGGTTATCTGGTATTGTTCCACTATTATAAATTTTGTTTATTATTTCAGTAATTTTTTCTATGCCGAATTCTTCCAGGGCTATCAGCAGCTCTATTACGAAGCTGTCAGGACCAGCTGCTTTGTTTCTGTTCAGTTTGGCCATTACAGCTTCCACTTCGGACTTTAATATTTCCAGTCCATCCTCTTCCTTGTGTATTCTTGGTTGCTCTCTCTTGTCGCAAAAAAGATCCTTTATATACTCTTCCCATCGCTGGAGTGTTTTCTCTTTCTCAAATATTATCGTTCCATCCTTGGATTTTGTAGAGGAGCAGGTTTTTTGTTCTGTTAGTTCTCTTATCTCTTTACGCATTTCTGCTTTATTGGTCCTGCTCACTCTCTCTGCCTCTGCACATTTGTTGTTGAGCCGTTCCTCTTTAGTCTGTCTGCATTTGTTCCTTATCTCTCTGTGTAGTTTCCTGTATTCTCTTCCATGTCTTGGCGTTATTTTTGTCTTTTTTGCATCTCTTCCATCATTCACTCGTTTTTTCTTCTGCGTCTGATTTCCTTTGGGGCAATGTTGTTCGCTGATGTCATCATCGCTTACATTAGTGAGTCCCATTTTGAGTGTCCTTTGCCAATTTGTTCTTCATATTTCTTTCTCACGCTGTTAGTGTATTCTTTCTGCAGGTTGAGGTCATTCACGAGTGTGTTGGTATAGTGCTGAGCTTCTTCATTCTCCGGAGTTTTATCCTTAGTTTGCAGATGACTGGGACATGGTCACTTCTGCAGTAATAATCTGATTGAGCCTAAATTTTGTCATGTGCCATTTGAAAGTTATTACTTTATAAAATTCATATACATTTTTTTTATTAGTGGCGCCATCTATATGTCAGGCCTGGGACTTATTGAGTGATGTGTTATATCAACTTCTTGAACATCATACTAAAATGAGATCGTAGGATTTTTTTTCTTCCCTATTCTTGTGATAGAAGCGACAATGCAACTGTCGCTCAGCATGTTATTACGCTTAGATGTTTGAGAAGTGTGATTTTAGGGACCACCTTAATGGACATCAAAAAGATAGATTGGTAGTGTACAAATTCAACAAAAATTACTCGGTGAGAGAACACTGACATAAGAAAAAGCTCCCCAAAAAGTTTTCCAAGGACATTCAAAGTGCATGGGGAATAAATTTGAGAATCATATTCATAAATTACCAGAAAACATGACTGCTACCCTTAGAAGCACAAAACATTTTACTGATTAGGGCCCTTTTAAAAATAAGGAGTGTCCTATATGAAATTCTAGATAAGCAGTTTCGGAAGGAGATACAGGAAGAAAAATGTATAACATTGATGGTTGTTTTGTACAAAGGCAGGGAGTTGTATACAACCAGTGTGTGTAGGTTGAATTATTTCTGAATAATCATGTGATGGAGATTGACAGAGGTTTCGTGATGAATTTGAAGAAATTACTCCCCTGAAAACTTTCAGTCTCACCAAAACTGTTTTCAGGAGAGTTAAAACTATATGGCTGATATTGAGAAATGAGTTATCTGCCATTGGTTGATTTGAGAGCCATGTTTCCTTTTAAGTAAGACTGAGGTTATGTTGAAATTTAAATAACTCGTTGAGTTTCGTTTAGTGATGCACTAGGCTGTAAGGTTCCAGTCAAGTTACCTGTTGATCAGATAGTAACACCGCAATATATAAGGTGGATAAATTGTTGTTTAAATTGCACAAAAATGAAAATAACACTGACATCTTATTTTAAACATATATTTACTCAACTTACACAAAAATATCTTCAAACACTAAAGAGTAAATTTATTCAATAAAATCACCATTGATTTCAACCACAGCCTCCAGATGGCTTTGGAATCTTTTGCATCTCTTTTGGAAATCTTTAAGTTGATGAAAGCTGCCATAATCCTTGCCTTTAGTTCAGTGTTAGAAGATGTTTTTGTTGGTCTCTTGCTCAACTGTTTCTCTCATAACAATTAAGGGCAGTTAGGTGGCCAGATGTAAGGGGTGATGTGGTTGCAGAAATTGTCTGACAACAGTGTCTGGGTTCTGCTTTTGTGGCATAGTGCAGAATCCTGTTGCCAGACACCCTTTTGAATCAGAGTAGTACTACCTTCTCAAGGCACTTGAGGTAGGCTTCTGCATTGAGTTTGAAGACTTGTGGAAGGATGATGGAGGCATAATGTCGCCATTGCCAGTGATCACTTAAAACACCATGATGTTAACTGGATATATCATCCAACTCTTTCTGAATCCACTGCACTGTTAGATTGATTCCCAAGTACTCTGAAATGTTCGTTTTGGAGCTTCCGGCACTAATGTCAAGCAGTATAGCATGCCGTTTCAAATTTCTGGCAGAGTGAATTGTGTCATGATGCTCTTTTCTCACAAACAGTGCCCAACTGACCTTACTATACTGTGCAGTTGACAAAATGAAATAAAAACAACACACACACACACACACACAAAATGGAAAATACAAAATGGCAACAATTTACCCTTTGCACCCTGTAGAGGTTGTTCAATGTCTTCTTCAGTAATGAATGGAACTGAGAAGGAACTTGGCGTGACAAGGTATCATGAAAAGTTAATCTTTGGGTGGAACCTGTTGTACTGATTCTCAAAGGTCAAACTGTTTATGTTGAAGCTAAACAAATCATTGACATACTTGAACTTGTTCAGTTTATTTGTACTAATGTTCTCCTCTAAGCTATTATAATAACAACTGTAATGATCAAATGAAAATAATTGTTCAAATAAGCCAAAGCATATTGACAGTTTCTCATCTCAAAAATCAAAACTAAAACCATAAACATATTTGCACCTTGTAACATCTATACAATAATATATCCTAGAGATCTTTGCTACTTTAAAAGAGATAGAGAAATTTAGTAAGTCTGAACAAAGAAACAATATGTGCATCAGCTTGAAGTTTCCAACTCTATGTTCTTGTTACAGTCTGAACTTTGAACACCTGAAGTGCTACCTACTGGATCTCCACCATTAATACAGTATGTTAAAAGCACCTGCTGTTTCTGAAATTCACACGTCAAGTTGCAGACATTGACCACTCTTTTGATTTTAGTGACTGCATGGGAGCTATGAAGTACTGATTTGATATCGACTGTTAAACAGATAGTTATTTCAGTTTTCTTTGAATTTTTCCAGGTTAATGGCACTGCATGAGAAAATGTACATCTGCCTATATTTGCAGAACTTTTCTGTCTTGGCAGTCATTTTTATAGTGTTACTTATATAACGTGTTGTAAATAAATCAAAATTTACAATTGTGGAATGAAAGGATGATTGTTTAACAAAAATTTTTAAGTGATAATACTTGAGTCAAATTTATATTTCAGATTGAGTGATAAAACATTCTTATGAGTTGATATGTAGCTTCAACTGAAGTCTAAACATTGTTTTCAAACTAAAAATATCGCTGCAGATGAACTCGTTGGTACTTGCAGATGAAAATGTATCAGAAAATACCAAGCACAAGAGGACTCATAGTCTGTCATGACTAAAACTGACAGCCATGAGTTAACTTGTGGTTGGCAGTCAATGTGTAAAGCACTTTTTTATGATACACTAGCAGTATAGCCCAGCGTTGCTTGGGTGTAATGAAATCTTTAAAACTAACCCATGGTCCTGGAGCTCAGACTCTTTGGACGTTGACATGAAAGACTAAAAACCAATAGTTGTTTTCAGTTAAAGAGAAACCGTAGACTGAAAGAAAAATGAATGGATGTAATTCAAATTTTGATTTCCTGGTATTGATAAGTTTTTTTTGCCGTAAACTGAATTTTGAAGGCTAAATAAATCCTCTGAGTAAATGGTATCATGTCTGAGACTAAGAACTACAATTATACCTACTTAGAGCCAAACCCGAAGCAAAAACTAAAATAAAAGGCTGAAAAAAATACAGACATACAGGCAGATAAACAGACACACACAAACATCTTGCCTTATATATATATATATATATATATATATAATCAATTTTCTGCACTATTGTAAGAACTGCAACCTTGAAACTTCTGAATATCATTTCTTATGTCTTTGTCTATGAGTGTATCAAATCTGATCGGACAACTCCTTCTATAACCCGATTTTTTTTTATCATCAATATTTATCGGGGGTACCTCTACACAAAACCTAGCTAAGAACACTTGCAGATGCTTATAGTACAACTGTGTAAATTTTCAAGAAAATCAGTTCAACCATTTTGGAGTCTATAGGTAATGGACACACACACAGACAAAGTTCCATTTATTATATAAGTTTAGATGTTTCACAATATAATTTTTCTGAATTTATAAATTCAACATGTAGAAAAAATTTGTAAGCCTGTTTCAATGGAGGAAAAATATAATGCAAGAACATAACACATGCAATATATTTTAGCAATATTTCTAAGATTGTTTTCATTTAAATTCATCTCATCATTTTTTTTTAACAAAATGTTCGTATTTTGTTTCATCCTTTAGTTCTTAACATTTTGTAATGATTAAACTTTCAAAACAAAGCCAATTGTTGAATATATGAATAAATCCAACTTTTTAAAAAAATTCTGCTAAATCGCATTTTGTTAAAAAACATGACTACATCACTAAAAATAATCCATTCTTTATTTTTATTAAATTTAAAAAAAAAATCTGAAGATGAAATGTTGACTTCTTTGATATTGAAAAATATGAATGTTACTTATTGAGGAAAAAAAAACAGTTTACAAAATGGTATTATTTGCATATTGACTATTCTTGTTTCAATTTAGTTGCAAGTAGCAATTACTGACTTTAGCTAATCATGTAAAGTATCAAATTGTTTTGTTTTTCTTCTTGGTCTCAAAACTCTTTAGAATTTTTGCTGTACAAAGAAATAGAAAATATTTATTTTATTCAACCTTGTCATGTAAACTGTCACACATTGTTTATTTCAATGAGATTTTTTTGGCAAACATTTTCCTGGGCTCTGTTGCAAATTTCAGGATGTCACTTGATCTTTCTCCTCTCTGTACTGTGATGAGGTACTGTTTTGGTGATGGTCTTCAGGAGAAAATTATTGATAAAATAAAAAAAAAACTGCATGGTAAGAATAGTATCTGTAAACTTATAAGTCGAGAGCTATATAAATTTAACCATTTTCTCTTCATAATAATCACTCAAAGTAGCCCAGGATGACTTTAAATATGTCAGTAGCCCAGGATGACTTTAAATATGTCAGCACCTAGTGAGAGGATTAAGAAGAAATAATTTGGTATTTTCTCAACAAAATATTAACAATAATCAAGTGAGTGGGTGCTGCAAAGTTCTCATTTTGTCCAAGAAGAGCTGAGAAAAAATGTTTTAGTTCTTTCCAGCACATCCTCTGATTTAGCCGTGTTTTGAGGTAGGACATAGATATGAATACTACCATCTCATTTTCAGATTGTAATGAATATTGCAATAAGGTACAATGAGGTGAAAGTCCTGTATGAATGGGTCTTATGCTTTGGTAATACATATTTTTTTTTTCCTTCAAACATCCATTTGAGAAGGGGTCAGATTGTTGCCATCAAGAGGCCTGATTGTCGTTTTGGAGAATTAAAGATGTTGGATTTGATGCATCAGTGGTGTTTTGATGTTCGCATCAAAGCTCAAATGGGTGTGTTTATGCCTGTAGAACAGGCATAAAAATATTTACGTAGTACAGACACTTGCAAATATAGACACATTGTCAGGTCAGCAGGGACAGACAACACAGATCAGAATTAATATAGCCTCAGGAGAGTCGTCAGACTGTTGGAAACTGTTTATTTGCAGCAGGACCGAGTGAATATGTGTCTCTAGCTATAACAACGTAAATCAGTTCTCATCAACGGTAACCAATAATGTAGCCCTATGACCTGTGTTGGTATTCAAGCTTCTTCAGACCACTAGCTGACTTCTCACTTGTTAATACATCACTTATTTTGCCACTGAAATTGTCTTGGTGGCACTCTCCACTTAGCTGGCTTTTGTCAGTTCACATCTGCCACGTGTTTTTTTTATCTCAGAGAGGGAGAAGATTGCTGATGAAGCAAACTTGAAGTAAAAACTGATCCAACAGCTGAAAGTTATACAACGAAAAAAAGAATCCTTTCAAATAAAAAATCAACTTGGGTTACTCAGGTTAGAAATGTAACAATGTATACAGTGGTTTTAACCCTTCTCACCTAAAAAGCAAATGATACTGGTATTCCCTTCAGAGTCTATGGTGTGTGTTAGCAGTAATTTAAATTTTTAAGTTCTGGTCTTGGCTGACACAAGGTCTTGATCAGGAGGTCTTTTGTCTTCTCCCAGTTTCTCTCAAATCTATTCTAAGTCCAGGTCTTCTGTGATCTGCTCTTTCAATCTCTCCTAAGTTTTTCTATCTTCTAGTCTGGCATAAAGTCTTAGTCAGGAGGTCTCTCTTCTCTTCTAATCTGGTTTTCTTTTTTCTAAGTTTTTCTGTGATCTCTTCTAAGTTTTGGTCTATCTACACTAAGGCCAGCACCAGGTCTTGGTCAAGAGGTCTTCCAGTCTCTTGTCTTCTCTCAATCTCTGATCTATCTGGGCACAAGGTCTTGTTCAGAAGGTTTCTCTTGTCTTCTGATCTGATCATTCTGTCTGCTGCTTGACTGGGGTGGGAATTGACCAGGGTTTGGTTGTATTCTACACTTAGCATCAACCTCTTCCTAAAATTTCATATTCTCAAAATATCTTTACTAAAGTTGTTTTCCAAATTTGGGGTTGCTGCTTTTTGAGAGTGATTAGAGGAATCAAGCCACCTCTTTTTACTCTCCCTTCACTTCTCATCAAACACTACCACTCCACATGGGCTATGCTGATCTCTCTCTTTCTTCTCCCACTTTCTCAGCAACTAACTTCAGTTCGCTTCCTGTGATGAACCCAAACTTCTAGAATGTTTAGGCAAAAAAAAAAAAAATAAGTGGTTTTCAGTCATTAGTCTTTTCCTACAATCTTGTTCCATACTGTGATTTCTCAAGAAAAGCAAAGAAAATGATCAATAAAAAACAAGCTTATTCTTTTTTCTTTAAAATTGACAGACAACACAGCCTATTTGTTCATGGTTACTTGAAAATGTTAATTAAATTTTCCTTATTGCTTGCATTGAACGAAATACAAATTTTAATGTTTGGATATAAAATTATTCTTGGGGATTATAAGGAATGAATGCACCAAACTGGCTTCTCTCTCCGGAGAGAGTACTTCTCTTCTGGGTCGCTGATTCATAGCAGATGATTTTTTTTTCCTGGCTCTCTTTCACCAGAGAAATCATAATTGTTATTTTGGATTTTCTTTATTGACTACGTCTTCTATTTGTTGTCTTTCGGAATCTGTTTAATGATCTCTTTCTTGTCTGTGGGGAAGGACAGGTAGTCTTGGTTCTGCTCAATCTCAGTGAATTCTGTTGTGTTAATTCTGGGTTCAATTCTCCTTGGAATTATTTTAAAACATGATTTTTCAAAGTGTTTCATTTTTAATTTTCTTAACTTTTCAATCCATCTTCTTGCAATTGAACAATTATCATCCAGTTAGTAGACTCTTTCATTTTCCTTCTTATTTTTTTTCCAGTTTGAAATCCCCAGTGTCATATAGCTTGATATCCACTTGTCACCACATTATCTAGAAGTGTTGTAAGACAATCTGGGGAACCGAATGCCATTTTACAGAAGACAATAACAATAGGTTGCTTTCATGCAAGTGATGCTTGTTTTTGTGTACATTGTTATGTATAACTTTCTTGTAACAAGAAAGTGACATGCTGCTCGAACAAGCTGATTCCAATATTTCTTAATATGCAAGATGTTATTTGTCATTTGTACAGCCATAGACTACAGGCCAGTGTTAATCCTAAAGGAAGATATGAAATGCATTAATGTAATTTTGATACAGTCCTTAGGGAATCTATGTAAGTATTGATCTTTTATGTTATTTATTTTAAACCAACTATATTATTTTATGTTAATACATGATGTAAAACAAAAGTTTATGGCATGACAGCAGAGGTTAAACATTCTCTACAATGACCCCTAAATTTTTTTTTTTGCAACAGGATTATGAAGTACCTGCCTCTATCCCAACTTGCATTTTTTTTTTTTAAATCATATCACACCAAGCAAGGCGGTAACACCACTGAAGTGCAGGGGGCTACATGAGAGTGAAAAGATTGGAAAAGAGAAAGCCAGAAACCACATCTGAAACAGGGAACAAGGGATGAGCTTCTTCACCTGTTCAACAGATGTGGGTGGAGTGTGAACCGAGTGATAGTTTAGTCAATCTACTCCAATTGGGAAAAAAGAAAGAAAAAGGAGTGAAAAGATTGGAAAAGAGAAAGCCGGAAACCACATCCTAAACAGGGAACAGGGGATGAGCCTCTTCACCTGTTCAATAGACGTGGGTGGAGTGTGAACCTGGCGATAGTTTAGTCTATCTATAGTGTAATAACAATTGCGCATATCTTCTATGGTGTTCTGCAAGTATTGCCTGGGGGAGGGATCAAATGGTGCAGTGTAGTTTTTAGTGATGAGAATAGGGTATGTCTCCATACAAGTGATGCTTGTTTGTGCATGCAGTGTACATTGTTTTGTTGCCATTCCTGTAACAGTAAAATAATGAGCTGTTCCAAGATGATGCCTGTGCTATTTAATATTCTCTGCTAGATGTTCAACAACTTCCCTGGTGGGTATGGTCACTAGATCTGTTCCCCCGTTGAGCATTTCTGAGACCTGAAAACACTGCATTGCATCAATAGGTGCATGAAGTATAAAATAATATATTGCAAGATGGTAACAGCCATACCCATGGCTGCCAACCTATACTCATTCATATATTAATACCCAAAGAGGATATACAGTGTATTAATGTCTAGTCTAAGTACTATTTATCTACTTCTTATGTATCGATTTGTATATATGATTTATTTTAATCCAGCTCTATTATCTGTAACTATTGTTTTATATTTACTTATGACATTAGATGTTTGTGGCACGGTAGTGGAGGTGTCATTGAATTCTTTCATGTAGAAGTTCATGAACATGTAATGTACATTTAAAGAAAAACAGTGAACACAGGTAGACAGTTGTAATATGTCTCCATAGTGGCAACAATGTTGTATGTTTCATATATATTCCAATTGGCCCTGCATCACTTCTGTTCATCACTAGTGAAAATAATCACTCAATAGTATTTTTTCTTATTTTAATCGTTTCACCCGAAGCAAGGTGGTACCACCACTGATGCACAGGGAGCTACATAAGAGAGTAAAAGTTTAAGCAGGAGGTGAGCAAAGACAAGCCAGTTACATGAGGTGTCCAAGAAAGGGCAAAAGAAGGATGAGAATACAGGTGTGATGACTGTTGCAAAGGTAGTGTGAGAATGGAATAAAACAAGATACATGGGGTGATGTAGAAAGGACGAGGGAAGGACTGGAGTCAAGTGGATAAGAAATGGGAATTGACATTACATTTAAATTCCTGGAGGCTGTAGCCATCAGGAAAGTAAGTATACAGAATGAGTTCCACAGGCAGGAAGTGCGAGAAAAGAAGCTGATGAAGTAGAATTGTCAGCTGCATTTGGTAGATTTAACTGTAAAAGGGTGGGACCTTGTTGCCAATCTGGTTGCTCAAGTAAATTCTTGTGGAGAGGCACCAATGACCTAAGTGTTTTAGAGCAGAAGCCATGAAAATATTTATAAAAGAGTTAGAGGGAAGTCACATCCCGCCAGTGAGAAAGTGGCTGGAGTTGAGCTGCCAATTCTGGACCAATCACATTACAAATTCTCCTTTGGAGCCTGTCAAGAACCCTGAGATGAACAGCAGGGGCACTTAACCAGATATTACAACAGTATTCTATGCATGGTCGAATGGTTGAGTTGTATATGTGCAAGATGGACAGGCAAAAAAACTTCCTGGCCCGACACATTGACCCAACCTTCCTAGCAGTGGATTTAGCTATTGATTCAATGTAATGGTTCCACTTGAGGTCGGAAGAGAGGGTGAGGCCAAGGAGGCACAGTATATTCTCAGGGAGACTCGCTTTGTTCATGCTTATAGGTGGGGGCCAGGAGAAACTGCCTGTGGTGGTTGACAAATAACAGCATCGTTTTAGAAACATTGAAATTTACAAGCCATTTCTTATTCCAGTCTACTACAGAGTGAAGGTCTTTCTCAAGATCAGCAGCAAGGTTACGTTTGTCCACCTTGCCAGATTTCTTACTGATTTGGAAGTAAATGGTGGTGTCATCAGTGTAGATGCCTACTTGGGATTTAATCACATCAGAGGTGGTAATCATGTTAAAAATAGTGTTTTATGGCTGAAAATCTGCTTTACTTGATATCATATTATTTTATTCCCTATGTTCTGTGTGTGTGTGTGTGAAAAATAATGTATGCATTACTTTCAGCCATCTATATATATATATATATATATATATATATATATATAGATGGCTGAAAGTAATGCATATATATATATATATATATATATATATATATATATATGGGCCTCCACAAAAAACAGGATACCTAGAGATTAAAATGAATTTTTAAAAGTGAAAAATCTTTTTTGAAGCTTTTATTTTAGTTTTAATTTCAAGCTACTAGCTTCAGTTTAACATTTCCAATAAGCAAAATACTTTGTTTAATTTAATAAAAAATAATTTAAATTGGCTAGAAGTATTTTTTTTTTTGAAAATAGCTGATTAGTCCCCATTTTAGTCTTTCATCACAATATAATTTGCTCTATTATAAGATCTTCCAAAAATAAAATATACTTTTCTGAAACTTTATTTGAGAAATATTTAAAATATAATTAATCTGATTTGAAACAAATATATAAAACAAGATGAAACAAGTTTAAAATATGGAAATGTATTTTTTTTTTTTAACTCTGCAATAGCTGTTTTGATGTGATAAAATATCTAATGTTTTATGGAAACTTTTATCTGTAAAACAAAATTAAAGAGAATAATATGAGCACCTTTCTTTTTTTTCAAGTACTTTCCAATTTTAAAAACCTATGAAAATATTCTCTGTAATTTAATGTTTTATTGAATTTTAGAAATCTTGGCTTTAAATTTACTATAGTCATCACTTTTATTTTCTGATAATGTAGAGGCTGGTTGCCCATACTTAGAAAAATTGGGAAAATTCTTTTAAAAATATTCGTATTTGATGATTTGTATTAAGCTTTTCCATTTCTGATTGGTATTTATAGTTTTTATTTAATTCTCAGCACAATGCTGTCCTTAATATAACTTAATTAAAAAAGGTTTTTTAATTCAATAATGTCAGTTTATTGAGTCATTCTGTATCAAATAAACAAGGGTCTGATCATCACCGACACATATATTTTTCAAGTTTGGTACAGTTATAGAGCTTCATGATAGAAAATGAATGGTACCTATTTTACATCTCTAGGTCAAAGGGTTTCTGAGATATGACCCTTTACCTTTGTGTTATGGTGTCCTCCTATGAGGAATGGACTCTTCCTCTTGTTATATGTAATTTCCTGTATGACTTCTGGAGAGCAGTTAACAAGAGCAGTTAATCAAAGGTAGTTAACGACAGCTACTAGTCAGGTAATAAGCAGTGTAATAATACCTTTGGACTTATTTCTAGTTGCGTATTATTAACACTTCCTTTGAATATCTAGTTTCTTGTTATACTAATACGCTGTTTTGAACCTACCTATCTTGTTCTGTGTCTTACTTCTGGACCAAACCGATCACTTTATGTCATTCAAATAATTAAAATTTTCATTACTGGGATGATTTTGCAAGGACCTGAATAAATGAAAATCCAAAGCAGCAGTGTCTGGTGAATATGTCAAGTGGGGTAACACATTCCATCCAAGCTGCAACAATTTTTGCTGAGTTGCCAAAGTAACGTAACATTTGGCATTATCCTGATGGAATACAATGCCTTTCCTGTTTGCCAATTCTAGACATTTTTCTTGAATTGCTTCCTTTTTAATTCATTCAATTGTGAGCAGTACTTTTCAGAATCAATTAACTGGTAACTTGGCAGAAACTCATAGTACAGAATTCTTTTTCCCTCCCGCCAGATGCACAACATGATTTTTTTAACATGAAGACCTGCTTTTTTGGGTGGCTAAAGTTACTTATTCCAGGATGTTTTTGCTGAACATTGTTGTAAACAATCCATATCTCGTTGCCTGTCACAATTTATTTAAAAAAGGGTCTATTTTTATTGTATTTATACAGTAAATCACAAATAGAAATGCAATCTAAAAGCTTCTTTTCACTCAGGTCATGTGGTACCCAAACATTATAACAATTTCAATAACCAAGCTTCATTAAGTAATCATGGATGGTGGATTTTGATAAATTTAGTGTTTCTGCCAATTTCTGCATTGTGTAATGTGGGTTATTCTTAATCATTGTATTGATTTGTTTGTCATCTGTAGTGGGGGGGGGAATTCGCCTGAGCATTCATCAATAAATTTTATGTTATCTTAACATTAATTCTTGACATTTTTTAAATAATTATTTTCATTGTATCACTTTTTCATATAAAAATCTGTTTTATCATAAAAATGTAAACTAAACCAAAAATAAGGTTGTTTATTTTCTACTTAATTGGTCAACATTTAACTAGAAATAACACAAACTCTGATTTTATGATGATAGTTTTTATGTAAATATTAATGAATCAGCTTTGTCGATGAAAAAACAACTGATATATTAATCTTTGAACTTTGCGACTATTTTCCAAAATTCGCCTTTTTGTCAAAGGGTCCTATCTTGAGAACCATTTGATCTCGAGATGTAAAATAGGTACCATTCAATTTCTATCATGAAGCTCTAGAGGCATACCCAAATTTGAAAAACATTCGTGTCATTAGTCGTCAGAAACTTGTTGATTTGACACAGAATGACTCTATTGCATTTATTATTTTTACTATTCAGAACAGTTTTCATAAATGGTGTTTCTGTTTGACAAAAACAAATTGATGATTTAAATTCTCCAAAGAGACCAGCTTTTAACTAAGATAAAATATGAAGAGGCTGGAGTTTAATTTCTTAAAATTAAATAAGTGGGGGTAACATTTAAAAATAAAAATATTTTTACCAAAAAAAAAAAAATTCAATTTCATTCATTTGTGAATAAGTCCTGAAAATTTCATTAAAATCTGACATTTGATTTTTGCAAGAATTTCTAAAATAGTGTTTTTTTACTGCAAAAGACACTAAATTTCCAATACAAAGACCCACCAACTGACACACGAAAAAAAAGATTTTTAACAAAAATTTTGAACGTGCCAGAAACTATTAAAAGTTTTAATAAAATAATCAAAAAATACTTTGTCTTTCCTCTTAATAATAAACATTTTGACTATAAAACTTTCTTTTTATCAAGTTTTTTTATCCTATTATACTCTTTCATAGAAACGCTTTTAGTGGTGTGTATATATATATATATATATATGTAGAATATTTAGAATTTATAGCATAAATATGTTATAATAACCTTACAAAAGGCTATTTTTGTAGTGATATAACATGTTATAAATTCTAAATAAATATTCAATCTACTTCATACTGAGCACTTTTTAAGAATGTTTTTTTTGGCTTTTCTTTTTTTTACAGAACTTTATTCCATACATACCTTCCCTATAGTTGTGTGTGTGCACATATATATTAATCAACACTGCTTGGTGTCTATCAACAAATCTGATCCTGTAAACAAATAATTGGCCCTATGCTTTTTTTTAAGAGGATGGCGTGTTGGTGTTGGCCAAAACTTTGTGCATGCTTACAAATGGATGAAATTGGGAAATGATTCACTTGGACGCCCTAGAGATAACAATAGTTACTCCTTGATAAAAGAAACTACCTTAATTAGCTCAACAGCACTTTCAATGTTAGTAGTGCATGTTGGGGCTCAACATAGCAACCAATGGAGGTTCTCCCCAGCCTGATGTCACTCTGTACAGCTTGGCAAGCAATTGATCTCTGACTTCAGTGGTGAGAGCACAGCCATAGCGTCATATAAACACTTTCTCTGTCTGATATTGAGCACTCTTAACCTATAAATATAGCAAACCTGAAACATATATACACACATGAAAGTTTGCCAAAAGGGAAGTATCTTAAAGCCATAAAAATCTTTGGTGCTAACTTCTCTTTTCATATCCATAATTTACTTTTAGAATGGTTGCTCTTCTGGAAACAGAAAGCTCGCATAGAATATATATATATAATGTAGAGAAGTTTGTCACTTAACTGAACAGTCATGCCGACTTTGAAGTTTCATGAGGAGTAAAGACATCATAATGGTGTCTTCACAAAACTTTTAAGTCAGCATGACTCTGCTCAATTAAGTGATAAACTTCTCCACATTAATCCTATTAACTCTCTCTATCTCAATATTGACCATTTTACAACAAAAATCCTTGCTAAAATACCTTTTTATCAGTAAAAGCTGAAAAATAAAAGCAACTATCTTGTCACCAAGCATCATCACAACACACACACACACACACACACACACACACACACACACACACGTGTATAAAGCTCTTCTGGCTGAAAAGTAATCTAAAAGAGTAACTTGACATTAAATAAATTGTAATGATATCAGCATAGGTAGGCGTTTGAACTCTGAGATAAGTGTTTGTATTGCATTTATTCCCTTAGAGTAAAAGCATAAATAAGAATAAATGATACAATTTCCAATGGAGAAATACTTGTTTGTGAATGATTAATATACAGGGGTTATTTACAACGTTCAGACTATTTTCATTGTCACATTCACAACACTTTGGCTATTGGGCATTCTGGCCTTCTTCAGATTATATTTTTTTTTAAATTTCAAACTGAACTCAGAATAACCGTTAATGTGTATGTTGGCATTTCTGAAGATTGTGCAGACGTTCTTCCCAAGTTTATTTCTTGAAATGGGCTAACATATTCACATTCCTGGGGTACTCAGAGGATTCACTGAGAATCTGTTCTATTTCTTCCTTCCAAGGCAAATATTGTGACAGGAATTGGAAAAGAACTTGACCGTTACCAATAATAGTTACAATACCTTAATCTCAGAAACAAACAGATACAATAACTATGTTCATTAGTTTTCTATTTTGTGGAGTGAAATGGTTATAATTATGAGAACAGAATTTCATTTATTTATTTATACTTTAGCAATTTAAGTTTTAAATGTAAATTAAAATTATTTTCTAAATTGCTTGGAAGCAGCAATTATGAAAATGAGTTTATTTACAAACACAGCAAATAGAATTCACATATGATTTGTATATTACTTTTTTGTGCAAATAAGGGCTTATGGTCATATGTTGAAACACCAGTTCTCATACAATCACCAAATTTAAGCAACATTGAATCTGATCAGTATCTAGATGGGTGACTGCTCAGGAGTAGTAGATTCTGTAAGTATGGATGTGCAGCTGATGTAATGGATAACAGGTTAGAATCATTAATCAGAACGCCAAGTTCAAAATCTAGAGGATTGTTATATTCACTTAGACCCTTGCGAAAGATATGAATCTACTACTTCTTTCTCCAAAGCTATGGATTAATTAGTAGGACGTGTATCAGTAATATCTCCAAAAAGCTGTAGAAATATTTTTTGGATTTAAGTAACTTAGGAAAGATTGATAAGTTATAAAAAATAAATCAATTTATTATTAATCTTGTGCAAATAAAAGTATTGTTTTGAAATATTTTCAAAGAGCCTTTTAATACACATAAAAAGATTTTTATTTACCAATTTCTAGTACTGTTTCATGTTTAACAATTTATAAAAATGGATGGCTACTTAATAATAGGGAAATTGCACAAAAGAAAATATGTAACTTGAAAGTGCCAACGAAAAAAAAAATCACTGGTGTAGATTGATTTGTATTTTATGACTTTGTAGGTGGGTTATTTAAAGCCTACATTTTGGAACGTAAAAATTTTTCTTTTCTTTTTTTTCTCTTTTTCTTTTCTTTTTTTGCAAGTGAATATTACATTAACAGTTATTTTAAATTTTTACATGATAATGAAAGAAGTTCTATTATTTAATCCATTGCTGAGGGAAAAGAGATCAAGTCATACCCTTTCCCAAGGGTATCTGCTTAAAAAATGCAACAAACTCAAACCAATAGCAAATAGGATTTATACTGAAGCAGCTGGAAAAAAATTAAAGAAAGATAAACTATTTACTATCATTCAAATATGAAAGATATAGGAATAATATTATGTCAAAGTATATATGAGAACAAAAAATGAAATTGAAAAACTCATTAGCAGAATGCTATATATATATTTTTAAAATCTGTATAGAGAGGCAGGAAGGAATTGCAATTTATGCGTAGAGGAGCAAAGTACAAATTACAGAATTTAAGAACATGATAACTTAATAAAAGGAATTAAACTATTTTTTAAACTGTCCTTTTGAAATACGTGAACAGAACAATAGATCTCATGGATGCTAAGTGTGAAACAGCAGTAAATATGAAAATCAAAATGTATAAGACATTCTGTTGCAAAGAATATGTAGAAAATGCATTTAAAGATTTTATGGCGTTCAAACTTTTAGTAGAGTTTTATTGTAAAGGCATAAAAAAATACTAACTTGAAAATATGTACATATTTTAGTACATATTTCTACTCAAATACGTGTATCAATTAAAAATAATGCGTAAACAAATAAATCATATATATATATATATATATATATTTTCTAAACATATATTGTTAAATATAAGAGACAATGAATGTCTATTATGTTTAATCATGAGCCGTTCTAAACGTCGTATTTTGGCTTTAATTTCAGTTGAAAATAAAGACAAAAATTATCCAACATTTGGATAATTTTTTATGAATTTGGTTCTAAGCTTTCGGCTCACATGAACCATCTTCAGATAGGTTATTAAGACGGTAACACAATAACATCCACCATCAGCGACGATTTTATTTTGTGTTGACATAAAACTCCGCTAGGTCAGGTAGGCGTCACGTATTTTTCTCTTTTGGTGCGCGTGTTTGCATTTGGATTCTTTTCGGGATTTTTTTGCTAGTCTGGTAATGTCCGCGTGTATAATTCCTGAAGATGATAGAGAGATGATGGCGTGACGATGTTTGTGTATCATATTTCTTGTTTGTCTTGCGGTTGTTGGTGATAATGTGTATTCGCTTTCGCATGTGTGCGTCTAGTAGGCATTTTTATTTATGGTTATAGGTACCTTCACTCATTTTCGATAGCTAAGTTTTAAATTGAATTTTTTAAAATAAAAAAGTTTCTTTGAAACTTTAATTTAAGACTAATTGAAAGCTAAATGATTAAATTTACTATTTCTAGCAAGCAAAATACTCGGGTGTGTTTTCAAACAAAAATTATATTTATTGGAATCTAAAATTTTGAGATTTAAAAAAAATTCAGTTTTTCGGCCATTTTTTTTTTTTTGAGCGATCGACACATTCGTAGACAAAAGTTAATTCTCGGGTTTAAAAATACTGTAAAAATGAAATATACATCTCTCACACGTTATTTTTAGAAAATTAGCAAATTTAAAGTTAAATTAATCTGATTTGAAACAAATATAACTTGTTTATGGAATGAAATTTAGAATAAAAGTATTTCTTAATCAGAAATGCCTGACTCGTTAACCTTTCAAGTAACCAAAAAAGGACATAACCTAATTTAAAATCTCATAAGGGAAACAACCTTGACCTTTTAATGATAAGTCTCTAATAACTTCCACAGTAAAAGAAAATGTGCAGTTCAGCATAGAAAAAATTAAATTATTTTAAAATTTTTAATTCTAAATGACTTGTATTAAGTATTTAAATTTTCTATTTGTGAACAAAGTCTTTACTTAATAAATTAATAATCGAAGACACCGATTAACTCGAAGAAATTTAAAAGATGTTTGAAACTTTATAAATCATCATAATTAGCAAAGAAAAAAATGAAAACAATTGTTATAAAAATTTATTATTCATCTCATTTTTTTTTCAGAATATGATATCTAAATTATATTATTTATAAAATCACATAAAAGTTTATCTAAATTAAAATGGCGTAGTTTTTTTTAATGCATTTTTTATTTTACTATTCAGAACAGATTTTCTGAAAAATGGTTATGTAAATAAAAAAATACACGATTTACATTGCCCAAGAATTCTTGCGTTTAACTACTAAAAAAAAGGTATATATAATGAATTTCTAGAAGTTTCATGCAATTAATTGAAGGTGGGGGTGTAACAGATATAAAAAATTATATTTATACCAAGATTTTCTAAAAATAGTATTAATATGTCTTTCAACGCCAATGAACCCTTTTAACATTACGCTACTCTGTTTTTTCGGCAACTGCGTAGAGGTACCTACAAAATTGTTATTTATTTTTTATCATTTCACCCCATGCAAGCCAACAATGCCTCTAGGACGTAGAAGTTACAGGGAGCGGAAGAGAATGAGAAGATTTTAGTGAGGAGAAAGGAAAATAAAGAAAGAGGGTTACGGAAAATAGTAGATTGCATTTGATGTTGCATTTAAAGTTTTGAAAATTGTAGACGGTAGAGAAGCAAGAAATCGGAATGGGAGTTTCACAGGCGAGTAGTACGAGAAAAGAAACTATTAGAATAGAACAGACGGTTGTAGTTAGCTAGTTTAACTGTAAAACGGTGAGACCTAATTGCCAATCAAGTTAAATGCTTAGATTCCTGCAGTCGATACACTCTGAAGGCAGCTCATCAGAACAATTGCCATGGAAATAATTGTAAAAAAAATATACTAGAAAAGCCATGTCACGTCGAGAAGAAAGTGACTGAAGTCGAGATGCCAGGTTAGAATCGATTACATTGCAGACACCTCTTTGAATTTTGTCAAGAATTTCGAGATGTATAGTAGGAACATCAGACTAGATATGGCAATGCATGGACGAATGGTAGATTTATAAATGTGCAAAATGGATTCTGATGAGAACAACTGTCTGGCACGACACAGTGAACCCAATTTTCTGGCAACAGACCCAGCAGTTAAATCATTATAATTAGTCCACTTCATGTCAGTGGAAAACGTGTGACCAAGAAGACGCAAAGTGTTGCACGACTATAGTTTAGCATCAGCCATGCTGATGGCAGACAAAAAAATTTCCTTGTGGTGTTTAAACTAAATCAGTTTTGTTATGGACCGTTAAAATTTACATTCGCTGCTCAAGTTAACTGCTGATAATTTATATATTTTAAACATTTCCAAAGAGAGAAATGTTTCACATTTGATTCCAATTTGATATATAAGCTTATGTAAAAGGAACAAATCCTTAGGCTTTTACTAGGTTAGCAAACATAGACACTCTAGTTGATCACCTAAGACTTTCAAAGATGCTCAAGAGCAGCGATTTTTTATCCATTACGAGTTGCTCGACATGAGTTGAGAAAGTGATGGTCGTTATTCTGGTACTATTAATGATGGCGCGCAACTAGATGTTCAGTCAGACGTTTGCACGACAAACGGACGAAATAGATAATCTGTTAATGGATCTATTATCGAATGAAGAAGAAAAAAATGTTTATTAACTCACGAATAAGTACACGTGATTTGGCATTGGCTGATTGGTCAGAATAGTGAGAACACTGCATTTCAGTCTCTGCTTCGACATAAACATCTGTAAGTAACACCAATACAGGTCATGCTGAAAGCTTCCGTGCCTGTTTGGTCATGGAACTTAATCAATGTGCCGGTTATTTTATTTTTAAAATTTCAGTTTTACTTCGTTCTATTATTTATTGCTGTTTCGTGATACCTGCTGTGTCCCACACGCATATACTAAAAATTATATATAATAGATAAAACCAAGTGATCAAAAAATTAGTTCTTTTACAATCAAATCTCCTGATGAATGAATGCAATTCCATGAAACTCCAGAAACTAGAATAAAGAACATTTAATTTTATTTTTTATTATTAATGGTAATTTTGAGAACTAGAATGACACGGACTGTTTATCTTAAAGCATTAATCTTCCAGAAATACCGTAGTTGACTATATATATATATATATATATATATATATATATACTATAGTCATCCGCAGACAGATCTGTTTCGCTGATATCACAGCTCATCAGTATGGTTAGACTCCGATTGCTTTTTACCCAGGATGGAAACCCGACCGGATTGGCGTCAGTCGGCGATTCTACCTCTGGGCTACGATCGTTCGGTAGAAGAAGGCAGAAAAGAACTAATGGAGTTATTGTTAACCCGACATTTTTTATTACTTCAAACGTTATTATTAGCGGACACTCGTACTTAAAATAGACGCCCCATTTTTATTTTTACTTTAAACAGTGTGTATTGCATCTAACGGCATGAGCATTCAAGAAATCTCAGTTAAAAAAAAAAAGTAAAAGTGCTCTCTGGTCGGGATCGAACCTGCGTCCTCGTTTTGTACAAGAAACTACCGTTACAACCGGTGGTCGTTACTGCTCGACTACAGAGAGCGTCACATTCCAGGCAGTCTCTGCTTTCCTTTTCAATAAAAGCACATATTCATATCCAGATAATTTTTTCTCGAAAGCCCATATGTGCTTAGTTTCGTATCTGAAATGTAAAAGCAATATCTAAAGAAATAATGGATTTATTTTTTATCCGAAATTTTTTTATAGCTTCAAAGGTTATTATAGCGGATACTCGTATTTGGAATAAACGTCTCATTTTTATTTTTATTTAAAACGTTATGTATTACGTCTATTGGTCTGCGCATCCAAGAAAAATAAAGAAAATTCGCAGGTCGACAGACGTGATATACACTGTTTAAAATAAAAATGGGACGTCTATGCCAAATATGGGTGTCCACTATGATAACGTTTGGAGTAATAATATCTATCTATCTATCTATCTATCTATCTATCTATCTTGTAAAATAAAGTTTTAATGGGGTAAAGTGACTGCTTCATCCTACCATGTAATTTCCACTTGTACTATTGTGAGTTTGCAGTGTGGTGCAGTGGATATTGGCCTGGAACGAAAAATCGGGGAGCCAAGTTCGAATTCCAGTTGAACTTCTTGCATTACTTACTGACACACAAATACCCTTGGAAAAGTTATTAATTCGTCTCTTCCCTCCAGTTATGGGTTAAATAACAGGACAGAGTGGGTTCTATAGCCTTGGCTGGTAACCAGTCTACCGCAGAAAGTAATGGCAACCTACTGCGGGATTATCTTCTGCCCAGTCAGTGATGTCTCTTTCGAGACATGATCGCCTAAGTGTGTATCACGTATGGCACTTGGTTGACTGACTACTGTGAGTGGATTAAAAACAGCTTTCATCTTATTCAGGTGATAACATTTTCGATCTTCTGCAGCAATCTTATTTAATAATTTCTTTCTCCACGTACAAAATATTTTTTGCCAAATAATTCCACTCGAAACGATCCAATGATCCATCTTCAGACTCTTTACCAGAACTTTCGCACAAATAAAAAGAAAAAAGAGAGAGAAAAAAAAGCGAAATAAAGAAAAATGTGCAAAGTTTTTGTCTCCCTGTTAAGACTGCGCCTCTGAGTACTCCTCCTGGATAAAAGCGAGCATCGATACTTTCATCCCAGCCAGGAAATTCCTACTTAAACCGCATTCATCTCCTTAGTTCTCTCCTGTTTGCTCGGCCACAATTGCCCACAGGAACCACTTCTTCCAGCTTTACCTAAGGGATGCGTCTGTCTACAATAGGTGCCTTTTTGTCTCTGCTCGTACTAAATGCAAGCGTGTCGTAAATGATGCTAATAAAATGAAGCAGCGTATAGCATCCCGCAAGTTTGGCTCTAAAAACTATGGGCAGTACTGTTAAACAACAGCAAATCCTCGATCTCTCTTCTATTCAATAAATTTGAGGTTTTCAGAGCCACAGCGAACAAGGCTGATTGCTTTGATCGCAGATTCTCTTCCAACCTGACTTGTCTGGAGTACCAACATCCGACTTCCTACCCAGAACTAAGGCTCAACTGTGTGATGTATATATAACCCTGTCTCTGGTCTCTAGCATAATTTCTAAGCTTGACTCTCATAAGACAAGCGGAAGTGATGGAATTCTTGTTATCGTCTAAAAGAAATGTGCCTCTAAACCCTTTCTGTCCTCTCCAAACTCTATGATATTGCGCCGCTGCTTCATACTTTCCTGCTTGTTGAAATTCCTCCTCTGTAGTTCCTGTTTTCAAAAGCTTTATGGTACCCTCTGACCCCTCTAATTATCGCTCTATCTTCTCACATCCCATAACCTGTTCTTTGACAAGCAGTATGGCTTCCGCTTCGCCGGGTCTACCGCTTCGCCAGGTCTACCGCTAATGCGATAACGGCCATTCTTGAATATATATAACAAGTTCTTGATAAGAACGGCGAAACTCGGGCTGTTGACCTAAAGCGTTTGACATGGTTTGGCAAGCTGGCCTTCTGCGCACGCTACAGGGCTTTTGTGTAACTGGACGATTGTTCGATTTAATCCAATCGTTTTTTTCAAATAGCGTAATGAGGGTCGATTTGTACGTGCATGCTTTCAGATCCTTTCATACGAATGCGGGCGTCTCACAAGGCTCTATCCTAGGTCCTACGCTTTTCCTGATCTTCATCAATGATCTTCCTGATGTAATCAACTTCCATGTAGGCATCTATACAGATGACACCACCATTTATTACCGTCTGATTAAGAAATCTGCCAAAACTGACAAAGCAAACCTCGCTACTACTCTTGGAAAGAACCGCAAATCTGTGATGGATTAGAGTAAGAAATCGCTCGTTTTAATGTTTCAAAACGAAGGTGTTCTCCTTAAACCACGATCGTGAAACTACCTTCCATCAGTATGGATAACGCTAGTCTCCCAGAAAGCAACACACTGTGCCTCTTCAGCCTCACTCTCTCAGCTGACTTCAAGTGGAACAACGACATTGAATCACTAGCTACATGTACCGCTAAGAAGGTTGGGTCACTGTCGGACCAGGAAATTTTCTCGTCAGAATTCATCTTGCACATTTATAAATCTACCATTCGTCCGTGTATTGAATACTAATGCCACATGCAATTGGCTGCTCCTGCTATTCATCTCGGGGATTCTCAACAAAATCTAAAGGATGTACAATGTAATCGATCTCCATTTGGCAGTTCGATTTCACTTACTTTCTCACCAACGGAATGTGGCTTTGCTCTGTTTTTTAACAAATATTTTCGTGGATTCTGTTCTGACGAATTTCTTTCTCTGGTGCCCCGATCACATGAATTTATTAATTCTACTTGAGTGGCAACTAGGCATCACTTTTTTTTACCTTCAAAATAGTCAAATGTAACCACCATTTCTACTCTTTCTCGCACTTCCCGCTTGTGGAACTCCCTTCTGTATACTTGCTTTTCTGATAGCAATCTTCAAAAGCTTAAGTGCAATATCAGTTGCCATCTCCTATATCCTTGATTCCTATCTTTTCTTATCTTTTCTTCGATATGTGGATGGATTCTCGGATTCTTCCGTAGTGAACAACGGATGAGGGCTCAGTGAATTGTAAGATATTACTAAACCAGCACAAGTGAATTGTTTAAAATGATCAGTTGCCTATGTTCTGCAATGCACACTCTCTCTGTGATGGCATCATGTCTTGTACAGATGCACTGTGTTACACATGCCAGATAATGCTACAGCCGCAGGTTGTTTTTTGTGGGGTTGAATAGGATTTTTTTATCTCATAGTTGCATGATATTGGTTCCTATAAAAAGTCCATCGGTTCTTTGTCAGCCCTTGTCTAGACTGAATGCCAAACAAGACTATAGGATCCAGTTTATTTACCCATAACGACGAGAGGGAGGTTGATTCATATCTTTTCCAAGGATATTTACGCAGCGTAAGCGAATGTAATGAACTCGACTAGAATTCAAACTCGGCTCTCCGATTTCTCATTCCGAACCGTTATCAATTACACCACCCACATATCCAAGACTACAGCACATGGTATTCCGAACTGGCTACCCATCTCGATACCAACCAGGCTCAACTTAGGTGCAGATTCCAACGTGATATGGCTGTGTGTGTGTGTGTGTGTGTGTGTGTGTGTGTGTGTGTGTGTGTGTGTGTGTGTGTGTGTGTGTGTGTGTGTGTGTTTTACATATAAAACTTTGAAAATTACATATATCGAATATTTGATATATGTAATTTTCAAAGTTTTATATGTAAAAACATCTACATATTTGTCTCTGTAAATAAAACATTTTAATTACATTAAGCCCTTTGGCTGGATCAGTTTTAATATTTAATTTTCAATAATTAATAGTCATAGGATCTCCCTTGGGATTTTATCTACATGCTACTTCTTTCTGGATATATATATATATATATATATATATGAAGGATATACTAAAAACTTCTCAACACAACCGAGAATTTTTCCTATCAAATAAAAAATCTATAAATCTGCTGCTTGGTATTCACATTCAATTCTCTTAAATGAATCCCGAGTATAAAAAATCACTGTTTTGTTTAAAACATTGCATAGTTTTTAGTTATACCTTTTAAGAGCCGAAAGTATTTATATATTATGCATATCATCCATTCCAAAATATCCATTACTGTTTTTTACCTTTTTGTTTTCACTGTTTTTGTGGGTTATTTTTCAGTTGCAAGACGATTGATTTTTTTTTTCGAATACATATTATACGTAAGCATGCACAGAAAGACAACGAGGAACATTGTAATAATTACGTGTTTATGACTTTCGGCGGTTTCACGTCAACCTGACAAATAAATTTTACTTCATAATAGTACTAAAGCACAAGAGTTGTAGTACTCGCAATTTGGATATGTCAAAGACAAAAAGTATTTCCTTATCTGCAGATTCGCTTTATTTGAGATCTAGCCCAGATATAAAAACGTTTTACTTAAAAATGGTGTCAAACTACAAGAATTGTGATACTCGCAATTCGGCTATGACAAAGACGAAAAAATGTTTCCTTATCTGTAGATTCGCTTTCCCTGGTTTTAGCAATCCACAGTTAACTCGAGAAATATGTTTTATTTTATAGTAGACCTAAAGCGCAAAAGAAGTAATACTGCCAATTCTAATTTTTCAGATAGAACCCGTGAAGCCCTTCCTTTAAATGAAAAGTTGAAGTTCTCGATTTAAGAAAAGAAAGATCCTATGCTAAGTTTGCTAAGATTTACAGTAGCAACATATATTTTTCTAGTTAAATAGCTTTGATTTCTGTAGATATTTTTATATTAGTTCTAATTTATTATATATATACCCCAAGATGGCGGGCCACTACGAACATATTCTGGGAAAATTACAGAACGGATCCTACTTCGGTATTTCTGCTCAACTTTGTCAGTCTGTCTTACCTTCTTGGTATGTTGATTTGCTATTTATATTTTATGTGAATTTTCGTCTTTAATTTTCGTCTTTAATTTTCGTCATTAATTTTTGTTTTCAATTTTTGTCTTTAATTTGCCTGAATTTTTTTAACAGGGGTAGTATTTTGCTATTGTGAATAATTTTTACGTTTAAATCTCGTTTCGACTTATACTAAGTTAAAACTTAAATTTTTATTATTATTATTATTATTATTATTATTATTATTATTATTGGTGTAGATAGTACCCTCCATCACCCGGTTTTACACTCCTTCTATTGAGCAGGAGTGGAGGTGATCGCCTTGTTTCTTGCTTAGGAAGCGGTTTCCGGTACACTCTTCTTCGACTTCGGTCGTGGTTTCCGGCTTTCTCTTTTCCAATCTTTTCACTTTTCCTTTTTTTTTTTTTTTTGCCAATTAGAGTAGATAGACTGAACTATCGCCCGGTTCACACTCCACCCACGTCTATTGAACAGGTGTAGAGGCTCATCCCTTGTTCCCTGTTTAGGATGTGGTTTCCGGCTTTCTCTTTTCCAACCTTTTCACTTTTACGTAGCCCCCTGCACACCAGTGGCCTTACCACCTTGCCCGGGGTGATATGATTAAAATATATATATATATATATATATATATATATATATATACTTATTTATAAATGGAACTTTGTCTCTGTGCGTGTGTGTGTGTGTATGTGTGTCTATGTGTGTGTGTCCCCGTTACCTATAGACTTCGAAACGGCTGAACCGATTTTCTTGAAAATTTACACAGTTGTACTATAAGCGCCTGTGAGTGTTCTTAGCTAGAGTTTGTGTCGAGGTACACCCGATAAATATCGAAAATCGAAACAATCGGGTTATAGAAGGAGTGGTCCGATTTTAATAAAATTTGATACATTCATAGACAAAGTTCTTATGATAGTGCAGAAAATCGATAATATATATATATATATATATATATATATATATATATATATATATATAAACGACAAGATGTTTGCGTGTGTGTCTGTTTATCTGCCTGTATGTCTGTATTTTTTTTCAGCCCTTTTATTTTAGTTTTTGCTTCGGGTTTGGCTCTACGTAGGTATAATTGTAGGTCTTAATCTCAGCCATCATACCATTTACTCAGAGGACTTATTTATCCTTTAAAATTCAGTTTACTACGAAAAAAATCTTATTTGATATCGATACCAGAAAATCAAAATTTGACTTACATCCATTCATTTTTCTTTCAGTCTACGGTTTCGCTTTAACTGGAAACAACTATTGCTTTTTAGTCTTTCGTGTCAACGTCCAAAGAGCCTGAGCTCCAGGACCATGGATTAGTTTTAAAGCTTTCATTACACCTTAGCAACGCCGGGCTATACTACTAGTGTATATATATATATATATATATATATATATATATATATATAAATTTTAGTTTAGAACATGTACAAATTATCATCTACTACACAGTGTACATTTTGTTTCGGCATTGAAAGGACAATGTTTCATCAGGTAGTGTGAAGGGAGATGGAAAATTCTTTACCTTATATTGGCGAATTATGTGTGAGAGGTAAGTGGGGTAGAAAAAATGGGAAATCAGAATTGGAAGTTGTAAGTTAGAATTTGAACAAAAAGAGGAAAGAGAAAGAAGAGAGAGGTGATTAAGGGATATGTTGAAAATTTTAGAGACATATTTGACGGTAGAAGATAAGGTATGGTCCTTTACTGCCTTTTATGGCCAGTTCTTTGGGTTTAACAAAGAGAAAGAAGTAAGGAAATGTATATGGGGTGGGAGGGAGTAGGAGAGGATAGGTTAAAAAGGGATAGGAATTGGTAGTGGATAAACATATCTGTATTAGTGAAGTGTACGGGTACAAATATTTTTGTATTTAGACTTAATTTTTATATTTAATACATTTTTATATTTAAACTTAATTTACAATTTAGGAAATCTCTTTTTATATATAAAACTAATTAGATCACAATTTGTAGTATAAAATAGAGGTAAAATTAGAGGTAAGAGTATATTCATGAAATGGGGAGAGATCATATAGTTAAAAGTGAATATCGTGGTACTAATATTAATATTATAAAGGTTTATTTTTTCTAGAGATCCTAACTTTAGCTTTTGTAATTTTGCAGTTTACTGTGGTTTCATGCCTCTGGTTTAGTAATATGTTGCTCCTCATGTATTTAATGATTTCCATTTTTTCTTGAAGACAAAGGAAACAAGGTTCGTTTACCGATTTAGGTGTTCTGGCCTGTTTGAGAATTTTTCATTTAACTTTAGGTGTTTTATTTTCGTTTTTAACTTCCAAAAATATTTAGAAAGTGATGTTATATTTTGTTTGTCCTTGTTATTGAAGGATGAGAGGAAATTGTAAAAGCGCTTTTTAAAAACGTTCATAGTGTTTCCGATATAAATTTTAGCATCCTTAGGATTCTCCACGGATGAAATCGAACACATATATACCAGGGATTTTGTTAAGCATTTATTAGTTATGGGGCATTGGTTCGGGTTTCTACAATTAAAAAAGTTATTATTATAGGGCAAACTGACATGAGTGTTAGAGTTATTTTTGTTGTATGATTTCAATATTTTATTGTTATGGAATTTAATTATTTTTTCTAAATTGTTAAATCAACTATTACTAAGTTTTATTGTATTCCTATTGAAAGTTTAAAGGGTTATTTTTGGGAAAATGTTTATCTATTAGCCTAAGAAATTTATGTCCCAGTTTACAATTAACTGATTAAATGCAACAAAGATGATGAAAATAGTCCGAATAATGTAAACAGTTAAAATATTTAAAATGTGCTTTTCGTTATTGACGTTTTTCCTGGTACAGAACTTCGCTGCCTCACTTCCTCTTCTGACCATCAGACGAAATGTGCCATTAATAACCCCCTCTCTATTAATGCTTAATTCTCACTCCTATGAGAATGTTCTAGCTTTTATAACTTTGTCTCTCCTCTTTCTCATGCTGCTTTTAGCAATTAATACTGGTTCCATATAGCATCGGCCAAATTGTGGTCAGCCATATGTGGTTTATTTTTATTTAAACCGTCTAGATTCTCCTCAATTCTTTATCAAAAAATGCTATTACATTCCTATTCTTAGTAACTTGAATATTTCTTCTTGATATTCGATCTCCCTACTATCAAACTTTCTTTATGACGCCTTTTCCTTCCTTTCCTTTTCATTTTTGCTTACCCGAACCTTCTATCATATTCTTTCGGGTGTTTATTTTGGTAGTTTAAAATTCTTCTTGGGGGATCCCTTAGTTTTTGTCGCTTGATTCGAGGGACTTTTTTTTCGTTGGTGAGGGTAACCTTTCCCTATCCCATCTATCTGCGTGCATGCACTGTCTGAAACCATCTGGTTGGACAATTCCCTAACCTATGGTCTTCATAACCGCATGTCTAACAAACAAACCCGTATGTCCCGGGTGTTGATGTGAAGAATCAGTGTCTCAGGAACAACTGTTTTCTATCGGGATCAGTTTCTTCCTCCCAATTCTCGGAGCACTGTCTTTACTTTTTCTATAGGTTATAGTGTTCCTCCTTGTATCCGGGGTTCTTCTACCTGTACTGACCCCGATACTTTCCTGAACTTGTACTAGACCTCGTCCCCACATTCTTCCCTCTAATTCTCTCTTAGATTTTTGCACTTATCAAACTGTTTTTCGCTTCTGCTGAGGTTTTCAATATTTTTATGAGGATCATGGATCGTCATATTTCTAAATTTCTTCCTTTTTAGTATTATATGCTAATTAATACAACTTCAAGTTTATCCCCAGTTTAACATTCCAGCACAAGAGAAAAAAATAAGGAATCTAAAAATGTCTTGCCAGTTCTTGATTTGATCGCTTTCGTCTGCTTAAGGGCTGATATGTTAGCACTTTCTAAAGTCTTTTGGTTCTTAATACTGCATATATTTTCACAGCTTGGTCGTACTATGTTCTATGCTCCCGAGGACTGCTGTTTTCCTGGTCAACGGCAACGAATAATGTAGCACTCAGTCGATCTTGGTCAACGGTAACAATAATAACCCAGCGTCCACCGCGTTGTTGATAGTCTTCATATCACCGTGGTTACCATCTAGCTGATCCCTCATTCGTTAACGCGTTGCTGATATCGTGTTGATAAACACGGTTTTACTCAATCAAGCTGCAGTTTGTTTCTTTTACTCCTCTGCCACGTTGTGTTTTTTTTTTAATCTCAGAAGATAAAAAAAATCGCTGATGAAGTAAACTGAAGTTAAGAACAAGTCGACGGCGAGGAGCCACACACAAAAAAGAATTCTTTGGAATAAAGAATTAACTCTGGTTAAAAAGGTAAAAATGATTTGGTTTATATATAATTTGTTGTATATTGAACCCTTCCCACTTACTGTTATAATCAAATGACACTGGAACCTCCTTTTAGAGTTTGCATCTTCTGTTAGTAATAATTTAACTTAAAAGTTTTGGTTTTCAGGACCGGCACAAGGTCTTGGTCAGGAGGTTTTGGCGAACGATGTGACAGTAGTGTGGAGACTCTCTAAGTTGTCCGAATCTCCAGTTTATATAGAGTTCTGCGTCCGGCAGGGGTGGGGGTGACGAGGGTCTGAGTTTAATTGTCTTTTACCCTGAGCATCAACCTTTTTCTAAAATTCCATATTTTCTCAAAATATGTTTACTCTAGTTTTCCAAATTTGGGGTTGCCCAGCTCCATTTTGAGAGTAGTCAGAAGAATCATGCCGTCCCTTAATTCCAATTCCCTTCACGTTTCATCTCATACCATCATTCCATATGGCGGTGCTAATCTCTCCCACTTCCTTCTACCACTTTCTTAGCATTTAACCTCAGCCTACTCCAAGGGCCGATACATCGTCCTGTGATGAATCCAAACTTTCAAAATGCGTAGGCGAAGAGGATTTATCTCACGCTGTGATTTCCAAACGCCAAAGACTTATTCGGAGGCTATCCAGACCCCTGGTAGCCAATCTTAAGAATTATAATCGGTGGAAAAGAAAAGGAAAGAAAAATGTTCCCAATCTCTTTACTGATAAAAAAAGTTATCTTCCCTCTGTTTATGTATTTTCTCGGTCAACAAGGCTACACGACCTTTTTTTTTTTACCCATGGTCACTCCAAAACAGCAATTAATTTTTCTTTATTACTTGTATCCAAAGAAATCCAAATTAATACCGAATATAAAATTTTTCCTAATGAATGTCAGATAATTTAAAATGAACGAATCCTCCAGGTTAATGTCTATCTTTGTAGGGACACTTTTCTTCTTAGTGGCCAATTAAAGTCAGATGAAGTTTTCTGGCTTTTTGTTTAGATATTTAAATATTATTTCCGTGACCACCGGGTTTCTTTATCGACAACATGTTTTCTATTTGACATCTTCAAGGATACATTAATGGTCTCTCTTCTCATCGACTGGAAGCGAGAAAGGAAGGGTAGTCTTGGTTTTGTTCTGTCTCACTAAATTCCGTCTAGTTAACTTTGGATTCGATTCTCCTTGGAACCGTTCGGAAGTTCACTTACTACTTTAGTATATATAGACATTTTTATTGCATTTTGTCTTTAATTTCCTTCTCAACTTTTCAATCTTCCTGTGAATTTCAACAATTATCAGTTAGCAGACTATTTCCTCTTCTTTCTTTCTTTCTTTCTTTCTTTCTTTCTTTCTTTCTTTCTTTCTTTCTTTGTTCGATCAGACCCTGGAAATCCCAGTATCACAAAATAAATAAAATGTAAGTAAATTAATTTTTTAAAATTTTACAACTATTGAAATTTTTTTCGCGCCTATAGCTACCAATGCTGCTTAAGCCATATCTTAGCGTAGCGCCTATTGTTGTGTATGTGTGCCAGACAGATTTTACCTTAGCCAGAAATTAGTTAATATTTTTATAGACATATTACTTAATATTAATTGATATTTTTATAGACTTACGGCGTTGCTCGGGTGTAATGAAAGCTTTAAAAGTAATCTATAGTCCTGAAGCTTAGACTCTTTGGACGTGGGCACGAAAGACTAAAAAGCAATAGTTGTTTCCAGTTAAAGCGAAACCGTAGACTAAAAGAAAAATCAATGGATGTAAGTTAAAGTTTTGATTTCCTAGTATCGATATCAAATAAGTTTTTTTCGTCGTAAACTGAATTTTGAAGGCTAAATAAGTCCTCTGAGTAAATGGTATCATGGCTGAAACTAAGAACTACAATTATACCTACTTAGAGCCAAACCCGAAGCAAAAACTAAAATAAAAGGGCTGAAAAAATACAGACATACAGACAGATAAACAGACACAGACGCAAACATCTTGCCTTTTATATATATATATATATTATCGATTTTATGCACTATCGTAAGAACTACAACCTTGAAACTTCTGAATATTGTTTCTTATGTCTTTGTCTATGCGTGTATCAAATTTGATTAAAATCAGACCACTCCTTCTATAACCCGATTTATTCGATTATAGATTTTCGATATTTATCGGGTGTACCTCGACACAAAACCTAGCTAAGAACACTCGCAGACGCTTATAGTACAACTGTGTAAATTTTCAAGAAAATCGGTTCAGCCGTTTCGGAGTCTACAGGTAACGGACACACACACAGACACACACACACACAAAGTTCCATTTATAAATAAGTTTAGATATTTGTGTGTGTGTGTGTGTGTGTGTGTGTGTGTGTGTGTGTGTGTGTGTGTGTGTGTGCACGCATGCACGTCTGTACAAGATCATTTTATAAGAGTTTATTCCTGCATTCCTCTCCTCTACCATCTGAGTTTTCGGTGAGTACTCTACCTATGCATGCATCTAGTCAATATATTTTTCTTTGAACTTTAAAATATTCCCACTATTTTGTTATACGAAAGTGTGAAATACGTTCTTCAGAACTTGCCTTGGTCAGAAAGTATCTGTGATTTGTATCTTGGCTCACGATTTCAAAATTAAGTCACTGAATCCTAATGTGGAGCTCAAGTGTACAGCGTGAGTTTATGATACCCGAGCAGACGCTTTGGTCATTGACAGTGGATAGTGATAAAAAGAAAATAGATAGATTTTTCGGAGGGGAAAGAGTAAGATGGCATGGTTTAAAGGGTGACTTACATCATGGACTAAACCAGTCAGTTTAGCAGACAAATGGTTCATACAAGGTTACTGCATAAAAAAGTAAGAAAAAAAAATTGAATTTGGGATGGGGCGTAATTCTTCCATTCTCTGTAATCCCTTACGTTTTAGTTTATTTACTGTCTTGCTTGAGGTGATACCGATAAAAAAAAAACAAAAAAAAAAAACACTCTCAGATAAATCCAGCTAAGAAGATCACGAATCAATCTTTGGGTGAAACTTTTCAAATGACACAGTCTTTTGTATGAATGGAAAGAATGATGACCGTGCCATCCTCTTGACACTTTCTTGGTTTAGAACTAGGGATCCTTCTGAACCTCAGAGTTCCAAAACATTTTCCTTATTTCATTTTCCATTATCATTATCACATTCATCATCGTCGTTGTCATCATCAATATTATTATTGAGTGATAGCGCAGTATGCCAACAAAGTGACGCTGGGTTACAACTGTACGAAACCAAATATACCCGTCCTGACACCCTGTTTGATAAGTGTATACCAGGCGCATGTATCACAACCAAATGTGGGCGATATGGTGACGGGTTTTGATAAAAGCCGCGCATAATTTTGTGGATGAAGCCAACATAAAAATACTTTCAGGTCAGGTAACATGATCCGTTTAGGCTGTCTAATTATAGGTGTTTCCAGGGATGACTTCCAAATCGTAATGGCTGCCCAATTTTTCAAACTTTATTAAACAGGCCTCTTGATATCCGTCCTACTCACAAACAGGGTTGCTCAGCACTTCAGCCCCTGGGGAATATATTCAACTGACAAACAAACCTGAATGGAATATTTTACTGTAGTGCATCTTAATTCACAAAAAATATCTGCATGTTTACACCTCCGATCAGTTTTTTAAGTAATTTATTCCAAGCAATGTAGTAAAACCACTGAGGGTGTTGAAAAATTAGAAAATGGAAACATTAATAATGAACAGGAACGAAGGGGGAGTAATCAGGAGGACAGCAAATACTGATTGACATTGCATGAAAAAATTTTAAGATCAAAGTTGGCTGGAAAACATTAAGCTAAAAGAAAGTTCCACAAGCGAGAAGTGCGAAAAAAGAAACTGTTAACATCGGACTTACAGTTGCATCAAGTCTACTCAATTGTAAATTTATGAGACCACTTCGCCAGTCTAGTACTGCGCTAAATTCATAATTAACAGCAACAGCGTACGTATGGAAAACCGGAAGTTAAAATGGCTACACTTGAAAGAAAAGGTAAAATAATAATAATAATAATAATAATAATAATAATAATAATAAGGAGTGAGTGTAAAGAGAAAATAAAACAACGAAAAGGATAAATAACCACGATATTCTACACGTACGCAAATACACTCAGACGGATACATGGGTGCACGCACTAACGCACGCATAACATGAAAAAACAATCTTGCACTAATGAAAAGTGAATATAAAAATATAAAATCGATAAGTATCAACCATCAATTGCTGACGAATGGACGAAGTGATTCCCGGCGGGTCCGTCTACGAAATTCTGGAGTCAGGAGGCTGAAGGTAACATCAATCAACTAAGTTACAAAACTTTTACTTGTATTAATTATCTCTTTATATATAATAGTAGTAAAAGTAAATAACCCTGAAGAGTGAAAACATTACAATAATTCTCAAAACTTCGAAGTCGCCATGACTGAAATAACAGCAAAGTGACAAACTTCTTCACATTAATTCTATTAACGCTCTATCCTTATCTTGATATCGAGCACTTTATGACAAAAAATCTGCTAAAATGCTTTTTAATCAGTATACTGAAAAAAAAACAGCAATTTTGGCACTCAGTATTATTACAATTTAACACACACACATACACACACACACATTTATATTTAAGCATGTCTGGTTGAATAATCTGGACATATTATGTCTATTTTTATTGTGATTCTCTCAAATTCTCTTATCAACTTTTTAATGTTGATATTAAATTTGGTAAGTGAATTGCTAAGACAAACAATTGTTTGTCTTAGCAATCCACGCCTGAAAATGATGAGATTGAAAGCAGTTGAGAAAATTAAAAAAAAAAAAAAAAAAAAAAAGAAATTACGGCGCCTTCCTTAATAAATTAAATATTAATATTAAGAAGTCAGTAAGAGAATTCTAGAGGATCACAATAAAATGAAAACATATGTCCAGAATTGTTTAACGAAACCTGCTTGAATGAAGATGTACTGCCTATAGAGGTAAGTGTGTATTGTTCAATATATATATATATATATATATATATATATATATATATATATGGAACAATATATATTCATATTCATATATATATATATATATATATATATATATATATATGAAATATAGTGAAAAATTCATCACATAATTAAACGGCCATATGTGTGTGTGTGTGTGTGTGTGTGTGTGTGTGTGTGTGTGTGTGTGTGTGTGTGTGTGTGTGTGTGTTTAAACGTTTGATATTGACAAGTTCTCTATCCAATGTTTTATTACGTTTTTCAAATTTCCGGATTAGATGTTTTAGGTAATTGGTAAATTTAACAAAGTTCATATTTATTTTTATTTCAATTATTTTTCTCGAGTACTTTCAAATGTTGCCACATTGGTTTTCAAAGATTGTATTTTGTGTCTTTTTACGCAACAGTTTTTGGCTAATTCCTGTGTATGTGTTTAAGGACATAAGCGATCATAGCGCCCAAAATTTTCTATTATATATATATATATATATATATATATATATATATATATATATAATGGACTCTCCCTTCTTCTTCTATGTTTATAAGAATTAACCCTGTAACTTGACAAAAATATTACCTAAGTTTTTATCTGAATTTTTCACTGTATAATTCGATCTGTTTAATTAATACAAAATGTAGTGCTCTGGGAAGGAAGGGGATTATGTTGAAAAAGGAATATTTGTTGTGTGAAATATGTGCCTTTTCAGAATTTGACTATGGAATTACTGATGTACCTACACGCACGGAATTACACAAATGCGTGCACGTATCTTTTTCTAGTTCTGTTACGCACCCCCCCCCCACTTTAATAATGTTTCATCATTTTTTATATATTATGCAAAGCCAAGGAAGTTTTTTATACTTTTAAGATCATTATTTTAAAGAGTTATCATAATTCCCTAATAATGATCTGGCATTGGAACCTTATAACAACTGACAAACGGTACTCTGTTTTTACCACTTAACTATTCGAAATAATCACTAAAGCAAGCGAGACAAGGGTTGTATTTTTTTTATTTGACAATTTGTCAGTATATAAAAAATAAAACATGAATATGAAACAAATGTTTTTTTTTATTTTAATTTTCATTTTGGTGACATTGATTAATATGAATGAAAATAAAGAAATAAAAAACAAAACAAACCAGAAAAAAAACAAAAAAACTTTTCACTATTCTCGAAAAATAAATAACAAGTCTTATTTCCGGAATAATTAAAACGTGTCTCGACAACGGAAGTCAGGAAAATGACTCACACACGCTAATCAAGATAGATTGCGCACGCCAAGCGGAAGTTGTAAAAACGACGGATTAGGAGCTTGAAAAATTGATTTTGTGACATCAAAAATTAATTCCGCATCACAACCTGCTCGATGTTGTTTGTCTAAAAACATGTTTTCACTCCCACATCTTGGCTATTTCAGTTGACCCAACTTTCATGCTAGATTATTGTTAAATCCACTTGACCTGCGACCAAGAAGGGCCAGTTTAAAAAAGCAGAGCATATTGAAGAGTCTACAATGTTTACAAATGTCCTGGGTATAAATTTAAAACTACTTTTATAATTATAGTTTTAATCTGAATTTTAATTAATTTTAATAATTAAATGCTAACTAAATGTATACAATTTAGGTAAATTAATTACAGTGGTAGTTTTGAGTTCAACCCTCGGTTCTGGTAGTACTGAAAAGTCACATGCTCTGGTTTAACGGAAAAAACGGACAAGCGGCATAAAGGTGAATAAATCTGGTGTGTATTAACTCATAATTATTATCACTATAGACAGAGAAGCTGAATAGGAACAATCTACTCCCATGGATAGAAGAGTTCGGTTCCAAACCTGAAGAAAGCTAGAACAGTCGAAACGTTCCAATTGTAACAACCAGGAAACACATGCTTGTCCGAATAGCAAAGCATATAATTAAAAATAATTATGTAAATGCATATCGGAAGAAAGACAAATGGAGCCTGCTCGTGGGGCAGTGGTTAGCAAACTAATGCCATCGACTAATTTTATTGTAGCGTGTTCAATCCACACTGAGTATATAATGATGCCTAATCAGCTAGTTTTGCCGAAAATTACTACTGTACTAAGTTGGATCCTCACTGGGTTGCTCACCATTGTGGATAATTTCCTTATATTTGTTAAAACCGATTATATTTTTTACTTTGTTAAAACCGATCATTTTTAACAAAGTAAACGAAATTAGCCTCTCCTGCAAAAAATTATTGTAATTAATCAATATTTGTTTACAGGTAATCAATATTTGATTGCAAGTAATCAATATTTGTTTGTAGTAATCAATATTTGATTGCAAGTAATCAATATTTGGTTAACAAATCAGTTATGTCGGATAATATCAACATGAATATTATGAAGTTATTCATTTTTAACGAGGAAACTCAATCCATAAAATATAAGCACACTTAAAACACGACTGATTGCTTGTTAAGGTTTTCGTGCTCAGACTTTATAGAGCATTTCAAGTGAATTGCAAATAAAATATCTAAAATGCTTTAAACCAGGGGTTTTCAAGCTTTTTGACTTACGGACCCCTTTATATTTCAAGTTTTAGTCTAGGGACCCACTATAAATTCTTATGAAATTTATACATAATTTTTTTACTAAAAATAGCTTATAGTTTTGCATTAACGTAGTAAAAACTGGTTTTAAGCTTACTTTAGACATAAGTGTTCAAATAAAATAAATTAATACTGCATGTTGATGCAAAATGTAACAAAATTAAATTTTGCTTTATTTAAAAATTAAAATTTCGTGTAAATGAAAACAGTAATAGTACTTTACAAATAGTTTTATTGTCAATTACACACAGGAATTTTTAAAACACACTTAGTGAGAAGCGTGTGCTTGTTTGGCTTCACACAAACTGTCGATTCTTGGCGATATTGCTGATAAACTTACACGTAAGTCACTTTCTGGAGCAAGTCTGGATCTGTATTTGTTTTTTCAAATTGGTTAGTGCCGAAAATCCAGCTTCGCATAAACGCGTTGTTGCAAACGGTAACAAAATCTTAACTGCCTTTTGAGATAACAATGGATACTCCAAAGCTACAGTGAGTCAGAATTTCGAAAGTTGTTGCTGCATAAAACTGATTTTTAAAGTTTTGCGGCTTAAAATTTGGCCAGTTCTTCCAGTTCTTTTCCTGTGAGCAATGCTATTATCTAAATCAACATTAAACGGATTTCTAATCCAGTCAAAGTTTTCAATATTACCAGAAACATCTTTCGAGAAATATTTGTCAAAATGTTCAGCAAGTGATATTAAATGTCTTTTAATATCTACAATTATCAAATCAACGTTTACCGAACCATTATTTCTGAGATATTCGTCCAGTGTGGGGAACATATCTAAAGTTTTCTTACTAACTTTTGTAGTCCATATGTTTAATTTTTTTCTTAAAGACTTCGATTTTGTCATGACTAAATAAGATATTTGAATTTGTTCCTTGTAGAGATAAATTAAGTTAATTAAGTTTGTTGAATATATCTGCCAGATAAGCAACTTTGCAAAGCCAAAATTTATCAGCCATTATCGAAGCCAGTTCAGCATTATAATCACACAGAAATATCTGCAGTTCTTCTCTAAGTTCAAATAAACACTGAATTATTTTACCTCGTGATAGCCATCTTACCTCTGTATGAAACAACAGACTTGAATGTTCATCCCCCCATCTCACCACACAGTATTGCAAACAAACGACTATACGGTGGTCTGGTTTTAATGAAATTGACCACTTTAATACAAGGTGACAAGACTTTGGACAAAGAAGCATCCATTTTTTTGACAACCAGGGCCTCTCAATGAATCATGCAATGTGTTGCAGTGATATTTGGTGCTACTTTCTTAACATGCCCCACAACACCTGAGTGAATACCAGTCATTGAAGCCGCCCCATCTGTACATATGCCAATACACTGGCTCCATAACAAGCTCGATTGAAGAAGAAAAGAGTTCAATACTTTAAAAACTTCCTCACCAGTTGTTCTAGTGGGCATGGAATGGCAAAATAAAAAATCTTCAAGCATTTCATTTTTCCAACAATGTCGTACATACACCATAAGTTGAGATCTACTAATATCATCTGTGCTTTCATCAAGTTGTAATGCAAAAAAGCCCGTTTTGAGTTTGTTAATCAACTGAGATTTTATATCTTCTGAAATATCTTCTATTCTTCGCGCAATTGTGTTATGAAAAATGTGCTGCGAAATTGAAAGCTGTGCCACTTGACAGTGACACAGCTTTCAATTTCGCAGCACATTTTTCATCCAATACTGCCTCACACATGTCTATTACACAGGGCAAAACAAGTTCTTCAGCAATATTATGGACCTTCTTAGCACGAGCTACTCTCAGTGCCACTAAATAAGATGCCGTAATAATTTATGATTTGATGTTATTGACATTGCAAATGTTTTTGCCTGCTTTAAATATGCATCCCTTTTTCTTTCAAAAAATCTTTTGGTTTTGTGGCAAATTCAGGGTGTAATATTGTTAAATGTCGCTGTAATTTAGCTGGTTTCAGAACTTCATTCGACAACAGCTTATGACAAAGTAAACACTGTGGTCTATTAGCAGTAGATACACTTTCAATGAATCCAAATCGAATATATTCCACATCATACTTTCTTAATCTTTTTTTTAACAATCTCTTCCGTCTCTATAGCGGATTCGGTGTTGATTTCATCATGAGGTTTTCGTTTTAAAAATTTATCCATGGGCGACACTTGCACCCTGAAAAAAAAGTAAATTTGAACATCAAGCTCTTGCATGTGTAAAATAATTTTTTGTATAAATAACGTTGACATGTAATGGGTGATAGTGCAAGCTTTTGTCATTTAATAACATTAATAAATAAAAATAAATATCCAGACATTGAAAATTTATACTTTGAATTTCACGTGATGAGTTAATCCACGGAGCCCCTATCTTATCCTTGCGGACCCCCTGTGGTCCGCGGACCACAGTTTGAAAACCCCGGCTTTAAACAATAATTAATAGTTAAAATATATCAATTTTGATATTAAATCCTGTGTCTTGATGTCTAGCAATAATTAAGTCATAAATAATTTTTGTTTTGTGTTTATTAAATCTGTTATTCAAAACATAAAGTACAATTTTATTTTATTAAATCATATACACTCCTGATCAAAAATTTAAGACCACTTAAAAATCTTTAAAAAGAATTTTTTTACAGATAGATTTTAAACTCCTACCACTTAAGGTTACCAATACTACAATCTAAAAGGTTATGGAAACAAAAAGCTACATTCCAAACATTTTATTTAGAAATTTACATTTTTATAAAATGAGGCGATTTACGCATGATCAAAATTATAAGACCAGGGGTATAAATTGTTAGATCTATGGTAATTCCAATGTTTTTAGTTCAGTTAGAGATTAGTAATCACTGTGTAAAGCAAGCAAACCTACCAAAGTTGAGCGTTCTCGAATTCTAGAATTCCATAAGCAAAGTTTGTCACAGCGGGCGATCGCAGCTAAGGTAAATCGCAGTAAAACTGTGATTTGCAACTTTCTAAAAACAGTGAGAATTATGGAAAAGCAAAAACCTCTGGTATGCCCCCCCCCCCAAAAAAAAAATTTCTCCTGCATTGAGTAAGAGAATAAGACGGGTTGTTATGAACGAAGGGGGACTTTCTTCTAGTCAAATTAAGGCAGTCACAGATGCTGATTGCAGTCCCGTAACCATCAGACAACACTTACGACAAAAAGGCATGGTAAATAAAAAGCGTAAACAAATTCCTCGTCTGCTTCCATCTCACAAGGTGGACCGCTTAAAGTTTGGTTGTGAATACCAAACATGGGACGTTGAGAAGTGGAAAAAAGTCATGTTTTCTGATGAGAAAAAATTCAATCTAGATGGTCCTGATGGCTTCCAACGATATTGGCATAACAAAAACATGCCTCCTGAAATTTTCTCCACACGTCATAGTGGTGGAGGGTCCCTAATGGTATGGGGTGCCTTTTCTTACAGAGGGATGATGGAGCTCCAGGTGGTGCAGGGTTGTTAAACAGTGGCTGGTTATGTTAGCATGCTACAAAAAGCATCATTGATGATGGAGTGCCATTGTTTGTGTGTGGACGGATGGTTATTCCAACAGAATAATGCTGCAATCCACGCTGCAAGACGGACCTTGACCTTTCTACAAGAAAATGGAGTCCATCTCTTGGGACATCTTGCATGCTCACCAGACTTGAACCCAATTGAAATGTTTGAAGATGGATGACAAGAGATGTTTCTCGAAATGGCAAACAATATTCAACAAAAAATGAACTTCGTGAAGCCATCTTCAGAAGCTGGAGCAACATCCCCCGCACCTTAATGGAAACGCTTATTTCTAGCATGCCCGACAGAATTCTTGAATTCATCAAAAGCAGTGGAGGTAGAACTCATTATTAAATTTGGTTGTTGAATGTTTTCATACACTTTTTGTAGAATTTCGTAGAATTTTTGTCTCTGGTCTTATAATTTTGATCATGTGTAAATCGCCTCATTTTATAAAAATGTAAATTTCTAAATAAAATGTTTGGAATATAGCTTTTTGTTTCCATAACCTTTTAGATTGTAGTATTGGTAACCTTAAGTGGGAGGAGTTTAAAATCTATCCGTAAAAAAAAAATATTTCTTTTTAATGATTTTTAAATGGTCTTAAAATTTTGATCAGGAGTATATTACTCGCAGTGATATGTTACCACTTATCAGGCATCTGGATATGTTTTAATCAAATTCCACAATTTTTTTAAAAAGTTAAATGTCCTTATAATTTATAGACGGAGTGTACTGTTTGCATCTTCATTTCCATTTTTTCCTCTAAATCTCTCAGATGGTCAATATGTGGTCGGCAGAGATGCACCATAAATTGGAAATAAAGTATAAATCTCTAGCGAGATTCGAACTTACATCACTTTTCACTAAGAAGTCTGCCTATCTGAGATAGATGTTTTACAGGATAGGCCATCGACTACAATGGTTAAAAGTAATTCCATGGCTTTCATTCTTTATTTTGATTTTAGTTTCGTAAGACATTCTAAAAAGTTCTCTTTCAAAAACTAGAAGTATTAAGAAACAAGATAATTTCGTTCAAAATAAAGAAATGAGTACTGAACTACTACACAATATCAATCTACCTATATGGCAGTGAATGCTAGAAAACTTCTTAACAGATGAAGAAGAGGCTTGAGACAACATCAACATAATTCTACAGAATAACTATGAGAATATCAAGAACAGTATCTGTAAGCAACGAGGAAGTTTTAAGTAAAATGGTAACTGTTATATCCCGGGAGGGGATAAACAGAGAAAGAATAGTGCAAGAAATAATTCTTAACACCGAGTATATATAAATAGAAATTTATTATACCTCAGTACAATAAACCAAATACAGGTACACAAATGAACAGTTAACAAGAATAACAATCAAGAAGACAATGTCTCTGTCTAGGACGTATGCGTCCGTCTTGAGAAGAAGGCTTCCGTCTAATGACGTCTAACTCTCGTCTAAGGCCGATGGCTCTCGACTACAGTCGATAACTTTCGTATAATAACGATCACTCCCGTGTAATGACGAAAACTCTCGTATAGTCACGAACACTCTCGATCACTCACGATCAATCTGTAATTCGTTCTACGTCCTGGTCTTTCATAACCCGGACTATACCCATTCCTGGGTAAGGCAGGATATTTCACTACAACAGAAACAAAGAGAACAATTAGAATCAGATAGAGGCAAGTGAAATTTCTAGGATACATAATGAGGAAAGAGGGCTTGTCGAATTTGATACTCGCAAGACATACTGAAAGCAAAAGGGGCAGCAGAAAACGGAGAGTAGCATACTTAGGGAGCATAATTCTAGATTCCAATGGATTACAGAACGTGAACTGGGAGGGATAGTAATAGGACAAGCATTGTTTAGCGTTACAAACAATAGAAAGTTATGGAGAAATATGATTCACAGGCCCTGAAAATTGGCAGTGTACCTCATCTCTTGCTATCATTCCCCACTAAAAAGTGGAAAATATTCTTCAAATGGGGTAAACTGAAAATGCAGAAAGAAAAATGTGAAGCAATGTTAAGAAAGGTTAAGTGTTGTAAGAACTTTGAACTTGAATATTCAGAGGTCAAACCGGAAATACATAGAAAGTGCATTAACTTCTGAGTCTTTCACGTGATATGCCATATGGAAGGAACATCGTGCCACAAGCGCACCAAGTGATATTGCTTTGGTTTCAGTATGCAAGCGAATTCTTTTAAAGCTGTGAGACCAGCGCTCAACTTAAAAAGGCTTCTCGGCGCCCTACTACTTACACATAACTGGAACGAAAAAAAAAAAAAAAAAGAATTGTATTCCTTCCTTTCCCAATGGCATAAGTGAGAAATGAAAGCAAACAGTCTCGGCTAGTGTTTTAACTCATTTCACTAAAATAATAAAATTGCTGAAGGAACTGTTAGGTCCCCTATACGTTCTTATGGGAATATAAAAAGCACAAAAAATATAACATGGGCGACGAAAGTTCATTCTGTGGAGTACAAACATTTTTTGAGCAGGAAATAAAATGTTTTATATAATATTTTCGGAGACTTATTATCGAGTATAATGATGTCATTAAACAGATGTATAATTAAACAGATACGTCATTAAACGGATGTGTGATTTAAAAGATGTGTCTATCAGATAAAACGAAAAAAAGTCTTCATTAGAGTTATGTAGCTTAATAAGGAGTGTAACTACGGAAACAATTGAATAATTTGAGAGGGAAACCTGGAGGAAGAAATCAGAAGAATTCGGTCATTATAGTAAGGAAAGTAATGGTTTTAAATCACGAAGAGAAAACGGATTTGACCCTTCCCTGTAATCCAGACGGCTTCATTTTTTTCGATTGTGTGAGAGACTGATATTATAGCCCAGGTACAGGCACAGATTTTGAATGCTTATTTTCAAGGTAGGTGAACATTGACATGAGTGTTCTAGGGAAAGATAGTTCTTTCCTTCCCCACGGATTTGTATCCAAAGTTGTTTTTTTTCCTAGACTACCATACCAAGAGTAAAAGGTCTAGTCGTCTGCCGATCAATTTTTCCTATAGTTGAATATTTTTTTATTCCAGAGTGGAGATTCATTCATACCCTTTCCAGAGGTTATTCGTATGAAGTCAACGCAACTATTCTGTGTTCTGCGTTGATAATCGTTACACCACCGACACATCCTTCAGAAGTTTACCTTCTTGTCATGGATTTGTTCCGCACTAGATGTCCATTTAGTGTAGCCTTATGCCAGACTAAAGTAAACTTGCTAAATGCCTCCAAATCTGTGCCAGAATGCTATGGAATACAATTCTGTAGCAGAGAAAAAGAATCAGCAGTTACGAGGGTGTGCTGAAATTTCATCGGCCCGACCCACTTACTAAATTCTGACCAAGAGTTATTTGTTTATTTTTTGGAGGAGATTCTTAGTCAGGATGAGAACTTTTCAACATATATCGCCCAATAAGAAAGAAAGAAAGAAAGAAAGAAAGAAAGAAAGAAACTAGTGAGAGAGTGAGAAGGGAAGAAGGGTGTATGAAAAACGAAAAGAAAGAGATAAAAAGAACGCAGAATAAAAAAAAAAGAAGACGGAAAATGAATGTATATGAAAAGAAAAGAAAGAAAATTGAGAAAATGACAAAGAGGATTTTGGCAGTTTTTCAAATGATACGACTCCATAATTTCAAGCACGTTATGCAAAGACGTGGAAAACACTAATTTCTAGAATAAAAAATTCTTTGATTGCTTATCGATCTCATTTATCTCATTATTTTAAAGCTGTGCTTCTCTCCCAATATCGACTATTGAGCGGATTCCTAAGAGTAGAGCGTACTGTCAATTCTATATATTTATGATTCATCATAATATTTTTTTAAGTTCATGGTCAGGAATGTTGAGTGATAATGTTTATCAGGTGACAATATTAATATGCTGTAACTTTCGCATGCGATATGAATACAACTTTCTTCTTCTTCTTCTTCTTCTTCTTCTTCTTCTTCTTCTTCTTCTTCTTCTTCTTCTTCTTCTTCTTCTTCGTGCTATGTCCTCTCCACTGTCTTATCCTTTGTAGCTTTTAATAAATTTTGTCTTTTTGTTATTTCTCCTAAACTTCGCCCCTCCATCCATTTACATAAGCTCGCTAAGTAGGTTATGCATTGTTTTCTTCTGTCCATCTTGCCTCCAGTCTGTCAGGGAAGTATCGAATTTTCCAAGCCCTCTTTCCTCATTATGTGCCCTAGAAATTTCAACTGTCCCTTCCTGATGATAAGCATAAGTGTCCTTTTAGTTTCTATTTTCCATAAAACTTCTTCATTGCTCACATGCTCGGCCCATAGCATTCTCAGCAGTCTTCTGTAGAATTGCATTTCTGTTGCTTCAAGTCTCTTTGTCATTTATGAGCATTCACTGTCATATAGGAGGACCGATATTACATAACAGCTCAGTACTCTTTTCTTTGTTTCTAAGAAATTTTTACAAAATTTCGTAGAAACAAAGAAAATTATTTATAATTATAAAGTTATTATTCCTGACCATGAACTTAAGAAAAAATAAACGACACACATATAAAACGTACAGCAATTAGCTTTTCTTAGTCTGGCACAAGGTTCCCTACGTAAAGCCCCAAGTGAGGCCCGAACTCACTATTCGTAGATATATTCTCTACTAAATTAGCTCCTTAAACACTTTAAGTTATTTTTTATTTACTTCGATAAATTTACTTTTATTTTTTTATTTTTTTGTTTTTAATTGCATGTAAATATTTACTCATCGTAATTAGCATAAATGGGGGTAAGAAGATTCTATTGCGTTAATCTTGAAAGTGGAAAGGATATTCCTTCTTTGAAAATTAGCAGTCGAATAATCTTATATCGGGCACGATCAACGGAAGCATTTTAATACATACGTTTTATAAACTTGTTTTATTAAAGGCAGGGTATGAAAAAGATGTCAAAACTGTCATTCACTCTCATGATTATATTTCTGGTGAAGCTGCAAATACCAAAGGTATATATAGATCGTCAATAGACAGAAAAATTTCAAAAATAATAATTTTTCTTTGAATCATTTCACCCCAAGCAAGGCAATAAACCACTAAGTTCTCGACTTCAGTCACTTTCCCACCGTATTTTTATTGTTTATATTTTTATTTTTATCATATATATCATCGTATATTTTGTGAGTAAACATGATTTTAGGGACAAATTGCTGCTACTTACTACCTCCTCTCCCCCTTAATATACTGGAATATTAGTTAAACATCACTTTTTTTAAAAAAGAAATTTTTTTTAAAGAAAAAAATCTTTTCTTTGTTTTTCTCCAGAAGCAAGTGCTTCATCTAATCCTTGGGAAGTAGAAAATAAAATAAATCTCTTTTCTTCACTGTTTGCAAATTCGTAAGCCAGTGTGAAAATCTATTTTTTTGACCACTAGGGAAAAAGACTGCCTCTGTGCAGAGGAAAAAATAAAGGAAAATTTCACGAGCAAGTGTGAAATATTTATTAATCAATGAAAAGTTTAGAGAATGAAGCAGTAGGAGTACTCTAGAATGACTATGGAAATACACAAACAAGGAGTGGTTACCGGAATAAAAACAAAGAAATCTTTTTACCCTTACATGAATGGCAGGTATACGGGGACTGATACCACTGATGGTGATGATGATGGTGATAGCTTGGAAACAGCCAAAATACAATTTTCAAGAAAACAAGCGAAGTAATAATAACCAGATCAAAATAGCTAGTTAGCTTCGTAACAGACTTAAAATCCTATAACCTGTTATTAGACCAAATAGAGGATGAAGCTGGGATTGACAAGAAACCGGGTAACCCAGATATACATCAGAGAAGAGGGATGCCTTAGATTACTGTATTCTATAGAGCTGAAAACAGCCATATTGAAGGCTCAGTGGAAAAGTATGAAAGATTACCTGAAGCAGGTGGAGCTGTTACAAAACAAGAAGAAGAGAGCGGTATTCCCCATTGTAGGAAAAGCACTAAGCGTCCTGTTGACCGACAACCATATCGATTCTATAAGAAAAAAAAAACTGGGGGAGGTAGAAAGAGATAAGAGGGTCTTAGCCCAGGTGGTGAGAGAAAGTGTATCGATACTGAATGTGACACGATTAGCGCTAACGAATGATCAGTTTACGATAGATTAGGCAGGAAATATATAACTCGAGAGTTGTGGCAAGCGAATTTCAGGCACTGTGTGGGTTTATGCAACATTATTTTCAGTTAATGACCATTACTAATAAGGTGCGACAGACTGGTCAATCCCTGACGATCCTGTCAGAGCATGTGAGAGCCCAACTGTACATATTGTCACTACGACACCTGTCCCGAAGCATAGTAACCCCTGGTCACTTAAAAGATTTGTTATTGAAGATACAGACTGAGCTGTCTCATCATTTAAGGTTACTGGTGGACCTAACCGGGGAACAATGGAAATGCTACAAGATCCTAAGGTGTTACCTTGTTAGAAGAAAGGAGATTGCTGGTATTAATGTCCACTGCATTTTGGACAGAGAAATTATTTTTGAAGTATAATGAATAATAAATTTTCCTATTCCTTACCCCCGAGTAGATCAGGGCTTAGGAGTAGTTGCGAGATACTAAACAGAGACGGAGTACGTAACTTTGAATTCACCTAGGACGAAACTTATAATGCTAACAACAAAAGAAGCAAGAAGGTGTAGAGATAATACTTTGGGAAAGTATACTTCACTGTCCTATATATGTGACGGCTAATTACAGATTATATGCACTTGAACTATTCAAAGGCGATAGAGAGGGGATTAAGAAAACTTACCAAGTAGAGGTAATAACAAACACAGTGTTGCTACATGATATTAGTATATCTGAAGGAGTATGGGCAGTGGTCATACAAGGGTCGATTAATCTGTCCAAGGTATGTGGGAAAGAGACCTCGGGACGCTGAGGGTAGAACCTTCATTATCCTTTATAAAACTGCCCATGGGGTATTCATCGCTTAGAAAGTTCATCTACCTACCCCCATATTACCTAGTTGAAGAGAAATATGAAGAGAAAAATTCAGTTGTGGGGATAATTGACAAAAGTTTAAAAGAATGCACAGAATTGTGGGCATCGGTAGGGGGTAGGTTTCCTGAAGTGACCTTAGAAAATATGCCAAATTACTCTGGTAATTATTGCTACAATAGTAGTAGCGATATCGAAATTTAAGAGACAAAAGAAAAGGTCAATTGGTAACGTTTTGGCAATTATGCAACAGCTCGACAAGGGAGTGCCGTGTGGTAATTTGTATTCAATCAGGTCGACCCAAGATGAGGAAGAAACTAAATTGGATTGAACAACAGAAGAAGTAAAACCGACGCCTATTGAGGGAACATCAAAACCTCCTATTGTAGAGAGAAGAATGGTAACCACGAAGAACAAAGTCATAAAACACACCGTAAGGGGTGCTTCGAACCCCATATACAAACACATTATTTGGAAGAAAAAAAGGAACATTTAAGGGGTGCTGCGAACCCTGTATATGTAAAACGTTGCATGATATAATCAAAAGACGAAGGAAGACATTTAAAATGTTGCATGATATATAAACAAAACAAGAAGAGGGACATTTCAAACGACGCATGATCCATGACAAATAGTGTTATTCATAGATTTTTGGGTTTAGTGTGTCATATACAAGTAAATGATAAAAATCAGTAAAGGGAGAGATGTAACACTATTTCTAGTGCCGAGAGATGGGGAAGATAAGGAGAAGAGATAACAATTGAATATTTTTCTTTCTTTTTCATCCACTAGAAGCTAAGTGAAGACCACCTAGAAAAAATAGATAAATGAAATTACGCGATAAAGTTTTTTTTATAATTTCTAAGTGCTGGCTGCAGATTCGGATAAAGATTTTTATCGCAAAATCGGAATAGCCATTTTCGCGAAAAGTGAGTCTCTCGGTTATTGAAAAATTTAATGACCACTGATAAAACGACTAAGGGTTTGATTCGAAACAGACTTTGCCCTGGAGTGGTGATTTTATGATCCCTAATAACAGCCACCGCTGGTGAGAAAGACGAACTTCCCAGAAATAAAGTTTTGTTTGTTTTTTTTGTGGCATTTTGCGACGCTGATAAATAAAAGAGAAACATAAGGTTTTCTTTTCGACTGAAGCAAGATAATTTCTTACGATGATTGAAATGATAAAACACAGATGTGAAACGACGACGCACCAAAGATTCAATGTGAAGCAAATTTTGGAGCGATAATTAACATTCGGCTGTTTGGGCTGGACTACGCCTCTCGAGCAATGGTAAGAGGCACTCACACAGAGAAGAAGGAGACAGGATTGATCAGATGACCAATGAAATAAAAAAAGGCTGCGGTGGATTTCGGAAAAGTCGGAGAAACGTTCCACACTCCCCGAGCAGTAGTAAAAGGCATTCACACAAGACAGAAGGAGACGAGGTTCATCAGGTGACCAAAATGAAGATCTCTTATTGGTCATTTGAAAGTCTATGATGGGTACCCTTACTCTTAAGAATATCAGTACTATCCCCGATTCACAGTTATTTAACCGCTACTTGAAGGAGAAATCTATCCCAAGCCTGTAAAAGTTGACAATCATATGTCCGGTCTTCAAGAACGTAGGCAACTGATCCCCTCTCCCAGTATAGAACCATTACATAGTCTTTTCAGTATCATCAGAAAATATTTTGAGGCCATTATCAACAAGAAATTTGTCGAGCAGCTTGATAAGAACAAACTCTTGTGCGACGAGCAGTATTGCTTTTGATCAGCCTAATCTACTGATAATGTCTTAACTACCATTAAACAAAGAATTAATGATGCCCGTGACGACACGCATACCGCAAGTACCATAGCATTAGATATCACAAAAGCCTTCGAAAGTGTATGGTATAAAGGTTTACAATACAAGCTCTCCATCTATTTAATCAATGGAAGGGTTTTCTCTATTATAAAATCCTTCCTAACGGGGAGATCCCTGAAGGTAGATATTAACCACTAGTTCTATGATGCCCTGTTGGTCAACGCAGGCGTTTCGCAGGGGTTAAGTTCTTGAACAAACTCTCATTCTGATTTACATACATGATCTACCTAAGGATATACTTCGATCATTGGTAAATGTCTACACCAATGATACGACGACATACGGGCGAAACTCAAAAAGAATTTGACGAAACAGATTGACCTTTCATCTGATCTAACGCTAAATTCCTAGTTGGGGGGAAAACTGGCTGGTTATATTCAATGCCTCTAAAACGATCTGACCCCGAACTATCACCAGTTACAATCAGCGGATGTCTCCTCAAGAAGGCCCCGTGCCTTGAGAAGATATTAGAACTCACTTTCTTGATAGAGTTCAAAGGCGTCTCCTGGTCATTGTTGGAGAAGAATTATTTTCCATACTCGAACCTTTCTTTTACAGGTGGGATGTGGCGTAAAGACAGGAATCAAAATTTTATTCCTTTTCCATTAAAGAAACAGCTCTATAGCCGAAACTTGGCATTACCAATTTGGCTACGGGATACCGTCTTGAAAAACCAACATTCAATTTAACTATTTAAGAAACACACATCTCTCAATATTATCGTACTTTTTTCAAGCCAGCATCCATGACCATAAAAATATTAAAAATTATATATATTTCGTTTTCGTTGTTTTATTTATTACAAGACGTGTTAGGCATTATATAATGCAGAAAAAACAGGGCGTATGCTTTGGTGTTCTTGATCATTTTTGCATTTTTATCTTATTAATCTTCGTAATAGAAAACTCAACGAGTTTATCTTTTCATACAATCTTTAGCTTTGTTTCGCTTACACCATTATTTCTCCTTATCCTATATATTAGTTTCCTAATATACACAAGTTAGTTTTTGGTTTTCAATAACATTACACACAGTATACAATTCTTTTCTTCCGACATTGATAAAGGTATTTTTTTATTTCTCTCTGCATTATTCCTTTCTGTCTGAACCAAAAAACAGTGCAATTTCATTTTTTTTTACGTTTGTTCTTAAATACTCTTCTTTCTCGGATACATGTACCTAACTACATACAGCGTCAAAGAAGAGAAAACGAGAGAAAAAAAAATGAAGAAAATTATATATGAAAAGAAGAATACGTCAGCAGATTTTCTGCTTCGTTTATTTTACGCATGTCTTTACTCGTCTTCTTTTGTGAAGAGCAAAATCTTCTCTCTCTTTCTCTCTCTCTCGCTCTCTCTCTCTCTCTCTCTTTCTCTCTCTCTCTCTATCTTTCTCTCTCTCTTTCTCTCTCTCTCTTTCTCTCTCTCTCTCTCTCTCTCTCTCTCTCTATCTATCTATCTATCTATCTATCTCTTCTAGCTATTAATTTACATTTACTCGCTAAGTTTTTTTCTAATACCAAATTGGAGACAAGAAGTTTAAGCCTTTCGAATGTATGAATGATTCCAATCAGTAAAAACTAGGAGCGCAAATTTCTGTATTTGGCTTAATGTTTGGCACAGTAACATTTGACAATATGTAATGTTATAATGGCTTATCCGTTATAGTGAAGTGTATGTATGTTGAAACTGATTAGTTTGATTTGGTCTTGTTAGTTAGATAGCCCACTATAAGAGGGGTATAAAACAATAAAACCAAATTGTAAACTGAAGCAAGAAATATATATACATATAAATCAATTAAGGTTTTTATAAATAAAATAATGTATTTTGGTTGATACAAGGTCGTTAAATTGTTCGTAGTAGTCCTTACAGGAATGAGTTTATGTGTACGTAGGCAGGAACGTATGTGTGTATGTATGTATGAGCGTTATCTTTGGGTAGGAATGTCTTTGAAGTATTCGCTCAGTCTTAAAGGGTTCCGTGCGGTTATCAAGTATAAGAAAAGGCAGACAGGTGATCCGTGAGAATTAAGAGGTGAGGAAGAAAGATAGAGATAATAATAACGATCGCTTGACATTTATCAAGGGAGGAGTTAATAGGTTCGTCTCCTTTCTCTCTGGCGACAGGCGTACTTGGCCCGTCTCTTATTTCGTTTTTGGGTCTCGAAAACGTCATTTGGGAATTCACTCCCGGATGTGATTCTAGCCCTTCCATTGAACGACGAACAAACTTCGGATCGGCTCGCGAAAAGGTCCGCAAAAGAATTTGTTTCTGATAATTGAAGAGTATTTGAATTTTGTTTTTAGATGTTTCCTAGTTTTCTATTGGGCGCAAAGCATTTCGCATCAAGGTGTGAAATTTCATTAGTTTTGGCTTGGATTCGCTTTTGCGTGTGTGCTAAGCAAAGTTTGTAAATTCGAGAAAATTCGTTTATTTCTAACAAAATCAATGAGTCATTGCTTAGCATTTGAATTTTAAATCTAGATCTTATTTTGTTCACTACAATGTCAGACCGATGAAATCAAATGTTTTGACATTGGATTTTTTATTAAAAATATTTTATCTCTTCGCATAATCTGGAAGTATTTACTTTTCTTGATCAAAATTTGACACACATACATATTTTTTTATTAAAAAAACAGAATTTCGCTCAAAAATGAAAATAAGCAGAACGAGCATCTTTTTAAATATCTAAATTGCTACAATATTTAAATTACTATAGTATTTAATAAGATATCCATCTTAATTGCATGCAAGTACAATAAAAAGAGGCGATCTAAGTTCTCGAAAAGAAACGTATAAAATTTAGTTTCTAGTAGCTTTATGATATGCAATTGGGTGAGAAGATAGGTTAAGAAAAAAATCGTAGGCAGAAACTAAAAAAAATTAATGACACAACTCATAAATAAATGCGATAAGTTTTGTTTTATAGTTCTGTGTTAACTTATGAGAAAGTCTATTTTTCATCAGTCTCAAAAATTTAGCTGTAAGCTGTGAATACATCATAGTACGTATGTTCTTAGATTTAAAATATTAAACTAAACTAAACTAAACTTATTATTATCAAATAAAACTTACGAAAGCTGGAGTGAAATATAAAATTATATTGTCGAAAAGGGCCCAAGAAGAGGGTTCAATTTAACATTTATGCAGCCGACGTTAAAAAGAGAAAACCATTTTAATGTATCTGCAGCTTATGTGAAAAGGGAATACAGTTGAGTTTCAAATAGATGGGCCGTGTCGATTTTCTTTATTAGAGAGAAAATATAACTACATACCCACGGCATGCTTATTCGAATCAACCCTTTTATTAAATATTCAAGAAATGTTTTTCCACGCCTTAATTTAGACGGTGAACATTCTAGGAAAAAGCGTTTAATTAAAGAAAATTCTAAAAATATTTATATTTTTAAATTATACTTTCTAACCACCCCGTCTATTTGAAAATCAAGTGTAAGCAGAGAGAAGAGGCCACTGTTTTTAAGATCACTTTAATTTTTCAGTCAGTCAGTTAAGTGCCATACGTGAAACACGCTTGGGCGATTATGTCTCGAAAGAGACATGACTGACTGGGCAGAAGATTATCCCGCAGTAGGTTGCCATTGCTTTCGGCGGTAGACTAGTTGCCAGCCAAGGTTATAGAACCCAATCTGTCCTGTTATTTAACCCATAACTGGAAGGAAGAGACGGATTAATACCTTTCCCAAGGGTGTTTGTGCGTAAGTGAATGCAATGAATTCAACTGGAATTCGAACTCGACTCCCCGATTTCTCGTTCTAATTTTAACTTTAATTTTTTACAGTTTAATTTTTACAGTGAAAATTAAAAACTTTTTTTTCATCTTGAGCTGATACCCAAAGAATCCGATCAGATGGCGATAAGAGTAACGTTCATGTCGCAATATTTCCTCTTTTCGCGTCGTCCATATCACTATTCTTGTCACGACTAGCAATGTAAAAAACACCATCCGTTTTTCCTCAGATACGGGGGCGGCACATTATCACACACGTATGCGCGGTAAATAGGCACAAGATGCTCACGAGCGATATGAGCCATCGACTCGGCGACATAGTCCCAGAATGGGTGCATCTGATGACAGTGGTAGAAGGTGTCCGAAGCCGTTTCTTCTAAGCCAAGGCCATGGCGATAGTAATTGGACAAATCCGACCAGCCCCATCTGAAGGTTACGTCATTAGAAAATAGCACGTTCCGAATCAATTGCCGGGTAAGCGAAAACTCAGAGTTTCTGAGATAGTTCGACGCTGGAATCCAAGACCAAAAGGAGCGCAACTCGGCCGCCGACAAGCCGAGCCGCCCGCAAAGTGAGCCCGTCGCGACCCCTTCTATTAAAACCCGACACTAAACCTTGGCCGATTCATTTGCCTTAAATCCCTCAGAGGATGAAACACGTCAGGTGTGTTTTTTCGTTTTGTTTATATATATATAACACATCACTCAAAAGTCCCGGGCTTGATATATAGAATGTGCCACTAATAAAAACTTCATATTATTTTTATGAAGTGCTAACCTTCAAATGGTACGTGACAAAATTTGGGTCCATTCGGATTATTAGTTTACAAATTACAGTTATTTAAGTGAAGCTACTTTTGCAAATTTTCAAAACAATGGAAAAATCTGAATTTCTTTCTGATGAAAAAAATACTGTTCAAGCAAAGCAATGGCTTGATAAATGTTATTCGGACTCTGCTCCGTTGGAAACAATGGTTAAGAGGTGGTGTGCTGACTTTAAAGGCTGTCCTACAAACACAATGATATTGAACGCTCTGATCGCCCAAAATCGGCAGTTGCTCCGGACCAAAAAATCCACAATTTCGTTTTGACCGATCGTAAATTGAAATTGCGTGAGATAGCAGAGAAGATGAACATACAAGAAGGCAGTGTAGACACTATTTTTCCATGAACATTTGTCAATGAGAAAGCTGTGTTCAGAGTGGGTGCCGCGTTTGTTCACAGTCGATCAATGCAAGAGAAAGTAAAGAGCCGGTGTAATTTAGTAAAATACCCGATTTTATATTCTTACCATAAAAAATTTTCAATAATGAGAAAAAATTATTAAATTTTATGGATTTATTTAATCGTTCTGATGTTTTTGATCATCTATCTTTTCGAATGTTATATAATTATTCTTATAACTTTATCAAAATAAGTTTATTGAGCTTTATATTTTGGGAATTATAGAATTTACCTTTATATCCTTTTTTCCTTGATAAAATGTTCTTTGAAGCTTTAAAATAAAAAGTTATTTCACATTTAGACTTTTTCTTAACATCGTTCTGATCTTTATGCTCGCTACAGTGTGCGTATATATATATATATATATATATATATATATATATATATGGTTATAAAAAACAGTATGGTGCTAAACCCCAAAGGATCCTATTAATATTAAATATTAACTCTGATCTAGCCAGAGGGTATCAAATAAGTATTTCACATAGATAGATAGATAGATAGATAGATAGATAGATAGATAGATAGATAGATAGATAGATAATCTATATTGAATTGAATGAAACGAGTGATGATGGTTAGATCGTTAGATTTGAGAATCGGTAAATCTGCTTTCATGTTTCTTAATGATTAGCTTTCCTGTAGCTCTTATGATATTTCTATATATCTTTTGCCTTTTATTCTTGAACCATTCTGTGTCATTTTCAACAACTATTACGATGTCGAACACACATACTAGGCCAACCACTAGGCTAGAAATAATTTATTGGTTTCTTCGATTCACTACCGTGCGGCTTAGGTTTTCAATATTCTCCTCATGCGAACACATGAGACAGAATTGTTGGACTCAAGAAGATTTAAATGAATACCTTTTGCGCATGGGCACTGTGCGTACCTGTTGCCAACAATCGATTCGATTCACCAAACCGACCCAATAAAGTCAGTCTTTTCTGGATTAGCCAACCAAAAAATAAAACTCTTAATATATATATATATATATATATATATATATATATATATATAAAAGAAAATTAGAAAATATATTTATTTATGCAATATTTGTCAATCTATCGATCATCAAAGTCGATTCTTATTATCTGGCTCGTTTACATAAACAGATGCAGATCTTCACGTTAGTCATGTCTTTCATATCTAAAATAAAATACCAACAACGAACTGTTCATTTGCATACTTGAAAATAGAAGAGCGCCTCACCCCCACAAAAGAAGTCAAATAGAATCTAAATCAAATATTAAGATATTAATAATGTTAAAATATTAAGATATTAATAATATTAATATATTTGAACTATAGAAGGACCAAATCAGATATTAAGAGTTAAGCTTTTAAAAATTTTCTGATTCTCTATTTTTGATGTAATCTTCTTATAGGGACCGCGATTATGTATATCAAATTGGCCTTATGCCAAACATAACTAAACTTCCCCAATTGAAAATTCGCAGAAGGTTGAAAAGATAAAACTGACTTGTTCGTATTAGGGAATCTTTTTTATATTGATCAGAATAACATCCTGTTTGTATGTTTGAAATTATTAAACTGTGAAAATTTTCTCAGAGAAAATTATATGTCCTCTCTTTTGTAGCTCTTATATTTTGTCTTTTTGTTATCTCTCCTAAACTCTGTTTTGCCATCCATTTAAACAAGCCCGCTAGGTTATGTGTTGTTTTCCTCTATCTCTCTTGCTTTCAGTCTTTCCTGTCAGTATTAAATGTTCCAAACCTTCTTTCCTCATCATATTCCAGACAAATATCAACTGTCTGTTTCTGATGTTGAGTATAAGAGAAGTCCTACTGGAGAAAAGAAGTCACAACTGTGTCAGGAGACATATTCTCCCTTTAAGAATTTCTCAGTCTCGACCAGTTTTTATTAATTTCATTGTTTAATAAAACAAAAGACAGAGATAGCAACTCAAACTTGTGTACTCACTAAAAATAACGTTTAAAGTGCATATATATATTCAGAGAGAGAGAGAGAGAGAGAGAGAGAGGGGGGAGAGAGAGAGAGAGAGAGAATTAAATTGTAATGGGTTTAGTGTAAAAAAATGCTGTTTTTGTCTTTTACTGATGGAAAGGCATTTTCGGAAAACAGGTTTTTTGTCATAAAGTGCTAGATATTAGGGTAAGAATAGAGCGTTAATAGAATTAACGGAGAGAAACTTGTCACTTAGATGAGCGGCGTTATTTCAGTCATGCCCACTTCAAAGTTTCGTGAAGACATTACTGTAATGTCTTCACTCTTCAGGGTCATTTTTGTGTGCGTGTGTGTGTATGTGTGTGCGTGCGTGCGTGCGCGCGCATGTATTCGGTATATTTGAGTAGCAGTTGTTTTTTAAAAAAAGGAACAACTAAAACTAACACACACTAAATTCAAACACTCTAAATTTTTTTAAAAATTCGCGAGCCAATGCAAAATATAGTAATTCTGGATTCCGATTAGACAAAAAACAACAAACGGAATTTAATGACCCGTATCGTATTTCTTACCACTAAAAATTGCACAGACGCAAAACTGGATCAAAATCGCTGAAATCAATTTTGAAGAAAAAAGACGAAAGCAAATTTCGCGAGTCAGTTTTGTTGCCAATGAAAAGTGAGCAATTCACAAAACAGAGATAAATTTGACAAGCTAGTGTAAAACTAGCCAGTAAACGAACCCGCATGCATATGAACCTTCTGATCTGTTCACCGATCACTTATCTGTGTGTTTTCAGCCGTCAGAAAGACAAACAGATCTTGATATGTCAAGTCATAAATTTATTCGCCGGAAGAGAGTCATCTTTGGACTCGAAACACGTGTAGCGACAGAAATACTATTATGCAGACTTAATGCATTATACAAAAGGTCAGAATAATAATAATAATAATAATAATAATAATAATAATAATAATAATAATAGATCTGCACTAAAAAACGTTCACTGCTTCTAACACGATACCAATTTTTCTCGTTGGAACAATCCCTATTTCTGTTATATATATAGTTCTTGGACTTTGCCATTAAAAGTTTTTGATCAGTACCAATTTCCAAAATCTGGCCAAATAAGTGAACATCAGGATTTATTTTTCAATCTCTTTTTTGTTGATAGGATCGAGAATCTCACAGTGCCTCTAATATATATCTGCCTAGTGGCTAAGGCAGTTGCGTCTTTATCTTTGGAACTTGTAGTCGGTGTTCGAGTCTAGAAATAACGCTAATACGTTGATGCTAGTTTTGAATTATTCCAAAGTCTATCACACAACGCTACGTCATGTGACTGATTGCTTACGCAATACAGTGCTAAGTAAATTTCTTTTAAGTTTTTTTTTTTTACATTATGTAAGAGACGGTGATAGAAACTGGCGTTATCCTAATAAATTATCATCTATGATGACTGAGCTCGTAATGTTTTCCCTGGCGGCTTCAATGGTCATTGCCGGAGTCAGTTAAAGTTGAGATTTATATCTAAACACATTTTTACTGATAAATCTTTACATATGGATCGATTGACAAGAAGCCATGATTAACGCATTCGCTATGATGGTTTTTTACATCAATTACCATTTGCTCGCTGACTGGAGCCTTTTGCTTGGATTAATGAAGAAAAAAAACATTAAGCCTGTTCGGTGAATAACAGCAAAAATATATGCATATATATTAACAATTTTGCAATAAGACTTATTTTATCCTTTACTGGTTTATTCGGTCAAGTTTGACACAAAGGCAGAAGGATTCTAAGCTTTTAGGAAAAACTACGCGGTCTTTGGTGCTTGGGAATGACGTTCTTTTTGCAATATTCACGTATTTCTTAGGAGTTGTTCACATAGTCCGTACGCAGGCAGGGGAGGGGGTTCATCAAAAAGCGTATACTTGCGTACGAGAAGGAAAAGGGTTTCGAGGTCAAATACGTACGCATAAAAAAAGAATTATGCTGATTTTTAAAAGTTTGATAAGCGAAAAAATTCACTTGCAGAAGAAAAGAACGTCTTTGTTTCAAGCTTAGTAAATTTATTTAATTATTGACGCTGTTCTAAATTCTGTTTTTGAAATGAACCAAAACAAGTCTGGGAAACAACGTTCGCATCCAGGTGTGAATTTCAGAAAAAAGAGTAAAAGTGTCTTAGAATTTGAAAGGAAATTCTATTGAGAAATAGACAGACTCCGCCCACAGGTACACAAATAAAGGGTATAAAGTTGTTTTTTTAAGATAATGGAACGAAACAGTGCAATCTGTTTCGCCTCAGTATTTTCGATGGTTTGTAAACCCGTAATTGTCCTGCTTAAGATACTTGTAAAACGTAATTGCCTTGTAAAATTTCACGAAAAGAAAGAAATGTAATCCTTGGATTAATACGACGGAGCGAAAGAAATTATTACTAGTGTTATTGTTGATTTTGCAGTTTATTGTAAATTGCAATATAAGTCGAATTATGAATACTTATAAAATACTTGTATGCTTGTAAAATCGGAAAACAGAAAAACAAGCTGAAAATTGAAGAGAATAGAAAGGAAAAATATATTTTTGCATTGTTTATTCAGAAGCTTGGGTTTTCGGCTGGTGGAAGTAAAAAATAGCGATATCCAAAACAAGGTTGTCAAAAGAATTTGATGAGGTTATAAGGTTAAAGTTTTAACTATGGGAATAAAAACGAATTATAAATCTAATTGGAATTGGGATTCCCAAGCTGGAAGCTAGATTTGCTGAAGTAATCAGTTGAATTAAGAAGAAGAGGATGAAGAGAGATTACGTCAGAGGAAATATTGCTACCTCATTGGTTCAACGAAACCCCCACCTCGAAATGTGGAGGTAGAAGTAATCTCATTGGTCAAAGATTTGATTTGTATAGATACCCAAGGTCCAGCCAGCACCCCCCAAGAGAGTAGCCAAATCGGATCATTTCAGCTGCGGCCTAGAGATGTAACGACTGAGGGAAAAGTGTTCCCAACTGGCGGCTACGACTAAGAAGAATGGGCGCCTCTCATAGAGCTCCGGGCAAGATGTAAAGAAACTTAGAAAAGCCTGCCGCTGCTCTAAATAAAAGAGTCGAATAATGCGCCTCCGATAGAGTCCTGGCTAAAGCTGTATAGAAACAGAATGAGCCGAGAAAGTGTTAAACTAGCTGAAAGGAGATTTTTTTTTGTTGCCGAGCGAAAGAGACAAGACGAATTTATTACCATCACCAACCTTCTACCCCACTTCGGTTGTTTCTATAAAGCTTCGATAAAGAGCCCTGAAAAGACTTTTTTTAAAAAAAGTAATTTGGAAAATTGAAAGCTCTGGTTATTCTAAACGAAAACTTTCGCTCCGTCGAGAAAACTGAATTCGACGACTGTATATTCTGTTTCTGTTGCTAATTATTTTTTGACTGGACTTTAACAAAGTTAAAACTTAGTAAGTCAATTTTTTTTCTCTCAATTGGAGTAGATAGACTAAACTATCGCCCGGTTCACATTCCACCCACGTCTTTTGAACAGGTGAAGGGGCTCATCCCTTGTTCCCTGTTTAGGATGTGGTTTCCGGCTTTCTCTTTTCCAATCTTCTCACTCTTTTTTTTCTTCTCTCAATTGGAGTAGATAGACTAAACTATCGCCCGGTTCACACTCCACCCACGTCTTTTGAACAGGTGAAGAGGCTCATCCCATTTTCCCTGTTTAGGATGTGGTTTCCGGCTTTCTTTTTTCCAATCTTCTTACTCTTTTCTTTTTTTTTCTCTCTCTCTCAATTGGAGTAGATAGACTAAGCTATCGCCCGGTTCACACTCCACCCACGTCTTTTGAACAGGTGAAGAGGCCCATCCCTTGTTCCCTGTTTAGGATGTGGTTTCCGGCTTTCTCTTTTCCAATCTTTTTACTCTTAAGTAGCCCCCTGCGCATCAGTGGCGTTACCGCCTTGCTTGGGGTGATATGATTAAAAAAAAAAATGAATAAATAAAGACTTTTTCGCAACTACTCAGGCGTCTTCGAATTTTTTTTTTTTTTTTGTGCCGTGTTTTATTTTATCAACACAAGTGTACACGTGTGTTCAGTCTGGTTTTAGGTGGTAGAAAAACGGCTATCGGGTTTTCAACGTGTCTTTCCTGAGATCAAAATACACAGCGTTGGCAGGAAAGTTCACCGTTGTAATAGACGTCTTGAGGACCAGCTACTGTGACAAGACCATCACGACTAGCGACCCGAGAGCGTCGTCATAATTGGTGCGTGTTCGACAGCATTAACCATGACTCAGGTTCCAGTCATCATCGTAATTGGCTTCAGGTTTCCGGGACCGGGGTCAGCCAACGAGACAGCTGGATGAAGGTGTCACAATTTCACAAATGTTGGTTGAAGAAGGCAGACGGTTATTTGAAATGGATAAAAGCGTTCAGTACGAAAGTTTTTTGAAAGTTTACATTGACGCCTATCACTTATTACACAAAAAGCACAAGCGCTTTGGAAGAAACCAAAAGACGATGGTAAAAATTTGAATGACGACTGAAACTTATTTGTTTGATTTTATACATGAAGGTTGAAGTTGTGTTTATATAACATAAAATCAATTCGTTTCTTTTGAAATCTGTCCAAGAGTTTCAGCGGTTTATTCTAGGTACTTCTCTACTACTAATTCGCTGCAAAAAACAGGGATTGGTAGAATGTTAAAAGACCCCAAACTTAATAAAAACAAAATCTTATCATCAAAATCTTATGTTATTATTAAGAGTAAAGACCAAAGTATTTTTTAGTTATTTTTTTGAAATTTTTGTATACTTTCTAACACGTTCGAAAGTTTAGTGTAAAATTTTATGTTTTAGGTCAGCGGTGCACCAAATATTACGATGGAATGGATATTTCTGCACATCAATTTGAAAATTCTTGTAAAAGTCAAATAATGGTCGGATTTTGATGAAACTTGCAGGACTTATTCACAAATGACAAATTATTTTTGAAATCACTATTTTAATAAAATCTTTTTTTATATATGATGCCCTCTCCTCTCCAATTAATTTCTTGAAATTTCTAGAAATTGATTTGTGGTGAATACGGAATTAAAAGTAACTCTATTCTCTTCCCGTTTTACAAAAAGTCACAATCATGTGTGAAATTTAATTTTGACAGATAGGAAAAAGGTTTTACTGAAAGTATAAAAAAACAAAACAAAAAAAACGAAGCCAAATTTTGAGATTCGAGGTTAAATAAAATTTTTAAGTAATGAAAACAAGCATTTTGCAAAACTGAGAGAGAGGTTAACAAGCCAATATGTAAACGTCTTTAGCTATAAAAAAAAGTCGAATCAGAGAGATGGAAGCGATATCATACACCGCCAAGATGTGACAAAAAACCCACAAGCCACGGACCCGGACATAAAGTCCCGACACACATTCGCTCTCTTTCTTCTTCACGAGTGAAATTTTCCTTTATCATTTCTTTTTCTTTCTCACTATTCTCGCCGTCAACAAAGAAAAAGACAACAACAACAACTAGAGCAAAAATAAGATACTTCAACTGACATCTAAAAATGAACGCTAAGTATAATTTTCTTTTATTGCTATATTTTCCTTTTTACTTGCTCGCAGGCCATAAAAAAGGAAAGGAACACAGACTTTATTAGTATCTTGTTAATTCTGCAAGAACATATTTTGCTGCTTATAAATAGAACTCTAAATACACTTAACTCCTTACTACTCTTTCTCTTTAACTATGTACATTTTCTCTTGGGACATTTAACTCCTACGAATTAATGTTATTCTGATCTGTTAATAAATTTATACTTTAAACATACAAAAGGAATACTTTTACTCTTCCAACCTTCAATCTTCTGATGATACTGATAAACGTTTAAGTTGGAGGGAATTCAGTTATGTTTGACACAAGGTTAATTAAAACATTTAACCATTCTCGTTATTTCCGTCTTTCGTACCGAATTATTTTTTTTATATTAGTTAAGTGCAGGACATTTTAGGGAATGTGAATCGGCCTTTTTTTTTAAACAGTTGCTCCTTTTCAGAAAATTTGCTCCGAATAATGAAAACACAAATGCAATAAATCTATGTCATTTTTTTGTTATTTAGATAAACTTTTAATTGCTTTTATGAAAAATATATATTAAGGAGATCATAGTCTGAAAACAAAAAAATAAATAATAAATAATGAATTTTTACAGGAATCGTTTTCATTTTTTTTATTATAATAATTTATAAAGTTTTAAAAATCTTTTAAAATTACTTCCAATCATCGTACCAATTAGGTGATTAAATTAATAAGTAAAGACTATATTTACTAATCGAACATTGAAAATTTTAATACAAATCTTCACGCACCAAGATTTTAAAAATTATTAAAGCATTTTTTGTGTGTAAATATCTGGTATTTTTCATATTATGGTAGGCCATAAATGCCATAAAAGGTCACGTGTTTCAACGGTTGTCTCTCTTACAGAACAAAAAAAACCTCTTATATAAACATTTTTCGGCAGGGGACAATTCTTTCATTTCGCTTCCATGTTTCGTGTGTACGTTTCAACTCTCAACAGGCTTCTCAAATCACACTTTCAAAAGTTAAACTAAAGTAAGTTTTATTTTTAATTCCAAGTTTCCTAATGTTTTAAATTTGTTGTAAATGTAAGTGTTAAGTCTCGAATACGTCTGTCTATGTCCATAGTCGCGACGTATCTTTACGTGTAGCAATATTCGTGACGTAGCTCACCCGGAATTGCTACTCGGCCTGTTATTTACTTACTACTTATTTAATACCTGGATAATTTGCATGGGATACTACACCCTCCCGTAACCGGAGCTGTCGTACACTCTTGTCCTTCCTGTCACTCATTCTAATTACTTTTGTCTTATACCGCTCTTCTCTTAGCTTTTCTGGTCGTTTCTTTAATGGTGACCGCGATTTTTCTCCATCCTTCTCATATTTATCTGTTTTTTCATCGTCACTTAATTCCATATCTTGCTCAATCTCAACTTCTGCAACTCTCTGTCTCTCACTGCTCCTGCACTTCCATTCTCTGCTCATCTTCATCATTGCACTTCCCTTCCTTTTCAGGTTCTTGATCTTCCATCGCCATACCCTCTAACACACACCTATTTCTAAACTGGTCAGCATGCGCCAAAATACATTGCCCTTTCTTTTCAGTTATAGCTGTCTTGTTTCCTTCCTGTAACAGGAAATTCGCTTCTTCCGGACTTGCCACTTTGTTTTTCTTATTCCACACCTTTTCCTTCGTAGCAAAAGACATCGTTATGGGGGCTCTGACATGCCTTCCCATTAGAGCCGACGGGCCCAAATTCCTCTCCGCCTGTTGGATAGACCTATGTTAAGAAGCATTTTTGACAAGAAAGCCTTAATACTCAGGCGCATTGTCTGTAACTACCATTTTTCGAAAACACGTTTCTTAAAATCTGTCTTACTGTGGCCGCTCTTCTATTCTTTACCGTGATAACCTCTGGCCAACCTAAGTATGTGTCAAATAGTATTAATATGACCTTCCTTAGGCCACAAATGAATTTCTTTCTGCCTGAAACTTCTTATCTCATTTTATTTTGGACCCCTTCTAATACACTCTTCAACATCCTTCGAATACCCCGGAACCACGCTTGCAGTTTCGTGTTGCAGATATGCTACAATGCACATCGTCATGCACTCCTCTCAATACGTCTTTCCTCAACACCCGTGGAACTACTACTACATCTCCATTATACTATACCATTCCCTATGATCAACTTGTGTCTTGTCTCCTTGGATGGTTGCTCTGCCATTGAGCGAATGCTTTATATATTACTTCTTTTCATCACTCTGCTTAACACCGGATCCTGCTCGGTTTCACTTTTAAGTCTCTTTATAGGAAGCATGTAATTCTCCACCTATTTTGTTATTCTATCCGCACCAGATTCGGGATTTTCTTCTGTTCCATTCACAAACTGTAACCTTGACAAGGCGTCTACACGAGGAATAGTGTTTCCTTTCACGTATATTACGTCGAAATCAAACGCCATGTTTTTTATCGCCCAACGCAGTATCCTTGAACACGTAACCTTTGGCTATTCTTTTCTTGTGATGAAAATAAATTCCAACGGCTTGTGGTCTGACTTCAACAAAAATTTTTATCTAACAAAAATTCTGCACCCTCTCCATGCAATCGCTAACGCCTCTTTCTCAATATTTGAATAGTTAATTTTTGCCAAAGTTAACCTCTTTGACAAATTGGATGTTCCTTTTGCGATAAAATGGCAGTGATCACTTTTTCCCTTGCATGTGTTTACCGTTATTTCTTTTTTTAGGATTAAACACTTTTATTGGTTTTCTCCTCATGCTCGTCTATAGTATTTCACAAGCATTATTTTACCCTTGTGTCCACTCAAACTCACTGCTCTTCTTGTGTAACTCTACAAACGTCTCAATTATTTTACTGTACCTTGGAATATACTTGCTGTAGAAGTTTATCAATCCCAAAAGGAACTAATTTCTTCTTATTCGTTTGAGTCATTGTGTCTGTAATCTTCTTCGTAAACCTCTCATCAGGTACTATGCTTTTTTTCGATATCTGATAGGCCATATACGACAAATTCTTACAATCAAAATTGCACTTGTCTCTGTCACCGTTAATCATGCCTTCTTTATTTTAATCTTGCAAGTATTTGTTCAACTTTGTGTTTTAATTATTCCTTGGTTTTTGATCTTACCTCTATATCGTCTTGATATATAATAATGTTACTTATTTTTCCCAATAACACCCTTTCAATCAATGTGACTGGAGATCTTAATCCCTAGCGGTAGACGAGTCCATCTCAGCAGATCTATAGGGGCGTTAATTGTGGCTACTCCTTTAAGCTCAATCTCAGTTTGGTTGTACGCAGACTTAAGATCAATTTTGGCAAAGTATTGTGGTACAATGGATATCGGCTCGGAACGAGAAACCGGGGAGCCGAGTTCGAATTCCAGTTGAATCCATTGTATTCACTTACGCGCAAATACCCTTGGGAAAGGTATTAATCCGTCTCTTCCTTCCAGTTATGGATTAAATAGCAGGACAGATTGGGTTCTATAGCCTTGGTCGGCAACCAGTCTACCGCAGAAAGCAATGGCAACCTACTGCGGGATAATATTCTGCCCAGTCAGTCATGTCTCTTTCGAGACATGATCGCCCAAGCGTGTATCACGTATGGCACTTAACTAACTGACTGATTCAATATTTGCCAGCTCGTGGCTCGCAATTTCAGTGTTTGGCAACGGAAATGAATCTGAGCATATTTGGTGATTTACTCCTACCCTGCAGTCACCACATATTCTTAAGTCTCCATCTGCTTTTTTATTGGAACAATAGGTGACGCCCAGTTACTTCCACTTGAGTCACCTTTTCCAGAATGCCTTGTTGGATCATTCTGTTGAACTTTGCTACCACCAAAGGAAGTATGTGAACTGGAACTTTTATCGCCTCTATATATTTAGGGTGATACTTCTGTTAACCGAATACTCGCTTTATGCCCTTTCAACAATCCCATTCCACTTTCTCGTGTCTCCATGGAATTTATCAGCTTTGCTGTGTCTACCTTTAATACATCGATTCATAACAATCCATGATCCTTATGGTATGTTGATACCACCACAATTGGATTACTTTAAATCGTGTACCAATTTCAAAAGTGCCCTGAGAGAAACCCATTGCCTTGATGGTTGATCCATCAAACTGCTTTAATTTCACATAATTTGTTTTAGTTTGTGTCATCCCAACTTAATCCAAAAGTTATTTGGTATTAACGTTATTTCGCTCCCAGTATCCACTTGCATATTAAATACATGACCATTTATTCTCATACACTCTCGACCTTTCGTTTGCGTATTTACTTTTTCTTCAGAGTAGATATTTTTACTGTTCATTTATTCTCTACTTGCTTCTCGTACTTACATACAGTCAGAACATGATCTCTTCTTCCGCAATTCGAACATCGTTTCCTCAACGCCGTACATTTGCATTTGTTCTTTTCATGCATTTTCCCCACAATATTTGCATTTCATTCTGAGTTTAGTCGTATTCATCTTGTACTTTTCAAGTTCTTCTTTCGATTTATTGAATTCAACTGCTGTAAAACTTCTATAGTTGTTTCCAAATTCTTTCGGCTGCTTTGCATGCACTCTAACATCAATATTTAGCTCGCTCCTTAAGCCTATGCATCACAAATTCCTCTGTCCACTGCCTTGCTTCCAAAAACTTAGTTCTCTCGACAATAACCAATTTTTTCTTCAGTCTAATATTCTTTTTAATGACTGACAATTTTCTCAAAAATCATTTGTTCCAACTCCCTTGGGTAAGACATGGTAAACATTTTCCTTAAAGACTTATATCCCACTTAACCAAAAACAAATCTGTTATTTGATTCTCAACTCTTTCCATTCTTGCGTCCTTCAATTTTTTAAATTCTTGTCAATGCCGTAAAAGCTCTACACTTTAATGTCCTCTAGATCGTCCAACGAACCCAATGATCCTCTCAGCAACGCCATTGTTGAGTCTATGTCCACAGTCGTGACGTATCTTTACGTGTAGCAATATCCGTGACGTAGTTCTCCTTGGATTGCAATATTTATTATTGTAAAATTACAATAAATGTGGCACATGGCCGAAAAGGGGGTGGGTTGATGTTAGTCGACACTGTCTATCTTAGACCTAGCTAATCACATTTACGACTCAAGCACTCATTACAATTTATTCATTCACCAAAAGAGCTCATCCATCACCCCAAATTCCTCTATATACCACAATACTACATATTTGCAGGGGGAACCTAAAAAGGGAAACAAAGCTCTCCTTGGATCGCTACCCAGCTTCTCATCTAGTTACTACTTATATAGTGCCAGGCTAATTTGCATGGGATACTTCAGTAAGTACCTCCACTAATTCGGGATACCGAAGGTTTAAAAAATTGAAAAGGCTTTCATTTTTTTAGCTTTATTGTTTCGGGTATTAGATTGTAATTAAATAAAATAATCGTGCAAACAATTATGTAGTTAATAATAAAATGTAAAGTACTATAGAAATCTAATAAGATAACTTTACCGGACCATATCATAAACATCATGACAATTATTTTTAATAAAGAATAATATAAAAATTAGATACCGAAAGTATAAATTAATAAATATCATAAGATTTCATAAATTATTGAGTTACCTTTGTTATGCTATGCCATATAATGTCATTTTCTTATTAAATTTTAAAGTGAATTTAAAAGAAAGTTTTATATTATTTTAAGTTTTATTTTTCGGAAAGCATCTACAAACGTAAGGCTATAAAGCTAAAGTAACTAAAATTCATTAAAATAATAATTATTTGATAAAGATATGTTATTTTTTAAAAATTATTAGGTAGTTAAAATCCAGAAACAAAACGTTCACTTGGGTTTCATAAATTTATGTCAGTTCTGGTCCACCACACTTCGCCAGACGTGTTAAGTGAATGATGACAAGCTGTCATCAATCGGTTTGCAGATCAGAAAGATAAGCTCTCAGTGATTAAGAAAAACTTTTACTCTAAACTTCATGCAATAAATAAATAATATTTGTTTCAAATCAGATTAATTTTTCTTTAAATTTGCTAATTTTCTAAAAATAACGTGTCATAGATGTATATTTTGTTTTTGCAAAATTTTGAAAATTAAGAATTAACTTTTGTCTACAAATGTGTTGATCGCTCAAAAATGGCAAAAAAATTGAAAATGTTTTTTAATATAAAATTTGTAGATTCCAATCAATATAATTTATGCTTAAAAATCTAGCAGAGTATTTTGCTTACTGGAAATAGTAAATTTAATATTTTAGCTTTCAATTAAGCTAAAATTAAAGCTTCGAGAAATTTCTTTTTATTTTAAAAAAAATTTTAAACTCAGGGTATCGAAAAATGAGTGGAAGTAAACATATCTTAATGTTAGTTGCTTACGGAAAAAATCACTTTATAAGTAACAGTTACACAAGGATGTATTCAAAGGAGAAAAAATTAGTAAAATACAGTGGGATGAGCACAAAATTACGTACGCATGAGGGAGGGGGTTCTTTAAAAAGTATATATGTGTACAAGGGTGAGGGGTATCCAAATATTCGAAATTTGTGCGTACGAACTATGTGAATGGCCCTTTATGAACTCACACACCATCATCAGAGCTATTTCGACTGCTAATTAGTTTGATTTCTCATCTTCTCATCAGCACAGTTACTTCTTTCTGAGGACGTCTGTCGGCCTATTTGTGTTTCTTGAACAGTCACATAGCCAAGATGTGGTTTGTGTTTGTACTGTAACTATGTTGAGCGGAACTTTGTTACAGTTCATGCTTCGTCAGGGCTGCATGCGGTTTTGAATTCAGAGTTGCTTTTCACTTAGATTGTCTTGCTGTTTAATTCATAGCTAAGAGAAATACGGATTCATAACATTCACTAGGTACCTTTATTCATTTTCGATAACTAAGTTTTAAAGGGAACTTTTGAAAATAAAAAGCGTTCTTGAAGCTTTCATTTGGGCTTTAATTGAAAGCTAAATGTTTAATTTTACTATTTCAAGGAAACAAAATACTTTCAAACAAAAATTATATTGATTAGAATCTAGAATTTTGAGATATTTTAAAATTTTTCGGTTATTTTTGAGCGACCGACATATTTGTAAACAAAAGTTAATTCTTGGTTTTAAAAATCTTTCAGAAATAAAATATACATATGTGACACATTATTTTTGAAAAATTAGCAAATTCAAAGTTGAATTAATATGATTTACACAAGTATTACTTGTTTATAGCATA